>CP093834.1:10470100-10894100 GCA_033064975.1 Smittia sp. YW1114-2 | reverse complement strand
AGTGGAGTGGAAAAGTAGCGATTGTTACCGGCGCTTCAGCCGGAATTGGCGAGGCTGTCATCAAAGCGTTCGCCAGCGCTGGAATAAATGTCGTTGGACTTGCAAGACGAGTCGAGAAAGTCGAGGAGATTGCGAAATCTATTGGAAACACTCCGGGAAAGATTTACGCTCAGAAGTGCGACGTCTCTGACTTGGCATCGGTGAAAGAAGCTTTCAAATGGATTGAGCAGAAGTTTGGAACGATCAGCATCTTGGTAAATAACGCCGGAGTCGCCTACAAGATGCAACTGCTTCAAGACGATGACGTCACCGAGAAGCTGAACTCAATCGTCAACACAAATTTCACCGGCTTGATTCATTGTACTCGCGAGGCAGTTCGACTGATCAAGAAGTCTGACGATCATGGACTCATTGTGAACGTCGGCTCCGTCGCAGGGCATTCGATTCCTTACATTGGACACTCATTGAACGCCTACGCTCCCTCCAAGTACGCTGTTCGAGCAGTGTCGGAAGTTCTCAGACAGGAACTGATCTTGCAGAGCAACGAGAAGATCCGCGTGTCCAATCTGAGCCCCGGAATGGTTCGAACTGAGATGAGCACACCGTCGAACGTAGATCCCGATGAACATTTCGCTGGCAAGTCTGTGTTGAGGTCGGAAGACGTCGCACAAGCCATCACTTTCCTTTTGGAAACTCCTTACAACGTCAACATCACTGAACTGACGATCAAGCCAGTGGGAGAAAAGTTTTAATCAAAACTTAAGCTTTATCAGTTCGTTTTGTTTTTTACTACAGACATGTGATAAGATTAAAATTTTTCGCTCAAACATTGATATTGCGTAAAAAGAATTGTTTCATTGGAATATAACAAGAAGTTTGACTAGCAGAAAGATTGAAACAGTCATAGAGAGATCAGTGATTGTCGCTGCACTTGTGGTTGATTGGGGGAAATTTGGTCCAGGCGCGTTTCCTCCTGGCGGAAAAACTACGGGCGGGAGGACTGTGGTTTCCTGAGTGGAATTTCTAGTGGTCGTAGCTCCCTGAGTCGAGTTTCTAGTCGTTCCGATTGGGGGTCTGAAAGTCGTTGTGGTTCTCCTCGTTGTAGTTGTCGTCCTTGCAGTCGTTCGTGTTGTTCTTCGAGTTGTTCTTACTCGCAATTTGTTCACTGCTTGTTCTTTATTCACTGATGGAATCGGCACCAGGTTTAGCCGTTGACAATCCTTAAGACGCTTCGCGAAAATAGCTTCGAGTAGTTTTGAGTTGAGCTTTGGCAGATTTGCAGTTTTGCATTTCTCAGTCGCTCTGGTTAAAAAGTTTTCTTTGTTGACTGCTTTCTCATTAAAAGCAGCAAATGCGTCAAGACGAACGAAGCTTATCGCCAAGCTTGCGAAAATTATCGATAGTAGAATGTGTCTACAAATGATTATCGTTATCGCGTGATCGATTCACAATGAGCTCCAAATCGCTTACCTCAAATTCATCTAACAATTGAAGCTCTCGAGTTGTTCAATAAAAAGTCAATCTATCTCCTGCAAGCTATCTTTTCACACTGTTGACTCTGTCATTGACTCCAAACGTTTTAAAGCGAAATGCCGAAGTGAAATTTTATCTGATAAAACAGACGAAGCTGGAAATAATTCGATGACAAATTTATTCGTAGTGACGCAAAACTGGATTGGCTGATAAGAAAAATTTATTTTGAGGCTTGACTTGAGTTTCATAGATTAAGCTGTGTCGTCAAAGACTGAAGTGTTCAGTGAACACTGAATTGATAGATTTTAACTTGGCGCTTCGTCAATTGCTTCCAACAAGACAGTCGAATTGATCACTTCATCTAGAATGTCGATTGAACATCGTTAAAAATGTTCTTAACATCGGATAAGCGGCATCTGAATAAACATAAGTTTTACTTTGTCTAGTGAAAACTAACTAATTTTGAAAAGCTTTTCCAGCTATTGCGCTTCCCTGTTAGAAAAATAGCCTTTGATCTTTACGTTTTTGAAGTCGGTCTTATCAACGGCTACCTTCTGAAGGGGCTATCGAAATTTTTACGGTAAGCTTCAGCGATTTTTTATCACGAAAAATTCATTTTCTCCTAAAAATAGCTGGAGAGCTTTTAAGATAGCATAGCGTCGAAAGTCCTTGGAACACCTGTGAATGTTCTAATCGTGTATAACAACGCATGGCGAATACTTTTTCCTGTAATTATGTGATACTAATTTGTAAGGAAAGCTCACGCATTCCAGAACAAATTAAGAATTGCGAGTTTACCTTCATAAAATGTTAGAGATTATTTTAAGTCTTCTGGTTTTAGAGGTGCGACCAATTTTAACTACGTCCAGAGGAGATAACGTATCAAGACTTCAATTTTGCAGCTCGCACCACTATTTCATGAAATGAATAAAAGGCAACTCGTGGTAAGAACATTCAGTCTTAATTCAGAAGCGAAAGAAGATGAAGGGTTTTATCGCATTGGTTGTGGCCGTTTTGGCAATCGGAGCTAACGCTCAAACTGGCCCTTGCGCCAACGTTCGTACTCGCTCTGCTTGGGGTGCCCGTGCCGCTAACACCGCCGTCTTGCCAACTCAGCCACCAAATGCCTTCGTTGTCCATCACACTGCTGGTGCCCGCTGCGCAACCCAGGCCGCTTGCGACACCCAAATGAGAAACATCCAGAACTTCCACATGAACTCCAACGGATGGGCTGACATCGGTTACAACTTCTGCGTCGGTGACACCGGAATCATCTATGAAGGTCGCGGCTGGAATCGTCAAGGTGCTCACTCCCCAGGATTCAACTCTCGCTCGATTGGATTCTGCTTCATGGGAACTCACACCTCGGTTCTTCCAACCGCAGCTGCCATGAACAACGCTCAAGCCTTCATCATTTGCGCTCGTGACTGGGGCCGCCTTACTACCACTTACAGACTTTTGGGCCATCGTCAAGACACTGCTACCGCCTGCCCTGGAGACGCACTCTTCCGTCAAATCCAAACCTGGCCACGTTGGTCATAAGTCATTCGTGAAAAACATTTTGTAAATAAATTTGAAATATTAAATTTCTTAACTTTGCAAATGTACAACTGATTTTCTTAATTGATGAACTCGTTTCAAGAGTTTCAACTTGAAGCTTTCAAGCGATCAATAAGGCTTTGATGGTGTGATTGAAAAGAAAGCTTTTGAGTGCTTAGCAGAAGAGATTGAAGCTTTTGATTTTCACAAGCCTTTCATCTAAATCATGCCAATCGCGTCAACTTGTAGGTTGGCGTCAGCAATCAAGAAAGAATCCGAGTAAAACGTCAGGCTTCAAGGATTTATTTTGTTTTCCAGTTGATAAATGCAATCTAACCTCGATCATTAGAAATTTTGCCAGCACAAAGTCAGCTGCATCATTGAACAAATATAGAATTTAAAGATTACATTCTGCAAGATTTTATTGAATATCAAACTTTTTCTCCAACGGGCTGAACTGTCAATTGCGAAATGTTCACGTTGTAAGGAACTTGGAGAAGGAACATGACAGTTTCCGAGACGTTCTCAGCTGACAAATGCGCCATGTACTGGTAGAAGTCCTGGTCGGCGACCATGCCGGCGGCGATGGCCATGTCAGTCTTGACGACTCCGGGACTCAAATTCGTGACTCGAATTTTCTTGTTTCTTTTGACGACAAACTCTTGGCGTAAGACCTCGGAGAATGCTCTGAGAGCATGTTTCGTAGCAGCGTAAACGTTGACACCGGACGAGAAGGGCACATAGTTCCCAGCGATCGAGTTGACGTTCACGACGATTCCGTAGTCTTCAGACTTCTTCATCAATCGAACGCCTTCTCGCGTGCAAGTCACAGCACCCGTGAAGTTCGTGTTGATCACGGAAAGCAGTCGGTCCGTGACGTCATCACCCTCATCGATAATCATTCCACTGCACAAGATCGCTGCGTTGTTCACGAGAATGTTTATCGTACCGAACTTCTGTTCAATCCATTTGAAAGCTTCTTTTACCGACGCCAAGTCGGAGACGTCGCACTTCTGAGCGTAAATCTTCCCTGGCGTGTCCCCGACAGCTTTCGCAATCTCCTCGACTTTCTCGACTCGTCTCGCGAGTCCGACGACGTGGATTCCTGCTTTAGCAAAGTCCTTGATAATGGCTGCGCCAATTCCAGCCGACGCACCGGTGACGACCGCAACTTTTCCACTCCATTTTTCCATCGTTTCAGTTCCGCGTCCAAGATATTACTGTCAATCTACACAGCGAAAACCGCTGAGCATTTATAAGCAAACGCTCATCGTCTCAGTGTGGAACGAAAACAAAACAAGACCATAAAAGGTGATCGCAAGCCGGCGAAACAACGCGGGTTGTGTCTGCCCAGCGTTGAGCTGCGCGCTTGTGAATGTTTTGGTCGAAAGCACCGAAAAATCTTCGCATAAAAGCTTCAATGAAATCGACCAGATGTGTTCGTTATCTCGGATTATATTTGCGCAAGCAAACAGCGAAAGATAACAAAAGCTACTCGATAAACAATTGCAGTCAGTCACTCGCGATCTGCCATCGAATATTCAAGCCAAAAGTTTCGAGATGTTGGGATCACCACCGGACATCGTTGCCATCATGCTGATCTCGGCGCTCCTACTGTTCTTCGGCATCGTCGTTGCTTACATCATACACATCTTCCTCACGAGCACGCGCGAACGTCAATACAACGAAGTTTGAATACCTCAAACAGTCGCAATTAATATTTTCATTTCTTTCAAACCGTCGGAGTCGCTTGTAATTTACATACCATCAACCTGGAGAAGCTCAATCGTTACGCATTGAGATTATTCATTAACAAAAAAATCTGTGTTTACTAAAACTCTAGTGAACTTCTTTAGGATTTATTGGTAATAACTAAGTGAACCTGCAGACTTGCCTCACTCTCGCATATCTCTTCTCCAGTTTGGTTAATGTTGTCGGGGTCTTAACTACTTTTCACAATCTACCAAACCTTCAGAACACGTGTTGAGTTCAGTTGCAACTCCCTACGTCACGCTATCACACATCGAGAGACGTTGATTTCACACTCAAATGCTCGCGCATCTTCAAACTTCAGTTCGCCATGTGAGTTTTGAATAATGACGGGAGAAGTTGACGTTAACGACATCCAGATCATAATAATCCAAGCGCTACTCTCCATTGTTTCAACTTTACCCAAAAAGTCTCGCTAAGTTAGTGAACCGCGAAGAGCGACGTCTGTGAATCGTTTACGTTTTATGAATCAATCGTGCTGCTTGTCAAGTTTCTAAGTCCCTAAGTTCGTCGCTGGCCATCAACGTTTGCTATAAAAGAACCAAATCGCGACTGTCGATCTTTCAGTTTGTCGGCTGTCATCGGATCCATCGAGATCCAAAAAGTTGTGTCAGTGGAAAAGTTTTTCCCGAAAAAGTTGTCGCAATGTCTTACATTGGATCTGATGCTGAGCAGGACACTAAAACTGCGAACGACTTCCGCCGCCAAAGAAGCTCCAGCAATCTCATGCAGAAACCAATGGACTCGCCAAAGATGGGCCACCAAACGTGGAATAACGACAAGCAGCAGAACGACGACACAGACTCCGAGGTTTCCGACGTCGGACACTTTCTGGCCAAGGGAGCTTTTCTGCTCACGCCGTCGCATGAGCTGACGATGGATCGGGCTGCGATGATTTGCGAGAAAATGAACTTTAAAGGTTGCTTCAGTCTCACCAAAACAGCGACCGGAATCTTATTCAAGTTTTCACATCCCGAGGACTACCAGGCGGTTTTCAAGAAAGGATTCCACAAGGTGACTGGCGCACGTTTCTACAAAAAGGTAAGCGATTGTGAATGGCAGAGGAGCCACGGTTATCAAAGTCTTGGTTTCTGGTGCAGGTTGCCATTCCGTGCCGCCCGCAAAAAACCTTCACCATGTTCGTTTATGATGTGCCAGAAGATTTGCCCGAAGAAGATATCAGACATAGTTTGTACAAGTTAAATTCCGTCGTCGAGGTCGTTCGACTCGTTGTCTTCTATCAAAAGCAACCAACAATTCAAACTGAAGGTGCCACGTCAGGTAGGAATCGCGAATTAGTTTTGAACGCAATTGTTTAAAAGAACTTTCCTCAGGCACCCAAAAGCCTCAGCCAAAGATCGATGAACAAGACGTTGCCAACATTAAGGAGCAGCCGCCATCACCGATCCGTATCACTCTAGCATCCGTCGAGGAATACAACTACTTGCTTCAGAACGGTCTCAATTTCTACGGTGCCACGTTCTTCCCCACCGAAGCGAACTTGCCAGCCACTGCTTCGAAGATCGCAACGAAGAAGGGAGTGTAAGTTAAGCGATCAATTTGATGAACTTTCGATTTACTGAGACTTCTTCTCTAGTCGCCTAGTTGACGGGTCTATTCCTGGCCGAGTCCGTGAGCTTCTTCCAGTCTTCGACGCGGCTGGCTTCATCAAACTTCCAACACCAGCGAGCAAAACGTACAAGCCGCGCCCTTAGAATCATCTTCGCCTCATGATTCCGAATCTTTCGCAGCGCAGCCAAAGCGTGTGTTCCAGTTGATTTAACAGGAAATTGCGAAATCCACAAACGATTATAAATTACGCAAGCAAGACAATGCCTCATTCAGTTCCTCTCCGCCTAGAAACTCAACAATTCTTTCAAGCCTTCTGATCGCTAACATTCTCTTCTTTATTTTACGAGTTCTGTCTCATCTAAAGCATTTAAGCGTAAACCGAAATACGATGCACGTTGCCAATAAAACTTTCTATCTTCTCCTAAGCCGCTTTCTTCTCAATCGAGTGCTTGACGAGCTTCAGCTCGGGTAGAACTTTTCGCCTCACGATTTTGTCTTTCTTCATGTATCGTTGCAGCTCTTTAGGAATGAAGATTGATCCGTCGTCGCGCTGGAAACTTTCTAAGATCGAGATCAACATCCGTGGGATTGCGCAAGCTGTGCCGTTGACAGTGTGAGCGAACTCATCGGTCGAATCGACTCTAATGTTTAGTCGTCGCGATTGGTAGTCGGTGCAGTTGCTGCAGCTTGAGATCTCACCCCAAAAGTTGCGACCAGGCATCCAAGCCTCAATGTCAAACTTTCGATAGGCTGGCGCTCCGAGTTCACTCGGTGGCATGTCGAGCAGCTTGAAGTGAAGCCCGAGCTTTTTAAAAAGATTGATTTCGATCTCCTTGAACTCTTCGAGCATCGCTGTGGATTCTGAAGGACGGCAGACCGAGAACATTTCGACTTTCGTGAACTGGTGGACTCTGTAAATTCCTTTCTCTTCGTGGAGGTTTGAAGTCTCAGCTCGAAAGCATTTGCTGACTGCTGTGACTTTGACCGGGAGCTTGGTCTCCTGCAGCCGGCTTCCGGCGAAATATCCTGCAAGAGCCATTTCTGATGTTCCAGAGAGGCACAAATTGGACGGAAGAATTCGATAAACCTGCGTTCGTTCTCCGTCTGTCGTCATGCCGCAGCTTTTGATGACCTCAGCTGGTAGAATGTCTGGGACGGAAATCAAAGTAAAGCCGTGCCGAAGAATCTCTGCTGTTGTGTATTTGATGAGTGCTTGTTCCTGTCGATTATAAGTTAAACCAAAATAGATTGGTAGAGTTGTTTCACTCACCAGTTCAGCCAAATCGTTCATAAGGAAATAACTACGATGACCAGAGAAGTTTCCTAAGTGTTCCGTCCGCAGAAGATTAAGCTTCTTAGCAATTTCAGAGAACTCGAGAGGCGTATGTTTGAACTCTGGCTTCTCATTGAAGTAAGCAACAACTTCAGGATCGTCGCCGTAGTCTTTAACATCGGGATGAGTTTCGTTAGGAATTTTCTTCAGCTCTTCATGTAGTTGAACTTGCAGAGAATCTGTCGCTTCTTTACTTAGATTGTCGTTCTTCAGCTGATTGTTAAGGTCGTAAGCCAAGTGAATATCACCGACGCCTTTCCTCAGCTTAACATTCTCACTTATCTTTTCGATGTTATTCAAGTCGAGCAAATATTTCTCGTCGAGAACCGGCTGCGAAAGCAGAAATTTGTGCTTCGTCGACTCAGGATTTTGTTGACAGCTCTTCACTACTGTAGATTGGAATCTTGCCAAGCGTGTCAAGTATTTAGAACTTCGAAAAATTAACATTTTGACGATGTTTTAATGAATTTTAAATCCGGAGCAAAAATCTTTGTTTACTTTTTTGATGAAAACTTCGCATCAAAAGATGCGAAAAGTTTGAAAATAAAATTTCCGTTGAATTTAATTTTTTTAAAAATTTGTCAAGTTTTTGAATTTGAAGGTCGAAATATTCAATTGTTTCTAGACAACTAAACTTAAAAATTTTATTAGCTTATAAAATAAAGTCTTCATGGCTTTCTTCAAAGTATTGCAGCAGGATTAATTGAACCTCGTTGCTAGGAATGGTCGTTCTTCTGTTGGACACTTGAACTCCTTGAATAAAGGCTTCCAGTTTACTGCCTTTTGACCTTCTGGCTCGAGCATGTTGTTCCACAAAGCGTTTGAAGCTGTTGGAATATGAATAAAGAATATTTTACTTTCGATCTGAACTGATACGAACCTATGGCATATCCTTTCTGTGACAAATGAAAGCAATCGAAGGACATGTAAGAGAAATCCGTCAATCCATTCTTATGTTTTGGAAAGACGACCTGGCTGACGAATGGTTGAATGTTAATGGTGAAGTCCTTAAACAAATAATAAACCTTGAATTCTGCTACAACATAAATATGCAAAGTTACTTTTCGATCGTGAAACTCGTCGCGGTTCGCCACCTCGACTACCTTCTTGTTCCATTCCTTCATTATCGCAAAATATCTTTTTAGATTGCTGCGATGGCTAAGTCCAAAGCAGCACGGACATTCAAAGTGATGCATCGACTCGCACTCTTCTGGTTTACCTTTGAAGTTGACCAGAACTTCAATCGCTGAAAACAATAAGCGAACTCGTTAAATTCTCGTTTCTTAAACTTTTTGACTGTCGGTTACATGGCGGTAAAATCACATTCAGCATTGTCCTTGGTAGATTGTCTCGAATTGTTCGGAAGACGGAGAGCAAGTCCCGCTCATGATTCTTGATTATGATCTCCGGATGCTCATGGTAGCAGATGTCAAGGCAAAAGTCGTTGGGACCGATCAACAGTGTGATCAACTGCAAGGAAGATGAGAGAATAAAAGTCGAATTGAAATGATAAAAAGCTCAACTCACCTTCCAGTGAAACGGTTTCACTCGTGGATCAGACAGCATTCGTTTAGTCAATACTTTTGCCATGTGTGGCATGTCCCGGCTCATCGCTCCTAACTCGGCTGCATTAAACTTCGATGTCTTAAAGTATGAAATCCCGTCGTCGGTTGAGTAGCCGTAGATATTAGGATTGAATTCCTTTAGAATGTTGGGGATTGTGAGATATTCGCGCCAGGTTTTCTCGCCTCCAATTGAGAACGAAACGCCTTGAAACAAGCTCAATGAAAATTATGTTGATTTATTGCAAATTGCGATCGAAACCTTTGCTTTCAACAGTGATTTGAAGAACATTTGTCGCCATTCCTCCGTTGCCGGCTGTCAAAGAATCTCCAAGCGCCCCGATGATGTCAATATCGCCAGGACGAAGCTGGTGAACTGAAGTTGGGACTGAGCTGCTTCGTCTACCAGGTCCGTTAACATCGCAGAAAAAAGATTCGTTGGCCGCGAATTGTCTTTGAAGTTTCTGTGATAAATTTCCAATTTAATCGCACTTCAGACAACAAACGAAACCGTTGCAACTCACACCGTTCCTCAAGTTCATTCTGTAGGCTTCCTCGGGGGAGGGATTCTTGTTCATGTTGAGGAACATTTCACGAATGCTTCGAAATGCCGGACGAAGCGCCAGGTTGTCAAGAAATGTTCGTTGTGCGTCGAGCAGCGAGAAAACGCAAGCGGCGAGGAAAACCTGAATGAATTTCATTGCCAATGTCAGCCGTTGATTGCACTGCGGAAGAAGGTAAAGTTCGATTAATTGAGCAATCGGTGAAGTTTTCGGTGAACGGCCGTGAATCATCTCCTTAATGACAACACTTAAGAGAAATGTTTCGTTGCTGTCAGATATCAATCAGCGTATTTTCAAGGTCTGTGCGTTGCGATTAGCGCGAGCTTTTCATCCCAATCTCATTGGGGACGGAGTAATTTTTGTGAACTCAATTAAATCACTTCGCACCTTCGAGCAGCCTTGACGCGTTAATTGGACAGTGAAACCGATGCGATAATCACAAATGCTGCAACAATTTTCTTCGATGCGCGTTGAACGTTCGTCGCCTTCCTTTTAATTTTAATCGATAATCACTTGACTTTGTATGCGAATGCAACGATGGGTTTTATCGTAGAAATAAAGGTCCGACGCCTTCCAACGCTCGCGATCAACTGCTGATATCGCCGAGGAAAACCTACAGCGTCTCCGCAACATCTCCGCAGATTGTTTGTGAACTTGAATGCGAAACTCGTTTCAGAGCGATTTGTCAATGAAGGATATCAAACGCTGACGAACGTGATCTGTTCAGCCTCAAATATGTAAGTGGAGACAGAGAAAACTATTTCGACGCGAGCTCAACGTAAACTTGCATTAGAATGTAAAACATAAGAAGAATTTTGTAGGCCAATTTTATGTCAGGAAAATTTTCATTGAAGTCGGCCAGTTCTGGATTCTATCTGACGCGTTGGCATGACTTGACTCAAGACTCTCGAGGCCTTGGCATGACTTGACGCCTAGTAGAAGAGGTAAAAGACTCAAAGTTAAAGTTTTACTTAGTTGATTTGTCCTCACAAACTTTTGTCCATCAAAAAATTGATCATTTCAAAAATCAATTTCGCATCAGGGTAATCGCAAATTAATCAAGAACCTAAAACCGTTAGTTCATCATAACACGTGTTGAGTTTCATTTTCTCCTTCGAAATTCTCGCGGTCTCACTCTCGGAAAACTTCGGGTTTTCGAGAAGATTCGCCGGCAATTTAAAAGCGACTCGCTCTCATCTCGCGATTCAATCGAATTGTAACACGCGCCAGAAAAAGTTAAGGGACAAACAGTCGAAGGAATACGCAAAAGTTGAAGAAACCACTGAATAAGTGAAAGTTCTATTAAAACATTGAAAGTTGAAAGTTCGAGATGTCACTTATTCCACATTTCCGAAGTTCTATCCGAAATTTCTATCGTTATCCATTCAGCGACTTTGGATTCCATCCAAACGAATTGCGCGCTATTTTCGCCTGGCCTGAGCGCGTGTGGAGACAGGAAGGCGTAAATTATGACTCGACTCCAACCATTGGCAAAGACGGATTCCAAGTCTCTATGGACGTGCAGCAGTTCAATCCCAACGAAATCACAGTCAAGACATCTGACAACTTCGTCGTCGTCGAAGCAAAGCACGAAGAACGTTCTGACGAACACGGCTTCATCTCTCGTCAGTTCCAACGTCGCTACGCATTACCAAAGGGCTACGATGCCAACTCTGTCATCTCCAGCTTGTCCTCTGATGGCGTCTTGACCGTCAAGGCTCCACCACCTCAGCAAATCGAGGCCAACGAGCGCGTCGTCAACATCACACAGACTGGTCCAGCCCGCTTGAACGTCAAGCAGAACGAAGCCGAACCTGAGAAGGAAAAAGCTAAGTGAAGTCGTCGAGCTCCATCAGCTTTCATGATTTCAGTGTATAACTCGTCAGTTATCATCCAATAAACTCAATAAAAAATTATTATGGGATATTTTATTTTCGGTCGATATTCTCACCTCGAAATGACAATTCGAACGCAGATGAATTTTATTACAGAAAAGCTTTGACTGAGCCTCCTTATTGAAGAAGCTGTTGGTTCCATTCTGCAACATGAAACGTTGATAGATCCCATCTAATCGCTTGAAACAGCGACGGCACGTGTCATGACGCATTGGCGAATGTTGGTCATGTTTGGATCTACGATGAGTTCATAAACCCATAAACAACTGACGTCATGAAGATTCGCTGACACTGTGGGAGAAGCTTGAAGTCTTGACTCGCAGCCAAAATGAGTTTTGTACTCTGGGTTTGGTCAGTCATTCACTTTCGTTTCAAGAATTCAGCTCAGATTACGATGAAACTATTAGAAATATTTTTTCTAGCATTCATCGTAAGACATTTCACAAACCAGACCTGAAGAAATCTTTTCCTAGCGACCGTTAGCTTCACGCGACACGTGCAAAGTTTGAATTTATCTTCCGAAATTTCTCGAATTCTCTCGCTCTCTCGAAATTTCTTTTTCTCGCTCTCTCGAAATTTCTCGATGTTTCGCTCTCGGGAAAGTTCGCGCGAGCTCAGAATTTTCTCGAAGATTCGCTCGGACTATTTAAGCAGCGCGCTCTCGACTCGCAACTTCAGTTTCAATCGAACAGTCAAGCGATCAGCAAGCAAAAGTCAAACCAAACCCAAAGCGAAACAAAACGCAAAAGTTCAATTAAAAGTGTTGAAAGTTAAAAGTGAAAGCAGCTAAAATGTCTCAGCTTATTCCATTCTTCCTCGGCTTGGACGACGACGATCTCTATCCGACGCGCCATCGCTATCAACATCCAGTCAGCCGCTTCGGCTTCGGATTCCATCCGAACGAGTTGCGTGAGATTCTCGCCATTCCGGCCGAGCTTCGCCAATTGCAACGCCAACGTCACCAAGAAGGAAACTACGACTTGGCTCCCACCGTCGGCAAAGAAGGATTCCAGGTTTGCATGGACGTACAGCAGTTCAGCCCGAACGAAATCACCGTCAAGACGGTCGACGACTTCGTCGTTGTCGAAGCAAAGCACGAGGAACGCCAAGACGAACATGGCTACATTTCTCGCCAGTTCCAACGTCGCTACAAGTTGCCGAAGGGCTACGATGCAAAGTCTGTCATCTCCAGTTTGTCCTCTGATGGCGTCTTGACCGTCAAGGCTCCACCACCTCAGCAAATCGAATCCAGCGAGCGCATCATCAACATCGCACAGACTGGCCCAGCCCGCTTGAACGTCAAACAGAACGAGGCCGTCACCGACAAGGAAAAGGAAAACGTTGCCAACAATGGAAAGTAAAGAGTCGTCGAGCGCCATCAGCTTTCATGATTTCAGTAAATTAAGTCTTTCATTTGCATTTCTCTTTGTAACTTATTCAGTTGGCGTTCAATAAAGTCAGGAACAAAAAATCGAGAACATTCTTTTTATTGACGATTGGACCGAAAGATCGAGACAAAACCAGAACACATTTCATTACAGCAATGGCTGAGCAGTGCGCGTGCCCTTGTTCCATCCTAATTGAAAAGCCTTTTCAACGCAAACTCTTGCTGTGCCTAAACACGATTAAGCTCTCTGAAGACTGAGAAAGCTGTGACAGTTTCACAATCACCTATGAAAGGAAGAAACATTTTTAAAGCCTCAAGGTAGATTGAGAACTTTGGCAATCTTCTCCTTGTGATTCTGATTCTACGAATCAATCCGAGAAAGTTCTAAGCTTTCTCGAAATTTCGATCAAGAAGTTTCGATGGCGCAGCTGGCTCGTAATTGTTTTGATCGTCGAGGCTCTGCACCGCCACAACAAATTGAGTTGAACAAGCGGCATCATCGTCTCCTTGAACACTGAATCAGAACGAAGTCGTCACCGAGAAGGAAAAGCGCCGAGCGCCGCGTTGCCTTTCATAATTTCAGTAAAACGCAATCAACATTGTACGCATTTCGTAACTTAATAGGAGGAGGTTCAATAACATTTTGTGGAAATAAACAACCAAAACATTTACAGCTTAGTTCGTCATCCAAGATCGGCGCGTGGAGCACGAGAAACGAGTCGTCGCGTTTGTAAGATTAAATAAAGATTTTATTTCCATCAAATTCCTTTTTGTAGGAGAGAAATTTACACGAGAAGCAGGACAACTATCGATAGAAAGTCATTGAAACTAAAATTCACTAATTTAACAGCTTTTTCCGAAAAATATTCATCTCGACGCTTCCTAGCGAGCCAATTGGATGATCAGCGATGCGCACATTTCGAAGAATTCCATTGTGTGGTGGCCGGTGATCTGTTGAACTTGCTGCTGCTGCCCTTGAGCTGGAGGCGTAAGGCTGATTATGTCATCGCTCTGTTCGACTTCTTCCTCGGTCAGCGACTTGAAGTCGACGAGATAAGACTTCGGATCGACTTGGTAGAGCTGAAGAGACATTTTCACGAAGCAACCTTCTTCGGTGCTCTTCTTACGAACGCGGACGTGGTAAGGATTCAAGACTTTCCATTCGTAGTCTAAGGCCTTCATGGCACGATACACTTCCAACATTATATCGTTAGGTTTGCTTTGCGAGCGGATTCCCAAATGCCACTTAGCCCGTTTCACAGGCGTTCCACGGTATTTCTCTTGCCCGACGAGCGCAGCTACTGCAGCGCCTTCCGGGTAACTTGATGCTTGGTTGTTCAGCGCTCGTTCACGCAATGGCGCGATTCTCTCTGGATGAGGTTTAGCGGGATTCGAATCGCTGATGGGATACGATGGCACATTAAGCACCGGTGGCGGAGACGATGCGACATAGAAATCTTTGATTTCAGCTTTGGCAGCTTCGTCCATTCTTCTGTTGTCTATGATTAAGTGGTAGGCGATGGCAAGTTGGTCGTGTGGATCTCCAGATAAAAGTGCGTTGTGAATGTCAATTTCTTTGACTCCAAACTTCTCGCAAACTTCTGAGACAGCTCCAGTGTCGATAACACTCGAGTCTTGCTCGACAGGCGATGGGAAGAGATAAGCTGGCAAATCCTTCTGGAACCAATCGTGCTTCTTGATCTCTTCAACGGTGGCTCGTTTCAATGGATCGACTTGCAGCATCTGGCAGAGAAGCGACACAACTGGCTTATGAAGATATTCGGGTATTGGGAAGATTCCAGATTTGATTTTCCTGAAGAGTGTGGGTACATGCTCATCATCGAAAGGCAGCGTTCCACATAGCAAAGCGTAGAGGATCACTCCACAACTCCAAATGTCCACTTCGGGGCCCGCGTAGAGCTTACCGGAAATGACTTCCGGAGCGGCATAGTTGGGCGAGCCGCAGCTTGTTCTCAAGAATTCTCCATCCATCATCATGTTGGAGAGTCCGAAGTCAGCGATTTTCACGTGCATGTTGTGGTCCAGGAGAAGGTTCTCGGGTTTCAAATCGCGATGCACGATCATGTGTCGATGGCAATAGTCAACTCCCGAAATGATTTGCTGGAAGAATTTCCTCGCTTCCGACTCGTGAAGTTTTCCCTGCTTGACGATGTAGTCGAAAAGCTCGCCTCCAGACACAAACTCCATTATCATGAAAATGTCTGTTGGTGTTGAGATTACTTGATAAAGCTTGATGATGTGTGGATGTCTGAAAAGTTTCAAGTTCTGAATCTCGCGACGAATCTTGCCCACAACATCGAGGCTCTTTATCTTCTGTCTGTTGAGGATCTTAATCGCCACCTTGTGCTTCGTGACGATGTGCTCGCCGATCTTGACTTTGCCAAACGTTCCATCTGAAGGAAAAGATTGCAAATTATTTTTTACGTCGCAATTCCAAAGCAAAACTTACTGCCGAGAGTTCGTCCCAGCGTGTAATGTCCAATCTTAATCAAGGGCGCTGCCGTGTTGAAGGAAGTGTGGGGAATGTCAGACATTTTACGTTCAACTCGTTAATTTTAATTCTTTTTCTATTTTGATGGCCACAACAAAAACAATTTATGAAAAGTTCTAATCCACGAATATCTCAAGTTTCCCTCATTAATTCAATGTTACTCGCGAAGTTTGTCACGTCATTGGTTTTCTAGCGATTGCTCACGAAGCTCTTAACATCAATTAAGAGCGCAAACCACTCAATTTCTTCAATTAAATTTTTGATCTTTTCACAATAAGAATTTTAACAACAACAAAAGATGCGAAAATGAAAGACACAAAAATTTGAAAAATTACTAACCGTTAAATATAAATAAATTCCCACTCTACTAGCTCTTCATGTCAATCTGTCTGTAGGAGTTCTAGCCGAGCTTAGTCAAGCGGCTTCTATAGGTCGGCGGAAATAGACCGCATCTATCCTTTAGCGCGTAGATGTCTGTGTCCGTTCCCACGAATCTTATAATATCAAATACTCGTATCATTCGTCATATGGCAAGTGTCTAGTGATTATCTCTAGTGCTGGCAAACTAATCTCGCGTAACAGCCGGTGGAAATACATGCGAACGAAGTTCAAACCCTCCTGCAAGATATTTGGTCAGATGCTGAGCTATCGCAACACATATTTTCCTCTGCTTGACAGTTCATTCCATAATGACAGCTGTTCTTGATCAAATTCTTGAGTTTCTCATTGATGTTCCAGTTATTCCCCATTGGCTCGAGACAACTTTCCAGCGTTTTGTTTGCTCCGTATTCGAGACACTTGTTCTTGATCAAACTTACCTAGGAAAGGCTTAAAAGATAATTTTTAAGAAACAAACTTCAGTTGTTCTTCAGTAGTGACTTAAGACGTTGAACATGAAACTTCTGCCGATATATTTGGTAGCTGCTACCTTTTTCGCAGTCGTGGCAGATAGAATCATTGATGATGCTTTGTGCGATGACCAGTTGCTTGCTTTCAAAGATGCGATACAGGAAAAGGAGCTTTGGGCTTTATATCGTGAGACTCTCAGTTGCTGATCCACAAGAGTTCGTTTCATTTCGTTTGCTTTAACAGTTTTGGATTCGTGGGGATTGCCAAATGGCGGAGTTTTTCAAGGGAACAGTCTGTTTTACGGAAAATTCAGTGAATGCTTGAACTTTGCCAGGGACATTGAAGGCGTGGGAAATGTTGAAGGCCAATACTGTTTTCTGACCAACCGTTTCGACGTTAAAAACGTTTCCACTGACATCAATTTAAGGTAAATGATTTTGTATTCATCGTCAATGTTTTATTGGCGAACTATTTTAGAGTTGGCAACGGAATTTGCGTGCCTGCTTCATGCTCGCCAGAGAAGATTCAAGCTATTGTCGAGACATTTTCTGGCACGAATTCATCGCGAAAGCCCTCAGTCAAGTGCTATACTAAATATCCAGTGCCACTAAATGATATCGACATTGGAGTACTGTGAGTTGCTATTAAGACGGTTAAGATATTTATACAGCTGAATATTTTTCAGGTCGATTTTGTCTGTGCTCGCAGTCTTTATGGTTTTGAGCACGTTGTACGACGTTCTATCTCAGCGAAAGGCAGCAGTTGAAGTCAACAAACTCTTAATAGCTTTTTCGGTTTACACAAATGCCAAAGCTCTGTTCAAGGTGAATCGGGTGAAGTCGGCTAAGTCGATAGACTGCTTGGATGGCATAAGAGTCATATCCACAATGGCTATTATTCTGGGTCATCGCTTCATTTGTCAACTTCCGAAATTATCAAATCCAATTGATTATCTGGAGTTTCACAAGTCTTACTTGATATTAACTTTAACCTGGCCTCACGTTTGTGTCGTTACATTCTTGACGTTGGGAGGATTTCTCTGCGCCATGCAGATGCTGTCGGCGATGGAACGGAAAGCTTTTAGTCCAATCAAGATGTATTTCCATCGATACCTGAGGTACACACCATCATTGGCCTTTGCTGCACTTTGCTTCGTGTCAATAAATCAGCACTTGAAAGCACCTGAAATTTCACTGAGCTCAACGAAAGCAGAGATGTGCAAAAAGTATTGGTGGTCTCTATTGCTTCACGTTCAAAACTATCTGAACCCTCAAGAAATCTGTGCAACCCATTCTTGGTAAGAAATATATTCGATGTTCTTTCTGAATTATTCAGTTTACAATATCTTTCTCTCAACAGGTATTTGTCAGTCGACTTCCAGCTGTTTGTTCTATCTCCAATTTTGATTTATCCAGCATTCAAGTTTGGTTGGAAATTCTTGTGGACTGTACCAACGCTGGCTGTCGTCGCTGCAATTTACACCGTGAAGCTCTGCTTGAGTATCGATTTCATGATGCGGGATATTATTCGCCCATTTTTCTTCGAAAGGGTTTGTTCATGTCATCGAATTACTTATTTATTTATTTACCGACACATTAAAAAACCAGGTCGTTTCTCAAACGCATGTAAGACTTCCGGCATGGCTTCTTGGCATCGTTCTCGGTTACATTATCTTCAAAACCAAGAGCAAGCAATTAAAACTGAACAAGCACTTGGACACACTCTTGTGGACACTGGCAGTTGGATCGATCGGAATATTCATTGCAGCTTTCTATCCTTTCGTCCAAACATTTGACAATCAAACTACTTTCGAGCAGAACGCATACTTCTTAGCAGCGCAACAAATTTTGTATCCATTACCGCTTTCTTGGATAATCTTCGCTTGCTACAAACTGAAAAGCGGCGGAGTCATTCGTTGGTTCCTGTCGTTACCAGAATGGCAACCTCTGGGGAGAATCTCGATGTCCATGTACATTGTCAGTGTCCTCTATCAAATCCTAAAGTTAGATTATGACAGGGATACACGAGTATTCAGTGTTTTAGATGTGGTAAGAACACGCAAAAATATTTTTTTATCTTTTAACTTTATTGAACTTTCAGTTTACTAGTTTCTTGGAAGATTTAACAGTCACAATTCTTCTTTCAATTTTGCTCTGTCTGGCTATTGAAATGCCGATTTGTGCAGTCGAAAGTTATCTGTGGAAGAGAGCTGCGTCGCCTCCGATGGTCGAAAGGAACGAAAAACCTGAGCTGTTTGTCAGTGACGAGAAGCCTAATGTCCTATCTGCCTTGTCATTTATGCGCTTGGACAGCGAACGGTTGTGATTCTTAGTTTTGAGTGTACAGACTAATGATTTATTGTGAAAGTTTCATTAATAAAGAATCAGAACCGACGAATCCTATTCAAAAGTTTTTTTCAACGTTTCGCTAGAGTTACAGAACAGTTTAATCCAGAAAAGGCTAACGCCTGCACACCACGGAATTGTCGTCTTAAAGCAAACTATGTCTTTAGTGTCAGGCACGAATCGATACTTTCAAACCTAAGATTCTAGCCGACACATCTTTAATGACGACTCAAAGGCTCTCCAACAACCCATGCCTGTTGAAAGCGCGGAATCAGGCGCCGCCGTTAACTAGAAGACTTTCTTCACATTCCAAATTTTATGTCCAAATGTTGTCTGTGGTAATGAACAGTCTCGAAAGTTCGCTGTCATTTTCTTATCGATGTTTCAGCCATTTTTCATTAACTAAAGACAACACTTTCCAGTGTTTTGTTTGCTCCGTATTCGAGACACTTGTTCTTGATCAAACTTGCCTAGAAAAGACTTAAAAGATAATTTTTCAAGAAACAAACTTCAGTTGTTTTTCAGTAGTGACTTGAGACGTTGAACATGAAACTTCTGCCGATATATTTGGTAGCTGCTACCTTTTCCGCTGTCGTGGCAGTTAGAATCATCGATGATGCTTTGTGCGATGACCAGTTGCTTGCTTTCACAGATGCGATACAGGAAAACGAGCTTTGGGCTTTAAATCGTGAGACTCTCAGTTGCTGATTCACAAGAGTTCGTTTCATTTCGTCTCTTTAACAGTTTTGGATTCGTGGGGATTGCCAAATGGCGGAATTTTTCAAGGGAACCATTTATTCTACGGCAAATTCAGTGAATGCTTGAACTTTGCCAAGGACATTGAAGGCGTGGGAAATGTTGAAGGCCAATACTGTTTTCTGACTAAGAACATAATGTTTGAGAGAATCGCAATTGACGCCGATTTTGAGTAAGTGGTTTCGTATTCATCATAAATATTTTACTGACAAAATATTCCAGAGCTGGCAACGGAATTTGCGTGCCAGCCTCATGTTCGCCAGAGAAGATTCAAGCTGTTGTGGAAACCTTCCTGGGCACGACTGCATCGCAAAACCTCTCAGTCAACTGCCACACTAAATATCCAGTGCCACTAAATGATATCGACATTGGAGTACTGTGAGTTGCTTTTAAGACGGATAAGATATTATTAAGACGGTTAAGATATTTATACAGCTGAATATTTTTCAGGTCGGTTTCGTCTGTGCTCGCAGTCTTTATGGTTTTGAGCACGTTGTACGACGTTCTATCTCAGCGAAAGGCAGCAGTTGAAGTCAACAAACTCTTAATAGCTTTTTCGGTTTACACAAATGCCAAAGCTTTGTTTAAGGTGAATCGGGTAAAGTCGGCTAAGTCGATAGACTGCCTGGATGGCATAAGAGTCATATCCACAATTGCTATCATTTTTTATCATCGCTTCTCTTTGCAAGCTCGAAAACTATCAAATCCTGTGGAGTACATGGAAGTGCACAAGTCCTACTTCATCTTAAGTGTAACCTGGGCTCATTTATGTGTCGTTACATTTTTGACGTTAGGAGGATTTCTCTGCGCCATGCAAATGCTGTCAGCGATGGAACGAAAAGCTTTTAGTCCAGTAAAGATGTATTTTCATCGATATCTGAGATACACGCCATCATTGGCCTTTGCAGCTGTTTGCTTCGTGACAATTGTTCAGCACATGGAAGCACCTAGCGCTCCGGCATGTCAACTAGAGACAGAGAACTGCAAAAAGCACTGGTGGTCTCTATTGCTTCACGTTCAAAACTATGTGAATCCTCGCGAAGTTTGCGCAATGCATTCCTGGTAAGATAAATATTCGCTGAGATGGGGAATTATTCAGTTTACAATATCTTTCTCTCAACAGGTATTTGTCAGTCGACTTCCAGCTATTTGTTTTGTCTCCGATTCTGATTTATCCAGCCTTCAAGTTTGGTTGGAAATTCTTGTGGACTGTACCAACGCTGGCTGTCGTCGCTGCAATCTACACCGTGAAGCTGTGTTTGAGTATCGATTTCATGATGCGGGATGTCTGGCTGTCTAAATTTTTTGACCAGGTTCGTCTCTTATATCAAATGACTTTTTAAATAATTTTCAATCAACTGACACAAAATCTAATCAACCCAAAACAAAACTAGGTTCACTCTAAAACGCATGTTAGACTTCCAGCATGGCTCCTCGGCATCGTTCTCGGTTACATTATCTTCAAAACCAAGAGCAAGCAATTAAAACTGAACAAGCACTTGGACACACTCTTGTGGACACTGGCAGTTGGATCGATCGGAATATTCATTGCAGCTTTCTATCCCTTTGTGCAAATTAAGGACAATCAAACTACTTTCGAGCAGAACGCATTCTTCTTAGCAGCGCAACAAATTTTGTTTCCATTGCCACTTTGTTGGATAATCTTCGCTTGCTTCAAACTGAAAAGCGGCGGAGTCATTCGCTGGTTCCTGTCGTTACCAGAATGGCAACCTCTGGGGAGAATCTCGATGTCCATGTATCTCGTCCATTTCCTCTATCAAATCTTCAAGATAGATTATGACAGGGAAGCACGAGTATTTAGTGTTTTAGATGTGGTAAGAATGATGAAATTTGTTTGTTTCACTTCTAACTTTATTCAACTTTTAGTTGACAACTTTTTCGGGAGATTTAATGGTCACAATTCTTCTTTCAATTTTGCTCTGTCTGGTTATTGAAATGCCGATTTGTGCAGTCGAAAGTTATCTGTGGAAGAAAGCTGCGTCGCCTCCGATAGTCGAAAGGAACGAAAAACCTGAGCTGTTTGTCAGTGACGAGAAGCCTAATGTCCTATCTCCCCTGTCATTTATTCCGTTCGACAGCGAACGGTTGTGATTCTTAGTTTTGAGAGTACAGACTTGATTGACTTGTAATTTATTGTGAAAGTTCCAGTTATCAAATAAATCAGAATCGACGAGTTCTAAAAAAAAGTGCTATTTAAAAGCTCCGACTTTTCGTCAGGGTTACGAAACAGTTTCAATCAGAATGGATCAAAGGTCTTAAGACTACGAATTTGACGAAACCAGAGACCGGAATCTTAACAATTAACAGTAACTCACAATTTGAGGTTTTGCCAGGTTAATCTATTCTGTATTCAATCTTTATTCTTATCACTAGTTTCTACCTTGTATGACAGTAAGAATCAAACTGCCTACAGAAAAATCACAAAAATTGATTTTCATATTGGTTTGTCCGTTGGTTGCGACATTTGATTCGTTTTCACCCGAAGAATATTTCAATTAAAAAAGTTAACGATTCAGAATTCATCGGCCAAATACAACACTTTCCAGTGTTTTGGTTGCTCCGTATTCGATACACTTGTTCTTGATCAAACTCGCATACGAAAGTCTCAAACGATAATTTTAAACGAAACAAACTTTAGTTGTTCTTCAGTAGTGACTTAAGACGTTGAACATGAAACTTCTGCCGATATATTTGATAGCTGCTACCTTTTCCGCTGTCGTGGCAGTTAGAATCATCGATGATGCTTTGTGCGATGACCAGTTGCTTGCTTTCACAGATGCGATACAGGAAAACGAGCTTTGGGCTTTAAATCGTGAGACTCTCAGTTGCTGATTCACAAGAGTTCGTTTCATTTCGTCTCTTTAACAGTTTTGGATTCGTGGGGATTGCCAAATGGCGGAATTTTTCAAGGAAACTTTTTCCATTACGGAAAATTCAGTGAATGCTTGAACTTTGCCAAGGACATTGAAGGCGTGGGGAGTGTTGAGGGCCAATACTGTTTTCTGACTAAACAGATCGTTCTAAACAACGCTTCAACTGACGCCAGTTTCATGTAAATGGTTTCACGTTCATCTTGAGTCTTTTACTCACGAAATATTCCAGATTCGGCATTGGAATTTGCGTGCCAGCCTCATGCTCGACAGAGAAGATTCAAGCTGTCGTGGAAACCTTCCTGGGCACGACTGCATCGCAAAACCTCTCAATCAACTGCCACACTAAATATCCAGTGCCACTAAATGATATCGACATTGGAGTACTGTGAGTTTTTATTAAGACATATAAGATATTTATAAGACGGTTAAGATACAGCTGAATATTTGTCAGGTCGATTTCGTGTGCGCTTGTAGTCCTAATGGTTTTGAGCACGTTGTACGACGTTCTATCTCAGCGAAAGGCAGCAGTTGAAGTCAACAAACTGCTAATCGCTTTCTCGGTTTACACAAATGCCAAAGCTTTGTTCAAGATGAATCGGGTGAAGTCGGCTAAGTCGATAGACTGCTTGGATGGCATAAGAGTTATATCCACAATAGCCATTATTTTTTACCATCGCTTCGCTTTGCAGTCTTTGAAATTATCAAATCTATTGGATCATGTGGAGTTTCATAAGTCTTACTCTGTCTTGGTTTTTTACTGGGCTCACATTTGTGTCGTTACATTCTTGACGTTGGGAGGATTTCTTTGTTCCATGCAGATGCTTTCAGCGATGGAACGGAAAGCTTTTAGTCCAATCAAGATGTATTTCCATCGATATCTGAGGTACACACCATCATTGGCCTTTGCTGCACTTTGTTTCGTGTCAATAATTCAGCACTTGAAAGCACCAGAAACTTCGAGATGCCTAGTTCAGGCAGAGTACTGCAAATCGTATTGGTGGTCTCTATTGCTTCACGTTCAAAACTATGTGAACCCCCGCGAAGTTTGTGCTATACATTCCTGGTAAGGGATCAAGAATTCGCTGGACAGAAGAAATATTCAGGTTACAATATCTTTCTCTCAACAGGTATTTGTCAGTCGACTTCCAGCTATTTGTTTTGTCTCCAATTCTGATTTATCCAGCATTCAAGTTTGGTTGGAAATTCTTGTGGACTTTACCAGCGCTGGCTGTCGTCGCTGCAATCTACACCGTGAAGCTGTGTTTGAGTATCGATTTCATTATGCGGGATATTACAAGTCCCGAAATCTTCGATAAGGTTCGTTCCTTTTTAAATAATTTTCAATGAACTGACACAAAATCTAATCAACCCAAAACAAAACTAGGTTCATTCTAAAACGCATGTAAGACTTCCGGCATGGCTCCTTGGCATCGTTCTCGGTTACATTATCTTCAAAACCAAGGGCGAGCAATTAAAACTGAACAAGCACTTGGATATACTGTTTTGGACATTAGCAGTTGGATCGATCGGAATATTCATTGCAGCTTTCTATCCTTTCGTCCAAACATTTGACAATCAAACTACTTTCGAGCAGAACGCATTCTTCTTAGCAGCGCAACAAATTTTGTTTCCATTGCCGCTTTGTTGGATAATCTTCGCTTGCTTCAAACTGAAAAGCGGCGGAGTCATTCGTTGGTTCCTGTCGTTACCAGAATGGCAACCTCTGGGGAGAATCACGATGTCCATGTATCTCGTCCATTTCCTCTATCAAATCCTAAAGTTAGATTATGACAGGGAAGCACGAGTATTCAGTGTTTTAGATGTGGTAAGAACTCGCAAAAATATTTTTTTATCTTGTAACTTTATTGAACTTTCAGTTTACTAGTTTCTTGGAAGATTTAACAGTCACAATTCTTCTTTCAATTTTGCTCTGTCTGGCTATTGAAATGCCGATTTGTGCAGTCGAAAGTTATCTGTGGAAGAGAGCTGCGTCGCCTCCGATGGTCGAAAGGAACGAAAAACCTGAGCTGTTTGTCATTGAAGAGAAACCTAATGTATTAGCTGTCCTGACATATATTCCGTTCGACAGCGAACGAATGTGAATCTTAGTTTTTATTGTACACACTTGATTGAATCGTGATTTATTGTGAAAGTTTCAGTTATTAAAGAAATCAGTATCGACGAGTTCATCTGGAAGATATTGAAGTCCCGATTCATTTCTATGCGATCTGTTGTAGCCAGCGCCGTAGCCTAGGTGAGATGGAAAATGAGTTCGAGCCATCAGAAAATTGAGCTTAAAGCTTACCAAGATCAGCCATCAACTTTGTAGGTGCATTTCTGAGGTGAAGTGGAACTGCAGGCAAAACTCCTTTGTGATTTTTTATTGCTTCCTTACACTGCTTCATTGCTAAATAAGATTCTGCGCTTTTGGGTGCTCGAGCGAGGTAAACGGCGAGTTGTGCGATGATGCAATCAGACTCTGGCATTCCAATATGTTGAACGGCGGCTAAAGTACTCGTGGCGAGAATTAAAGCTTGCGGATCAGCGAGTCCGATGTCTTCGCTCGCCGATCTAATGAGACGTCGGCAAATGTATCGCGGGTCCTCGCCCGACATCATCATTCGTGTTACCCAGTACAAGCTCGCGTTGTCGTCTGAAGCGCGGATCGACTTGATCATCGCTGAGATTATGTCATAGTGTTGGTCGCCTGCTCTATCATATAGCAAGTGACTCTTCTTGATTCCGTCTTTGATGTCATCGAGAGTGATCATTTTGATGCTGTCGAACTCATTGCGCGCAGCAGACGCTTGCTTCATGCACATCTCGAAGCTATTCAAAGCTATCCTGGCGTCACCGTCGGAAATGTCAGCGATCCATTGAAGGCACTCGTGGGTGATGCCAAGCTCAGGTGAATACTCTAACTGCTCGATTTGATTCTCCATCGCTTCCTTGTCGTCACCAACGTTAATCTCAATTGCTTTGAACTTGCTCAGCGCTTGTCTCATGATAGCTAGGATGTCCGACGATTCCAATTTCTCCAGAACAATCACTCGACATCGGGACAGCAAAGCATTGTTTAAGGAAAACGAAGGATTTTCTGTTGTTGCTCCAATGAGGATTATCGTTCCATTCTCGACATGTGGGAGGAAAGCATCTTGCTGCAGTTTGTTGAAACGGTGAATTTCATCCATGAACAAAATCGTTTGCTTCTTCAACGAGTCCTGGTAGTTCTTAGCTTGCTTTACAACCTCCTTGACATCAGCGATGCCGCTTGTGCAAGCTGATAGTTTGACGAAGCGAAAATTTTCTTTGTTTTGCACACATTGCTTCCAGATAATGTTAGCCAAAGTTGTTTTGCCGCAGCCTGGTGGACCCCAGAAGATCATCGACGGAATGTTGTTGCTCTTGAGCAGGTTTCTGATGATTGAGTTCTCTCCAACTGCTTGTTTCTGTCCCACGTAACTGTCGAAGGTCTCAGCTCGAATCGCTTCAGCCAAGGGCGGATCTCGTTTGACTTTAACTGGATCAGATTTCTTATCTGATGTCGAGGGCTTGTGAATGAGAAAGTCGTTGTCAATCTTCTCTTCCTTCTGCACCTTCGGTTTCTTAGCGCAGTTGAATATTCCATAAGTTTTATCGGTGCTATTCCTCTTGTTGCTCGCCGGCGACGAAAACTTTTGCGATGTCACTTCGAAGCATTGACTGACGTGAACTTCAAGGTTTTCTGATGGAATAAGCTTCTGGCAGACTGGACACTCTTCAAAACAACTTGAACTCGATGCCATTCCAGAATAATTCAAGTAACTCTGACGACGCACAATTTATTTTTGTTTCACAATAATTTTCGTTTTGGCGGGAAATTTGAATTTGTGTTCAACACGTGGTCAATCAGCATGGATAAGACAATCCAAGAATTACAAAAGACAGTCGAATATCCAGAAATAAATATCGCAGCTTATCTGTTCGCAGAAATAGAAATGATTCATCGATTGCCGAGTGTTTTATTATTATTTATTACCCTAATCTTATCACCTCTTCGAGGTCTTTTCATTCCTAGCCAAATAAATTGCTGCAACGAGTCCAGTTTACTCTCAACAATTAATTGTGAACGTCGATATTCTAACAGAAAAATGCTGAAAATGTAAGAGTTACAATGTTTGTAGCATTCAAGTTAAAGTTTACTGAAATTTGTCTTCAGATTCCTCGCGCTTGCAGTGGCATTGATATCAATTCAGTCATCTGCTGCCATTGACTGCAGATTCTACAACAATAATCAGTTCGGATATTCTTGCGAGATTCAAGATGCTTCAGTGACTAACGAGAATGCAGTGATCACACTAACAGGAATTCATCTTCAAGGCCAAACGAACAGAGACGTCACTCATTTCAGTTTTATCTCTTCGGTGATTCACTACATGCCGAGTGGAATTTTCGAGACTTTTCCGAATCTTCAGGTTCTTGAATTGAATGCCGTTGGATTGATAGCGATCACAGAAACGTCCTTCACGAACTGCGGTCGTTTGAGGATTCTTTCGATGCCCTTGAACAGCCTGGTTACGATTCCTGCTCGATCACTTCAAGCGTGTAGCAGCCTGGAAGCTTTGAACTTCAATGGAAATGCAATTCAGTCGATTGACGACAACGCGTTCGTTGGCTTGGGCAACTTGCAGTCTTTGGTTTTGTCTTCGAACCGACTCGCTGGGATTCGATTCGAAGTTGTTCAGCCTCTAGTGAACTTGAAGAATCTCCTGCTGCAAGAAAACATTTTGACAGCTTTGCCCGCAAATTTCCTTTCGCAAATACCACAGCTTGAGCAGCTCTCACTGGCCGACAACAGACTTTCATCTTTAGATCCAAACTTCTTCGCTGCTCCATATCTCTCACTTAGAAGTCTGTTCCTCAAGGGCAATTACTTGACAAACGTCAACGATTTCTTGCTGCGTCTGACTAATCTCGAGACGTTGGAACTTCATGAGAACTCGATCAGATCAATCGCAACGACTGCGTTCAATGCATTGACAAACGTTTGGCATTTACGTCTAGACTCGAATGAACTCGAGCAACTTGAACCTACAACGTTTGATAGAATGACGAACTTGACGCAGATTAGCTTGTCGAACAACAGACTAACAACTTCCGCCTTAGCAATCTTGAAAACTCTGCCGACTTTGAGAATCTTTGACTTCTCAAACAACTTGATCGAGTCGATTCCTAACGACGCTTTTGTTAACAACGGAAACTTACAAGCGATTGTGATGAACAAAAACAAACTCCAGGCAATCAATCCTGTTGCAATGAGATCGCTGCCGAACCTTCAGCAGCTTCTCATGGACTTCAATGAAATTGTCGCACTCGAGAGCAACAACTTCGAGCTTAATAGAAATCTGCTTCAGCTCTCTCTCTACAGCAACCGAATTACGGTGCTGGAATCGACAGTGTTTCAAGCGACGCCGCAGCTCCAAGTGCTTCTGTTAAGTGGAAACCAAATCGACGCCATCGACCCGAGAATTCTCTCAACCCTCACGCGGTTGTACAACATTCACTTGGGGGCCAACAAGTGCATGCAATTAAACTTCAACACGCAAATCCCCAATGTGCCCATCGACCTCAACGTCTTTGCAATGTTCTTCCAAGACTGTTTCAACAACTATAATGGAGAGCAATGGACAAGCGGTTTTCCTCTAAACGCAACAACTGTCACGCAACCTGCTTCGACTACCCTGGGCGCCTCCTCGCTTGTCTTATCGCATTTGCTTAAACTCGCAATTCTTTTCTCGATACTTTTGACTAAACTTGTGTGAACCAAACGATAAGAAATAAAGTTCGAGCAGTCTTTTGATTTCCATCAACATCAACCGCATTATGACGCCGCAAACTTTAAGTGACTGCACGGTATTGCCACAATCATTTCGGATAAAAAGAAATCGTTATCAGCCGCTGATAACGTTTTCCTTCGATGATGAAATCTCGCGTCAACTGTGAACAGGCGTTTCGTCACGTAGCCATCAAACATTCTGTGAATGTCTCGCGTTATTCTTAGAAAATTTGTTTACTTCGCGATCGTAGGTCAGGGATATTAAATATCAAGATATCTCTGATGCGTTTACATTAAACCGTCAACGCCAAACGCTCGACGAATGAAACACGAATCCTTTCAAAACGTATTTCGATTTTATTTTGCAACGCGCCTTGGGCACATTTACATATCCTTCGACAGCACTTCCAGATGTTTCCATTACATACTTCTTAAATTGAATCTTGAGATTATTATGAACTAAGTCATGAACTTTTCACCACTTTCCGAAATCGGCTCAGTTTCCAAGCTGAACTTTCGAGTCTCGAAACGTTGCGAAATTGTCGTGGCGTGATTCATAAATGATTTCATGATCCATCGATCCAGTGACTGTTCAATCCTTTTCGATTTAGTTTCTTACGAGTAATTAAAGAATTTTGTTTAAAGATGACTCAAAGTTAGTGAATAGAAAAGTTCATGGGTTTTCTCTTGAAGTCTTCAGCTTGGATTTGGTTGATTTTGTTGAAAGTGTTGCATGAAGTGTCGATGTTTAAACAAAGCTGCTTTAATTAAACACTTGGGAACTCGCCTCCAAACCCTCTGAAGATCCTTAATAAATGTTACATTTTGCTTGCGATTGGAAAGTTTTCTGTGAACCTAGAGGAGTTCACTTGCTCTCGGCTGCTGTGCTGCTGCATTAAGAGCATCAATTACATTATTAATCATGATAGAATGTTGAGCTTCGTGATTGACCGACGTTGTCTCATCGTCTAATCTTAATCTCTTTGGCGACGGTTCCGATTGGGATGAGTTGTCTCTCCGACTATCCGAAGAGGGCGACGGTGGGGCGGTGATTGGCGGAATCACGAACTGAGGAACTGGCTTCAAACTGAAACGAAAATTTCCATTAAACGTCTTTGTTCGATTGCACAATATGTGAATTGTCTCACCTTTGAATGCTCTGCTGTTGCGCTTGATGTTCAGTAACAGCTTGCAGCTTTCGTTTCATGATCCGACAGAAGGGAACATGGCAAACGGATTGACGGCAGAGCTTCGAGTGGTAGAAGCAAAGCGACATCAGCTGAGTGCAAATCGGGCATCCGCGGATGTTAGAAGCTTTCCTTTGACAAGTCCTCGTATGGTCAACAACACGCTTCATTTTAAGACATCCGGCGGCGGTGCAAGTTGCTCCTTCTCGACAGTTCAAAGCGTGGATGAGGGACGTGAGGCAGCGGTTGATGGCTTCTTCACGCGAGCTAACGTATCTCACCCGTTGCTCATGCTGGTTTGCAGTCTTCATCATTTTAGAGATCATTGTCTGTAAATCGCCAACTCTGGATCCGCCCTGGGAACATAAAACAAATGATTCATGAGTTGGGAATGCCGTGACGACAGAAACTCCTCGATCGGGAGCGCCGCATGAACTTGAGTCGCTTCTTCGAGTCAGCACAAACTTTTACAAAATTTTCCACGATCAAAACAAAACGTAAACAATGAAGGAGAAATCGGATGTTCAGCTCGTGAATCACTCGAGAACTTCACAAGAACCGGAATGAATAAGCAAGATCGCCAGGACCGTTCAGGCCATTTTCCTAATTGAATTGTCTGATCGAAAGCCTCGAATTATTGCGTCACTTTAACAACGTTGAGAACCTGCACGTCTACATCAGCCCATGTTTTCTTCTTCTCTTTGCACTGAGCTGTTATTTCTCTTACAAAAACAATTTACGCAGTTTCATTTCGCTCTTACCATTTCTTTTGTCGCGATAAATGATGTTTAGAATGTCTTTTAAGTCGTGGAGGTGTCAGCAAACTATGCACCGATGCTCAGAGTCACTTGATTAATATGTACGAAACGCTTAAAATGCCACTACACGCGAGAAATTTTCATCGAATAATGAAGGCAAACCGAGAACAAATTTCACAATCGACGAAGCGAATTCGCCGCGGCGTTTTCAAGCGAATTAGGCGCGAGTTTTTCAAAAATTATACGTTAAATATTACGAAAGTTATGAAATTTGTCGGAAAGTTTCAACTTCAATCGTAACTTCTTTCTAAGATTGTGAAATGAGAGCAAAGTTGAAAGGTCTGATGTAAAACGATGTATTATTGCAGTAATCGAAGCTCTGGATATTAAACTGTCATGCAACGTTGCGAAATGGAAACGTGACTGGCTCTTAAATATTTTTTGGCGATTTCTTATCAAAATATATCTTCAAGCGTATTGTTAGCGATATGCGTTATCAGTTATTGCTGAATTGCTTCTGAATATTCTCACATTTTCTAGAAAATTCACATGCTGCTGTTTACCCACGATAATCACTCGCAAATAAATCTGAACGCTTGATCGTTGAACACGTGTTCCGAAACCTTAAGCGAACTTTGTTATCTAAGGAAGAAATTCTCAATGCTGACGGGTGAATTAATGTCTTCTAGCTGAAGCGATATCACTAGCTTATTCAGGATTTAGTTACTCGGAAAATTGACAATGAGTTAAGCTGACAACGACGTCAACTGGAGGTCGAACCAATTGTGACTATTGAGGGTATCGAGTTATTAACGAAATCATTTCAGCTGTACAAGATATAAGCTTAGCTCAAGTCGCGATTCAAACAACGTATTAACATCTCTTTTGACCCTCCCCTACTCTTAGATAATCAAAACCATCGTCACTTTTAAAGTCTTTATTCTCTCACAAAAATAAATTAAGCAAAATGATTTAAAATAGTTGAGATTTCCTTTGTCAAACAAAGCTCAAATTTGTTATCACGTTGTCGTCTTTGGAAGATTTTTGTTATTTGATGATTGTTGTTGCTGAAGGATTTTCTCGATCATGTTCGCGGTTGTGAGATAAATGAATGAATTTTGGCTGATTGGTTTGCTTAGGTTTAAATGATTTTCGTTTGAAACGTAGAAATCTCCATAGCCGAGGAACGCGCTCTGCAGTGGCACGACAATCATTTTGATGTTCTGGAAAACTTTCATCGCCGAGCCTTCAGCGATTGAGACGATTTCAATTGGCTCTTTCGACTTGCCGACGTTCGCTAGAAATTCCTCGTTGAGCTTCAGCAGATCTTTCGAGTTCTCTTCCATGTCTTTGACTTCGATTGTTGGCCACAGCAGCGCCGTTTGTTGGCTGTATTTAGCAATAGCTGATCCACGATGCGGCGTGCCAAGAAAGATAATTCCTCGTGTGTTCTCTCCAATGTTCTTGATCTTTGGATCTGAGCTTGCAAGCGACTGGTTGATGATTCCTTTGACTATCAGACCACCCATTGAGTGACAGACCCAAACCACTGGACGACCTTCGCCGATCCCAGCATCTGCTAAACGTTGCAAGTAATCCATTGAGCGGAACTTGAGCTTCGATTTGTTCTGTTCGCATGGACAAACTTTTTTCACCCAATAACTCAGCGATGACTCGAACTGCAAACCGAGAATTCGTATTTGGGGAAACTCTTGTGGTAACCAGTCGATAGGCCAGCAAAAACTGTACTTTTGGTCGTTCATCTTCTTCACGATATGTTTGAGGATTCTTCGCGAGAGTTTCAGCTTAAAAGGAAACGCGATAAGCAATCAGTCGACTGGCTGACTTGAAAAATTCAACTCACATCTTCTAACGAGAGTTTCTCCTCAGCCATCTCGTGCAGCGCCTTGAACACATTCTTCGTAGTTTGTTCGGTGATTGTCAGAATCTTGCTCGCCGGTCCCGGCTCCATTTGCACAATCTTCTCGTCTCGAAAGACGGCTTCCTCTTGAAAGAACGAGTTCTTGAGCTTCTCGTCGATGACTTGTTGCTGCTTCTCATTTTCAAACATGTCAGACTCTCGTTGAACTCGCCATGTGATCCAAATTCCGCCCAGAATGCCGTGAACGAAAATGATGTCGAGCGCAGGGGTCTCATTGATCTTACCGCGAGGGTAAAGAGGGTAAAGCTTCGGCTGGTAAACGAATCCAGACGTGTCGTTCTTGTCAAGATTGTTAAGCGACGTTGAAGCGAACACTTGAATGCGAAGGTCTTCATCGTGCTGCCACTTCGACAGCAAATAAATCCAGCCACTTTTGAAGAAATAGTCAATAATTTTGCCGTTGCTTGCGGATGTCATGTTCGTGATTATCTTCGAGAGGATCATTTTGATGTTAATGTTTTCCGAGAAGTTTTTGTAAATGTCTAAAAGGATTTGAAGGCCTTCATGTTCGGCGATACGAAAGCTCAGTTCTGGGTCGTTAGTTAAGTGAAGATAATGTTCCAACGACTGTAGAATGTGATCGTTCTCGTGGTGAAGCTCGTGTAGGCTGGTCTCGTGGTCAACGTCCTTGATGTTCTCGAAAGCTTCTGTCGTCTCTAAGATGAACCTGACGCATTGGTGGCCTTTGATCTCTTCCATCATTATCTTTATATCAGCGAGGATCTCGCAGTTGCTTCGAACTTTCCCGAACTCTCGAGGCTTGGTAATTAACATTGGATTGCATGATGTCCTCGCTAGACTGACAGCGGTTTGTGAGTCGCAATACTGAGCGAGAAACTGGAACTCCCAATCGTCGAGATCGAGCCGAACACTTGACAGATTCTTGATCGCCTTACGTCGAATAAAGGGACTTGTTGAGTGCTTAGCGACGCGCAGTGTCTTCAATGCGTATTCAAGCTAAAAGAAGAATATTTCAAGGTCAATGACATCATCTTCTTCCCGGTGGCCTACTTTAGTGAACGTGAGTTTCTTCTTCAAGTTATACAAAACGCTGTAGATCATCGTTTCTTCCTGAAAGAACTCGTTGAGAAAGTCCTTCACTGGCTCACGAAAATAGTTGCGGTTTAGGTAGATGTATCTAATAATATATCCATTAATCAATTTCCTCGATGGATTATGAATGAATTGAATTATTTACTCGCAGCGACGATCGAGGAATTTTGTGTTCAAACTTCTTCGCAATCTTTCAACGCATTTCATGCTATCATACACCACAGCGACGCCCACAACTGTAGCAGCTCCAAGAACCATAATTTTCACGCGCTTTGACATATCTAAGACGATCACAAGTTGGTTAATTCATTAATTTAAAAGACACAGAGTCGCAACAAAGGAAACAAAATAGAAAAACTTTGTCAGCCCCGCGAGCGACGAATTCGCTTCAAAACAAACGAATTGAAACTTGAAAATCGTTCTTCGTCTAAATAATGAGTAAATCAGCTCGAATCAACGCGTTTGTGAGTCTGCAGCAAACAAACGGAAAGTTTTCCATCGATCGGGTTTCACCGCTCTTCGAGAAACTTGTGAGGAACGTGAGAAATGAATACAAAAAGTTTCACAACAATCGCGAGCCGAAAATAAACAATCTGGAAATAGTAGCGAGTGAACCATCGAAACAAGTCGAATATTTATGGAACAGCAAGTTTGTGGACTCGTTCGTTCAGTTCAAAGACCAACAAGAGCTGCCATTCTCGATTACTCAAGAAATCAAGTGGGATTCGCCATCGGAAGACGCCACTGTTGTTTTCCCAGCTCAAAACGTTTTACGGACTTCCTACTTCGTTAGCAACAGCTTCAGCAGAGAAACCTTCCATCAAATTCAAAGACAGCACAAGATTTGGTGGATGAAGTATGGGACAAACCCTGGAAAGTATTCAATCTCTGATCAGAAAACCGACCAGTTCTCGAAGTACGTCAACATCATTTCGAGCGCCGGTGACTCGCCGATGAATGTGGAAAGGCTGAGCTTATTCTCTTTAAAAGACTGCATTAAAGACAAAGAACAGCTGAACAAATTCCTGTCACAAGCGCCGAACAGAAAGAAGAAGATGCTTCCCGATGTCATTGAAGTTGGCGTTGATCTTCAAGTGGCTGCTTTTGCTTTCCTGGTTGACGCTGTAAGTCTCTCTGAAGAGTTCACGAACTTACATCGTCGCTCAGCGCCTTACCAATTAGCCTTGATTGCTGACGGCGCTTCAAAAGACGTCACTGATCTTACAAGATACGTTGAACTTCTTGTTCAAGCCGCCGACGCAAAAATTCAGATTTTGAATGAATCTCAGTCGAATCAAAGAAGCCAAAAAGAAAATCTCACAATGTTCGATGAGATCGGAGTTCCGTACACAATAATTGTTGATGATGAATCGCTTCAGTCTGGATTTCTGAAGCTTAGAAATCGCAACACAACTCTGTCCGAAACGATTCATTTGAGCGATGTTACAAATTACTTAATAAAGATTTTCAGCTCCGGCTGAGTTTTGTTAATAGCAAAATCTTGTTAATTACAATTACAGTCTCAGATGTTCGCAAAAAAGCATAAAACTAATTAGACGAAAGCTCTTAAGTTGGATGGAAGTAATCGAATGTAAACAGAGCAATGGAAATGTGTGAAATTTCTGATCATTTTCCTTCTCCCCTGCTCGACCCCATCGACATGTAAATGTTTACCCGATAAATTTGTTTTACACTCGACGAGAGTAGAACGCAACGAGCGGAGGAGAAATAAATAATTAATCGAGTGATGGAGCCTTACACAATGTTTGTGTGAAGCTGGCCGTCGATGAGATGAAAGGGAAAGCTAACGGCTGGGTCAGCTCGAGTGGACGGAGAAATGTTATGAAAGGATTTGTCAAAACCGCCGAAACTTTGCTAGTTCTCGAAATGTTTCCCTCGAGCCGTCGTTGACCTTGAGCATAACTTTTGCTTACTCGAGGGAAACTAACCAACAGACAAACGAGCCTGCAACTAAACAAGGGTGGAGGCTTCATTGCGGAAACAGTTGGTGTCGCGTGCATTATTGAACAAGCTGCGACAACTGCAAAGCGATTCTTCGTCGCCGCTTCACCGACGCTCAACAGACGAAAAGTTGAATGAATTTTAATCGAATTGCTGGGAAAATTGAATCAGCGTTTATGACTGGAAAGCCGTAAAACTGGAATCAACGGATCGTTTGCTGTTTCGCCGGCAGTGGGTCAATTGGAATTGCTTGAGGATAGCTCATCGCTGGCGCTGATTGACGGTTTGTTTATTTGAGCTTCGTTTCATTGCGCTTCGGGCGATAATAATTTTAGATTTTATTTATTTCTTCCGAGATCATTCAATTAGTGCCCGATTAATTATGATGATCTGTTTACATTAATTGACTTGTGAGGGTTTTCCTCGGCACCTGCTGGAAGATCAAGCAACTTTAGCTGCTTTGACTCGGAATCATGAACAGTTTAAGCTGAAACAAAACGTCTCGAGTTTCCCCGAAAAAATAATTCGAGAGGAAAAAGTTTGCGAATTTTCTTTTTGTTTGCTCGGGAAAACTTTTTCATTTTTTATCAAACTGGAAAAGTTTTTGGCTTCTTCTTTCATCTCGTCGACGGCATCGCGAAGAATAAACACAAAAGTGTCATTCTGCTTGGATGTGGGAAAAGAGTTGAACGTCAACAAAGTGGTTCAAAGTGTCAGCTCGACTCTCAACGCCTTCTCATCGCAACCAAACAGATTTATTTCCCCTAAAAACAGACTCGAGCGACAAAAACTCTCAAATGAAAAGATGAGTCTAATCTGCGCTTTATGCGACGTGCGGTGAAAACAAGGCAAACGCATTTCCTCCTAGACAAATAGCTTGCGAAGCGACACAACAGGTGCAGTCAAGCTGCAAAGATGTTCAAAGCATAATTGATGGCACAATTTTCTCGTGGAAATCTTCCCTCGACGTTTACAACTCGTCAGCATTTCAGGAAAGCGATTTCTCTTTAAGTGATTCATGACTCAATATTTTCTTTGAGTTGGCTCGTCGGATCATTCACTAAATATTCGAAAACCGTGAGGATTACTTAAGACCTCCGAGCGACTTCCATTTGTCATTAATCTGGAAGCTTTAGGATTAGTTTTGAGCTAAGTGGTGAAATTCGATACCAAGTTTGTTTTACTTGCTAGCAAAATAAACATTTCGGTCACCAAAAAATTCAACGGTTATCGCTACTCGAAGCCACAGAATCTTGAGCTTAGTTATATAAATTAGCCACCAAATGTCTAGAAGCCCCTATGGCGCAGAGGAAAGCGCGTTGCACTCCTAGATGCTGGAGAGATGCAAATGTCGCGGGTTCGAATCCCGCTAGGGGCTTTAAATTTTTTCTGATCGGAACAGAGAAATATGAAGAAGCTTTAGGAGTGTAAGATCAGCGAGATCTAGAAACCAGAACGAGACTTTCTAAGAGGAAACAGATTATTTGTCTTTTCTTTCGCATACGGTGCGAGATCGCAAATTATTAAAATATCTTCAATCCGTTAAATTTAAAGCATTTGTGTTTCAGATTTGATCTTGGCACGCCCGTAAATGTTCTATCTTGCTCGTCTCTAACTTCTGCTTTCTCGGCGGAAGACAAATTAAATTTATTGCCTGGCATTTAAGCCACAGATTGCACTGATTTCGATTGAAACGTTCCAAACCTCGAAGACCTTTTGGAATATCCAATAAAACAAATGAGAAACGCTTCGTTCTTTCGCAATAAAACACGAGAAATCTCGTTGAATTGAATCTCGCACCCTCGCAAGTCGCAACGTCTCATGTCCAACCGCAGCACTTCGCATTTCGACAAAAGGAAATTTGCTCAAGTGAAACTGACTCGCGTCATAAATCGGAAATTAAAGCGGTTATCGAACATTGCGCTAGTGTGAAGTCGTTGCCAGTCTCGCTCTGCGGCTGGGAAAATTCACTTTCCGATCAAAATCTGTTCACGTGCTCCGAACGATGCAAACTCGTCGAGCATCTGATGACAGTCATAAAGTCTGATGTGTTGGCAAAATGCATAACAAAACGGAACTTTAATCAAATCAGCAAATTCTCGTCTCTTTCTTCGCTCAACGCGAGATTGAAAGCCGACCCGGGAAGATTGGCGAACTCTCTCGACTCAAGTTTTCTAGGGAAATCTTCAACCTGACTCGAGCATTAAAAGCTTTAAAACTTTGTAATTGCATTTTAATTACTTTACATTTTCCGACGTTTGGTTTCCACTTTCCCACTCGGTCTCGTTTATCACGCTTTCGCTTCTAAAGTGTTAGATTCTCAGTCACGACGAAGGCTCGCGTTTCTTCCCGCTGAGAAAGGCTGCGATCGAGATCGAGCAAAAGTCAAACTAATTGAATTAATAAAAGTCATTTGCTCGCCTCAAACGACCACTTGGAAAGCACTCGAACGAGGCAGAACTGGGTTATCACAAATCCATTGAACGGCAGCGGGCTTCGTGACTCAAGAGGCTACGAACGCTTAAAATTTCCTCAACAGTCGTTCAAATCCAAGCGGCAAAGTTGAAAAATATAGATTTTTGTAATTGTCGGCAAGTGTTCCGACCTGTCGTCGTTGTCATAAAATAGTAAACTGGAGAACTTTCGACTCGCAGTCGTCGTCGTGTATTGTTCTGGTTCGGGGCGAGGCAACGAAATCCAAATCCATTAAATTTTCAAAAGCGAAACTGGAAACGATTTCTTAGAAAACTGAAAACTTCAGAGCTCGAGAACCGCCGCGAAGAAATTTGTTTACGAGGCCCGTGAAAGGGTTTTGAATTGCGAGTGTTTATCTGGAATTATGCAACTTGACGCGCGTTGTTCAGGCTACGACTCCAGCCAGAACAAAACAGCGACATCGAATGCGGACACCGAGGGTTGAGTTATAGTTCTCGCTCTAATGAGTTTCAATTTTTGGCCGAGAGCGTTCGTGTCCCGTCTCAGCCTCATTTGCCGTCGGATCACATGGCGAAACAAATTATTTAGCTTTCCGCACTCACACATCGGAATGCCCAGCGTGAGGGCAGCAAGAACTTTACTTTCCCGATGGCCAAAAAATGTTTCGCAAGTTCATAAATTAATGTTTTATGTTAGGAGCCACACGATTTATGAAAAAGTCGTTTTTGTGCGCTCGGAAAGTTCATGTTATTGTCAACCGACCAAGAAAGGAAACTGAATCCCCAAACTTTTCCTTCTCGATTATTGAGATGCAAAATCATAAAAAGCGACGAGCTCTGCGGTGCTGCCAGCATTCGTTAACATCACGAGCGCACGAGTTTGGTGGCAGTTAGTGAAGCGGCAACACAACTGCGGAGACAGCAAACAGTTTTTCGGCGGTCATTAGCAGGAAGCAGCGCAGCATATTTTTCCGCTCAGAAGTTTTGCTGCGACGACACAAACTGACGAAGAAAGAGTTTCCAGAACATTTGATTATAATTGTGGCGCTCAATGTTCCACAGCAAACCACATGCGAGAGCAATTCGTTGGTATTGGAGCGACTTGGGCTGAATGAATGTCTTGATTGGACTTGATGATTTACGAGCCGTCTAAACATGAGAACTCGCGAGCTGCTCCGAAGTTAATTCAAAGTCGTCACATGCTCGTGAATTCAAATTTATTAGCGAGGAATGTCACCGAACGAGACTCGGTGGACGTTTTTATTGAACTTGCAGTTTAGTTGACTAGAAGAACTTGTGAGTGGGTGTGTGAGGCCCAAAGCGAACGAGAACGAGGAGCAATTGAAATTGATTTATTGGCTCAAGAACTACAAACTCCAATCAACTTTATTGTGATTTAAAATGATTGAATTATTCACAAGCAATCGAGATCGGCTGTCGAGTAAGAATTTCCATTGCGCGTCCAAGATTGCGTTCAGTTTCTAATAAGACGATTCAGCTGTTGCACAAGACGATGTGGAGAAATCAGAAATCGTCGATTCGACTTTCTGTGCTTTGCATTTCAATTCGTTTGAAATTCGAAACTTCTCGCGATCACTTACAGCTGTGCAGCGGAACTGATTTGTTGTCGCTCACGATTCGAATTCAAGTGGCAACTCAGCCCATTCTCATCCATCTTTGTGCGGCTCGAGAGTCTACTCGTCTTCCGCCCTCACCCCGAAATTGGTTCACGTAGATTGCTCGCCGAATCGATTGCGATAAAAAATGAATTTAGATCGAATCGCATTGCCGCTTAATGTTCGTCTTCGAATTTCCCTCCGAGATGATTTGCATCTCAAAAGGGAAACTCATCAAGAGTTGATTCATCATGTGAATGGGAAGAAAGAAGAACTTTTCTCCTTATCAGGAGCGATTCACGCGAGAAGCGATCGTTAAGGATGACGAACAATTTAATTTCACGAGACGGCAAACACTCGAAGTTAAAATTATTTAAACAGTTGTGAAGCCAACGTGCGAACGACAAGAACAAACAGCTTCGAGTGTTTGTAGAAATAAATAAAAGTCAACTTGTGAAGATGGTTTGAGATCCACAGGTTTCGTCTTGGAGAAACTTGCGAGTTAATTTGCAGATCTGAGTCGTCAGCAAGAAAATCCAATTACACATCAAACCCATCAAAGGCTCGCAATCGACTTCGTTGTTTATGTTGCCCATCAAATCTCAATCAGAAAGAAAATTCTCCGGCCGACATCAAAACAAACAAAGGCAACTACAGCAGTCAAAGCAGATTCAAGCTCTTAACGCCTAATTGCGTCGTTGACTTGAATAAGAAAAACATTTTCCTCCTCCGCAATCGTCCCCTCGCTGCCGTCTTCTGCGAGCCCTTTAATTTTCTCCGATAAGCCATCATGCATGTATTTATGAGCTCGGCTTCCATGCACTTCCTTCGTCCTCTCGCTCCAGTTCTTCTCAGTCCCATCACGACTTAATTGTCTTCGACAACCTCGTTCAACGAACAGCAACTTCGGGGACTTCAAAGCTTTATAGCCAACGACAGTGTCAGGGATGTCGTCGATTGAAAAGTAATTTCGAACCGAAACGTGAGGCGAATGCGAGGGAAACTTCTTAAGTAATTCCTAGGTCAACGACTCAAATCGTCGCCACAATTAAAAAGGATTTGCTGCTCGATATTCACCAATGCGGACAAAAGACGAAACTCGAGACTCAAGAGCGATGTGCATGCCGAACCGTGTGAGAAAAGCACGGACGAGGGGAATTTTGCTGATGCCGAGATTGGCTCGGTGCTCGAGATGAAACAAAAGGAAACCGGCGGCAGCAGCGCAGCCAGATTCGCTTTCTTATCACGTATCGAATATGTTGCTATTTTAGTCTTTTGTGCGGCGGGAAAAATGATGAAAATTAGTTTTGGAATTCAATAAATTTTCTATTTTCCTCGCCGAGTGCAAACTTCATCAATGCTGAGCACAAAAAACAGTCATAAACAGCAGTGATTGAGCCGGGAAATCGATGGCAGCAATCGAAATTCTTTTGTCCTTTGGCAAATCAAGAAAAGTTTTCAGTTCGCCGCCTCAAACAAGAAAAACTTGGAGCGAAATTGGAGCTGCATTGATTATGGAAATTAATGCGAGAGGAATCGCCCGAGCTGGAAAATTGTCGTTTCTCATTTTCCGATCGCTTTGAGTTGATTTTCATTATAATGAGTCGAGCTGAATGAAGTCGAATCCATTAACTTGGTTCTGCCTTCTGCCTCAAGTTCATCAGCCGCGACAACAAAAGAATCCACCAGCAAACATTGTGCAACGTTTAATTAATTCGATCAAGAGGTTTTTGATTTCAATTCCACCGACATGAGTCAAATTGTTCCACTTCAGCTGAGTTATCGATTGCCGAAATTACTGATCAGATTGCACAAACAAAGTCAGCGAGCGCGCAACGGAATTGGGACGACGATTATCGAATAAAAGTTCTCAATTCGTTTCGGGAACGTTCGAATTATTAGATTTGCCTCAAATTTGTTTATCATCATGTCAAGAACCGTTCACGAAGCTCCTCGAGTCGTTTACCTGTTCGCTATCTCGCGTATCCGTTGGCTTTGCCTACGCCGCCAGTGCGTTCGTCGAGCTGTGTTTGTGTTAACGAACCGGCCGAAAACGAAAGGCGAAAGAATTCCAGGCCAACAATGAGTTCTCGTCGAAAAGATCCAAGTTCATTTATTACTTCCTCCTTCTCTTGTCTTTCGCTTCTCGATATTCTGGTTTCTTTACATAGAGCGAGACAGCGACGAAGACTTCGAAGCAATTTCACATTTCACCTCATCAACAATTGCATGTACTCTTTATGTACATTGAGCTCGTATTCCTCTCTATCGCTGATCACCCTGTTGCGGCTTGTTAGCGATCTCCCAACTGTTGAAGGTCAATCTACCAAACATCGGTTATCTTCACGAATTTCGTGGAAAAGCGCAAATACCACAAGCTGTAAGAAAGATAAGATTTCATTCGTTTGGAGCACGCAACCGACAAGTTGACATGCTTTCACTTGTAATATTTTCAACACACTGACATGCTGAGCACTTCGAAAATGTTCATTTTCTCGATGTGGCATCGCCAGAGCGACAGTTGAGCGCTACGTGGTCGCTTAGGAGCCGCGACAAAATGTTTTTTGAGTCGCTGATCATCGCATAACGAACGGAACTTGATTAACATTGAATTCAGTTATTTATCGTGGAATCAAAATCAAATGTCGCGCTCAACCTCCACAAAATTAATTAGTATTCATTGCTAGCAGTTTCAGGAATTACGGTTATGATTAATCTGATTCGTAATTTATGCAATCCTCTGCCGCATATTTTCATATTTATGAGTTTCTCTTTCTTGGCAGCTCCTAATGGGATTATTTCCTTCAACAATAATAACAAGCAGCAGCAGAATTCCCAAAGATTTCCCGGCTTACTGGAGAATTATAACTATTTTCTCGGCATCTTGCTGGTAAAGTGCATCAAAAAGCGATAAATCAAGGGCAGAATCAAAGCTCGAGAAGAATTTTCTGGGCTGGAGAACATTTGATTTCCTCTGCTCGAGCCGCAACGAGTTTGGTCGTCGAAGATTTGTTTGGAGAAATGCATAAACACGAGCGCGAAGTTAATGATTAACGACTGAGGCGCGAACACGCTTCGACGGATTTTCCTTTGCGTCTTCTTGGGTTTTCCATTTGTTCGCATTTGTTCTGGCTCCAAAATCGTTTTGGGAATTAGTTGACATGAGCCGTGACGTCAAATAGCCGAGAGCGTGAAATCTCAAACACAAATCGCTCGTAAAATCTGAGAAACTTCACGCGGTGCGGTGATCAAAGTCGTGAGCGCGTTTATGACACCACGAACTCGATCCGCAGCAAAGTGAACCGAACGAGTCATCGGGGAAATGTCGTCGCTCTGGAAATGTAAACATCGATGAGTTGCGGTCTCGTCTCTTCTCTTGCCCTTCCCGAGGCGTCGACAGAATCTTTCTGGGTTCAATTCGCTTCATCGCTCGTCACCTTCAACGAAACATTCTTTGTTGAGAAATCTTAAGAGTCTTGAATTCATGCCAGATGCGACTCAATCGAGTTTATCATCAAATTTACAATTTCCATCAACGAGAAATGCTAAGAAGTCTTAGTTTGGATATGCAAGCAATAAAAGTAAATGCGAGATTCCTTGTTCTAAGTTCGAAACAAATTTTGCTGACACTTGGAAGCTGATGATCCGCTCGTTTGCTTCACAAAGTTTATTCTTGGCATGAAAACGAAACCAATAATGTCAGCAGGTAAATGGCGCGGAAGACGAAAGCTCACTCGATGTCGCAGAGCAGCGCGGAGGGAAAAGTCAAGGGCGAGGAAGTGAAACGATTTCGCGGTTCGCTGAGCACCAATACATCGAAGTCACATCGAAGTGGCGCCAAGTTCACGGCTCACGACACTCGAATTTCCATCTGCTGCCGGTTTTCCTTTCTTCTCGTCACATTTTCCTCCGCCAGGACCTTTCCGAGTAACAACTCTCCGCCGAGTCAATAAATCAAAATTCATTTAATGATGTCACATTAGGCGCCCCAACCAGATCGCATATCGTCAACCATAAATCACACAAAAGTTTCCTTCCACACTCTCCACAGTGCGGCAGTAAATAATTGTTTATTTGATATTTATTCGCGATGCTCAGCGACGCAGATTTTTCGGAGGCGCTGCTCGATGAAAAAGCACAAAAATCATAAATCGCGAAAACGTTCGAAAAACGAGGATAGTTCCATGTATTTGCATTCAGTTATCTCTCGCTGGCTGTCGCGTAAATTGAAAACTTTTTTCTCTTCCGCAGAGCCAGAATTGACGATTTTTCCACTTGTATGGAACATCGCGATTAAACAAAAGCGCGATGAAATATGGTAAATGGCAGATGACTAACTAAATTATGTTTTATTAGCCTCCAAGGCTTCTGCTCGGCTCGTTGGATGAAATAATTGAAATTGAAACTGGAGCAGTCGCTCCAAGACTTTGTAGAGAGTTCGAAAACTTTTGAGAATCGATGAAAGAATCGATTGGTAACATCTGCACTGAGAATGACTGCCAGCGACCCTTGAGCTCCCTGCAATAGAAAACTTTGAAGGAGTGCTACGTTTATCTTTCATGAATCTGAAATTAAACCAAATCATCGAACAAATTTTCTTAGGAAATTAACACGCTCCCTTTAAATTGAAGCGATTCGATCCCTTTGTAACTTCCGTCAAAGATCGCTCGCTTGATTCGGACTGATAAAAGAAATCGTTAGAGTGGATAAAGTAAAACAGAACTGGAAGCAATTAAGCAAATTGTTTCATTTGGTGAAGTTGAGTTTGCTATCGTCGATGTTCAGTTGGTTTTCAGCGCTTCGGCATGAAGAGGCTACAGGATTTAGTAATTAAGCGTGACGTTATTGAAGTCATTTCACTGCTTTTTACGATTCACAAACTCTTCGGCCATGGTTCGTTTGCATTGAACGCGAGCAAATTCCAGAGCTCACTTGTGGATAAGCTTCTGTTTGCCATCATTGCCAGCTGCGTTCTGTTCATCGTAATATTCAATTCGCCAATTCAGTTCGCCTATTCGTTCTCGAAAATCCTTGGAATCGGAATGCAGTTTTTGGTTCTACTTCCGAACTTTTTCATCTTCATGTTTCTTTAAACTTCACAAAGAGAAGAAAAATCTTTCGGATCTTCATAACTTTACATAAGTTGGACATCAAGGTAATCAAGTAATTGAAGCAACTTCCGCTCAGATTTTCAATTTAGATAAGAAAGTTCGTCCGGGTTCAACACACGAAACATTTCCTGATTCTCATGGCGTTCTACCTTTATGCCTCTCTTCGTTTGCTACTTGACTTAATTATCAGCCGTTCATATGAAAGCTTTACCAACATTATGCAACAACTGCTCCTCGATGGAGTGTACGCGTTGAACGTTTTGCAGTTCGATGTGGGAGTTTATCTCGTGTTCACGAGACTACAGAGCTACAACGAGCTCCTTCGCCGTATCGAGAAGTTTGAATTTCCGTCAAAAACATCGCGTGATGCTCACGTCTTGCTCTACGAATTGTTCAGGGTAGTTAAACTGATCAATGAGGCATATGGAAGTCAAATGATGCTGTCAGTGATTTCAGGAATGCTCGCAATATTCGTAACATTTGAAGGTTTTATTCTCGGTGTGTTAGGGTTCAAACGTTTTTCGTTCACGATTATCTTTTTTGCGCCTTTTGACAAAATCGTTACGCTAACACTTTGCATTCTCACAACACTCATCTCAAGGGAGGTAAAGCGACTCGTGACGAACGCAATCGTTTGAATAAATTTGCTTTCCGATTCAAGGTGGAAGAGTCGATGAAGTGCTCGAAGAAAATCATCAGCAAGCATCCGACTTTATCGGATTTTGCATGCTCGGAGATAAGGGAATTGACAATTTTCTCCTGCGGCCCTTTCAACCACAACTGGGAATTGCTCCGAACAGTTAGTATGAATAGAACATAATCGAGCACAGCTTGTGAAACCCAAAACTTCTTTCAGATTTTATCAATAGAAACCGTTTTTATGGTCACGTTGATTCAATTCCAAGATGCTTTGAACTGAGTTTAAGCGTTCGAAAGCATTCAAAACCATCAAAAGCGAATGTCAATAAAATTCGATTTGTCTGTCGAATGTGAAAGGAAACTTTTGTGTGATTTATGGTTGACGATATGCGATCTGGTTGGGGCGCCTAATGTGACATCATTAAATGAATTTTGATTTATTTACTCGGCGGAGAGTTGTTACTCGGAAAGGTCCTGGCGGAGGAAAATGTGACGAGAAGAAAGGAAAACCGGCAGCAGATGGAAATTCGAGTGTCGTGAGCCGTGAACTTGGCGCCACTTCGATGTGACTTCGATGTATTGGTGCTCAGCGAACCGCGAAATCGTTTCACTTCCTCGCCCTTGACTTTTCCCTCCGCGCTGCTCTGCGACATCGAGTGAGCTTTCGTCTTCCGCGCCATTTACCTGCTGACATTATTGGTTTCGTTTTGATGCCAAGAATAAACTTTGTGAAGCAAACGAGCGGATCATCAGCTTCCAAGTGTCAGCAGAATTTGTTTCGAACTTAGAACAAGGAATCTTGCATTTACTTTTATTGCTTGCATATCCAAACTAAGACTTCTTAGCATTCCTCGTTGATGGAAATTGTAAATTTGATGATAAACTCGATTGAGTCGCATCTGGCACGACTTCAAGATTCTTGGAATTTCTAAACTGAGAATATTTCGTTGAAGGTGACGAGCGATGAAGCGAATTGAACCCAGAAAGATTCTGTCGACGCCTCGGGAAGGGCAAGAGAAGAGACGAGACCGCAACTCATCGATGTTTACATTTCCAGAGCGACGACATTTCCCCGATGACTCGTTCGGTTCACTTTGCAGCGGATCGAGTTCGTAAACGCGCTCACTTTGATCAACGCGCCGCGGTGAAGTTTCTCAGATTTTACAAGCGATTCGTGTTCTCATTTTTAGTTATTTGACATCTACATATTTCTTCTCAATTCACCAATTATTGCGGCAAGAAGAGCTCATGAGAGAACTTTTTTAGCAATCAAATCTCTCCCTGCACTGAATTTTGTTTTTTTAAAAAATAAGAATCATGCTTTGATAACGAGCTCTCAGCGAAGCGGTTCGAATTAAAAATTTGCTGAGTTGTGTATAAGTCATCGGTTTCGCAGCTTATCTTATCACTTTCTTGTCTTATTTAAGCTGGACATTTGGAATTTTCATGCCAGTTGCAAACAAACCTTCTGACTGGGAAGTTGAAATGAATACCAAATTCGATCCGATTACAAAAGTTTTTAAAGGCGTTGAAGTGCCTTGGCCGTTTCCGAAAGATGTTCACGTCAGCGCGCTCGTTATCAACGGACTAAAGAAAACTCCGAAAAGAATCATTCAAATCTCGGATGACGAAGATCGCGTAGAAACTTGTGAAGAACTTCTAGTGAAAATAATTCGGGTTACTCAAAACTTATCGGCGCTAGGCATCAAAGAAAACGATGTGGTTGCTGTTATCTGCGAGAACAGTCTCGAGCTACAAGCGTTTACCAACGGAATCATACAGTTGGGAGCGATCATCAACCCGATGTCGGTTGATCATAGCCATGTTGATCTTGTTAATATGTTCGGGCAAACGAAGCCCAAGCTGGTGATTTGTGATGATCGCGTTTATGAAAAGACTCGTGATGCTCTTCAAGAACTCAAAAACTCTGCTCCAATCTACACAACAATTTCAAGGATTGACGGCGTTCCTTATGCAGAAGATTTTTTTAAATCAACTGGTCGGGAGGATACCTACGAACTCCTACAGTTCAAGGATCCTTCGGACAAAACGATGGCAATTTTGACTTCATCCGGGTCGACTGGACCAGGCAAAGGCGTTTGCATGTCGCAAACTTTCTTCCTGAAATCATGTGGACTCGCACCGCCCGACAACTGTCGTTCGTTAAGCTTTTCTCCCATTTTCTGGGGATCAGCCTTCGGTTCATTGGTCACGTCAACGATGACAAGTGAAACCAGAATCGTGACAAAAAAATTGTTTTCACCGGAAGTTTTCTTCGACATCATCACTCGACATAAAGCGACACATTGGCTGATGAATCCTCCCGCTCTTACTCTAATGTTACAGTCGCCTCTGGTGAAGTCGGTCGACAAGTCGCACGTGAAAATGGTTTTGAACTTGGGCGGCATTGTGAATGAGCAGTTACGACTGTTATTCAAACAGGAATTCCCAGGCGTTTACTTCCTCAATTTCTATGGACTAACTGAAGTCTCCGTTACGTCAACTTTTCCTGGATATCCCATTGATGGCTTAACTGTTGGATTTGTACTCCCAAATCATCAAATGAAGATCGTCGACGAAGAAGGGAACACATTAGGGATCGGAGAAGTTGGAGAGATCTACGCCAAGTTTACGGTCACTCGATTCCTTGGGTACTATGGTAACCCAGAGGCTACAAGAGAAGCTGTGGATGAAGATGGCTTCATTAAAACTGGTGATATAGGATACGTCGACGAACAAGGCTTCGTGTACGTGATCGACCGCAAAAAAGAAATATTTAAGTTCGCGGGACATCAGATTAATCCATCAGAGATTGAGAGTGTTATCCAATCTATCGAAGGTGTCGAATTTGTCGTCGTTGTCGCTATTCCAAATGCCGAGACCTACAACCTTATCGGTGCTGTCATTCAGAAGAAAATCGGCTACGAGATGTTGAGTGAATCAGATATAACTAAGATTGCCGCGTCTCGATTGCCGAAATATAAACATCTGAGTGGTGGAGTTTATTTTGTTGACAGTTACCCTATGACAGCGACCGGCAAAATTTTAAAGCGTGAGACGAGAGAAATCGCAATTAAATTGTTTAACGACAAACAAAACCGATAAGCGCAGATAAGAGAAATGACTCTTTGCTATTTTTGTTATTATCAATTTGGATTCTAATTCCGAAACACTCAAATGTTCAAGTCAAGGGCTAATCGATAATTAAATTGGATTGAACTGGATCATGAAATCTTTTATTATTAATTTTCGTGCTCTCAGAAATCGATCTGAAGTTTTGTGAGCTTGTTGAGTAATCGTTTCACTTCCTCGCCCTTGACTTCTCCCTCCGCGCTGCTCTGCGACATCGAGTGAGCTTTCGTCTTCCGCGCCATTTACCTGCTGACATTATTGGTTTCGTTTTCATGCCAAGAATAAACTTTGTGAAGCAAACGAGCGGATCATCAGCTTCCAAGTGTCAGCAGAATTTGTTTCGAACTTAGAACAAGGAATCTCGCATTTACTTTTAATGGATTAGATATGCAAGCCAAACTAAGACTTCTTAGCATTCCTCGTTGATGGAAATTGTAAATTTGATGATAAACTCGATTGAGTCGCATCTGGCATGAATTCAAGACTCTTAAGATTTCTCAACAAAGAATGTTTCGTTGAAGGTGACGAGCGATGAAACGAATTGAACCCAGAAAGATTCTGTCGACGCCTCGGGAAGGGCAAGAGAAGAGACGAGACCGCAACTCATCGATGTTTACATTTCCAGAGCGACGACATTTCCCCGATGACTCGTTCGGTTCACTTTGCTGCGGATCGAGTTCGTGGTGTCATAAACGCGCTCACGACTTTGATCACCGCACCGCGTGAAGTTTCTCAGATTTTACGAGCGATTTGTGTTTGAGATTTCACGCTCTCGGCTATTTGACGTCACGGCTCATGTCAACTAATTCCCAAAACGATTTTGGAGCCAGAACAAATGCGAACAAATGGAAAACCCAAGAAGACGCAAAGGAAAATCCGTCGAAGCGTGTTCGCGCCTCAGTCGTTAATCATTAACTTCGCGCTCGTGTTTATGCATTTCTCCAAACAAATCTTCGACGACCAAACTCGTTGCGGCTCGAGCAGAGGAAATCAAATGTTCTCCAGCCCAGAAAATTCTTCTCGAGCTTTGATTCTGCCCTTGATTTATCGCTTTTTGATGCACTTTACCAGCAAGATGCCGAGAAAATAGTTATAATTCTCCAGTAAGCCGGGAAGTCTTTGGGAATGCTGCTGCTGCTTGTTATTATTGTTGAAGGAAATAATCCCATTAGGAGCTGCCAAGAAAGAGAAACTCATAAATATGAAAATATGCGGCACATGATGAGGAAATGAATAAATTCCGAGTCTAACTATTCTGACCATTGGTCGGTTCTTCGATTTAGGAACTAAAAGATTCTGTGAAACTCAATTAGAAAGAAAGTGGACGAATAATCAAAATATCAGGAAAGTTGAATATTTTTTGGATCCGTGGGATAATTCATTTCGCATTTGTGGGGTTTGTGGTCGTCTCGCTGTCGCAATTCAGTTTATTTAAAGGTCAGTCAAGTAAACGTTTTATTCCATTCGGATGCGAACGTTCATAATGAGTCGAGCTGAAGATTTGTTTCAGAGTATCGTGGACTGTGATCCAGATGAAGTGAGAAAGTGGCTTGATGGAAACACAGACAGAAAGCAATTCCACGATGTGAGTGGATCGGCTTTGATGGTTTCTCTGAGGAGAATTGTGGCGTTGGAAGTGATGCAAGTGAAAGCTTTGGAGGCAGACGATGAAATTGGTGAACTTGAACAGTTGAGCAGTTTAAAAGCGAGGCAGATCGAAGTCTACGAAATTCTTGTGTCCCGTGGACAAAACTTTGCACTAAACGAGGGTTCTGAGGCCGAGCTCAATTTGATTGGGACGAACACTAAAATCCAATTGAGGAAAATTCATAAGAAATTTTTGAAAGAAATTAGTTTGAAGCATCTCTCGAGTTTGATTACAAAGTCCAAGCTAAGCCACAACACGCCCGACAACATGCGACGTGAGCTCAACTTAGTTATCGCCAAAACATTCGAAGAACTTAGTGGCGTTGCGATGCTGGAGCCAATTCTGAAAGTTGCGTCAACGTCTGACAAGCTGAGAGTAATCTTCGACTTCAGCAGCGACTTCATTGAGAAAGTTGACCCAACATCGATACATCCGGCTCACGGTATCTTTTATCCTGACGATTCTACCGTTTTGATCGGGGCGAGTAAGCTTCTAGACGAGAGCTTGCGATTCGAGGTGCTTGGCCATCTGATTCACGAACTGTCACATTTCGCTATTGAACTTCTCTATCACAACAACTCGAACCCTTACAAAGTCAACGACGAAGCTTCGGTTTGGTTCGAGGAAATTTTGAAAAGCTGCGAAGCGAAAAAATCGACAGAGAACATTATTTCTCTCGCTTTCGACTACGAACCGAAGAAAAGGCACGCAGAACTAATTGCTAGAGCTCCTCATCTCATAGCTCTGTACGTGGCGAATGATCAAAAGCTCCGCGAAGTCAAGATAACGTTCAGTGAGCTTTTCAAGTTTTACGAGCAGAGAACCTTGGTCGATCTAGAACGACAATATCCGTTGATTGAGTCGCAACAGGAAGTAGATTATTTGAACAAATGGAGCGGCATTGCAGATAAGTTGAAAGCTGCTGACGATTTTTTCTTGAGTGAAGCTTTGAGCTTTAAGTTCGAACCCAGCGGAATTTCTGTGATTTCTTCGAACTGCCCCCGACTAACAATCAAAATGATCTACCAGCAAATGAAGGAGAGCAAAATCATATTCATGGAGTTGGCTACATTGCACAGTCGTAAGATCTTCGATCGCTTGGTGAAGGTCTTGGTTTCGCCTCTTAGGCCAATCTTTGTAATTGACTGTGAAAACTCAAAAGCTAATGAAGTTGCTGAACTTTTGGATTCCCTCAGATTCAAGGAAATCAACGAAAGAATCGTTTTCGTTCAGTTGGAAGGTCAATCGGTTCCTGTGAGTTCATCAAAATTTGAAATGAGACACACATGGAAACAATTGAAAGCTGAAACGCAGAACGAATTATTGAAATGCCACGTGATCTTCCAAGGATTCAAGCTGCGTCTTGCTGATGTTATTGAAATCAATTCCGAAGCCCTCCAGACGATTCCATTGCAAAATCTCTTGAGTTCAAATCTTCGGATTGGGAAAAAATTAAACCTTCAAGTTTCGGGTTATCATGTAAGTCGAGAGTTCATGGACAAGTACAAAATTGTAAATTCAGAGGAAGAAGTCGTCACAAATGTGTATCGAACTCGGAAATTGATTGACTTTGTTCGAGACCACAAAGTTGTTTTACTCAGCGATGATCCCGGAACGGGAAAGACAACAGAAATGAAGCTCATGGCAACAAAAATCAAAGCGCAAAGTCCAACTCATTGGGTTGTCTATCTTGACATGAAAAAATATGTTGGAGCTTACGAAAAAGACGGAAAATCTTTTGAAACAGATGAAGTTATCAACTTCTATACTGAGAAAATATTGAAGGTCAAGGACTTCGAAGCTAAGACGTTTGCGCATTTGTATGAAAAGAATTCAGTCGTGTTTCTTTTTGATGGCTTCGATGAAATCAGTCCCCGATATAAACAGTTCAATATGAGTTTGGCTAAAGCTATAAGCAGTAAGTCAAAGAATCAACTCTGGATATCGACACGAACTCATCTAGAACAAGAACTGAAGGCTTTGTTAGAGTGTATGGTTATTAAATTCTGTGAAATTTATCTGAGTGACAAAATAAGACTGATTGACGATATATTAGTTAGTAAAGGTTTCAAGGGAGATCGTCTGAAAGAATATAGTGCGTCTATCGTGTACACACTAACTGAAAAAGAAAACGCCGTGACGCGATTCAACAATCTGACTCTTATACGGATACTTGTGGACATTTATGATGATGTCAGTTCCCTAACTGACCAGAAAAATGTTTATGGTTACTACAACATCTTCATTCACAAGATAGTTGAAGCATTCTTGAGAAAAGGAGAAGAAGCTAGAAGCGAGGTGCTAGAATATTTCATCAACTCGACCGACGTCATGGCATTTCACCGGAGAAAAGCCGTGGAAAGCATTTTCAGTGCAAGCAGCGATGACATTCGACTTGTCGTCCAGACTCTATTTGAACATTCTGAAACACTTGTAACAGAACAAATGGCCCGAATCGGCTTAATGCTTTCGGAGAACTCCGAGCAACTGCATTTTCTCCATCGAACTTTCGAGGAATTTTTCGTGGTCGAATTTTTCAACAGGAATCTCTCAATCGTGTTTTTATCTGAAAACAGTTGGACAAAGAGCTACATCGATCTATTCCGACATATTTGGCTCACCGCTGGTTTTAACGTCGTCAAAGATTTCTTCGAGCAATATTTTCAGCTTCTGATCAGAACCCACGACAAGAAGATTCCGATGTGGAAGAAACTTTTTAAGGAAAACTTTTCGATTGACGAACTCGTTTTGATATTCCATCAAGCAGTTGAGCGAATATATGAAAATACGATCATGATACTTCCTGCGGGGGATCGGTCGATTGGCAAAGAGAATCTGCGGAAGCTCTGGATGGATAAGCGGGAAGGCTTGAACGTGTTTATGGTCGCATTGCTGTATGCTAGTTACTTATTTAGTCACAATCTTCTTCCGCTAGCTGAAACAATTTTTGATGAAGCCGACATCGAACAAATGTTCTTCGACAGGAACGATAAGGGTGAAACTGTTTTGCACATGGCAAGCGAGAACAATCTTGTTTTTCCTCTGTTGCTTGACCATCCGCTTTATTCACTTGAAAAACAAAAGACAAGAAAACTATTTCTGGAACCTTGCGATCATCAACCAGAATATCCTGAAGTGAGTTTGTTTCCGAGAATAATCACAAACCAAAACTTCCCGAAAAGTGTAGAAACAGTTAAACTTCTAGACCGACACTTCGATGAATCCGAATTCAAATGCATTTTATCAAGTGTTGACTCCGATCGTGAAAATCTGATGCATTTGATTATACCAAAATTCAAGGCGGGCCACGAAGAGTTTCTTTATTATCTGAAGGCAAAATTCACTTCAGCAGAATTCAAAAAGTTGGTGACAGCGAGGAACATCGTTGGGACAACTCCTTTGATGGTATCAGTTTATATGTCGAATGAGAAAAACTTTAGATATATGTGGAAATTTCTGAGGGAAGCGATCGAAACCAATGAAGACTTCAAGACGAGCCTCTTGGAAGAGAACAGTCAACAACTCACAGTCCTCACCCATGCCATGGTCAATGGGAACGACACCGAGAACTGGAAGTTTGTCTTACATGTTTACAATGCATTGTTCAGCACTGATTTGATTCTCGAATTGACTAAAAAAGCAACTCATTACATAGGTAAACAGTTCAGAGCTCACATAAAAAGCAAAGCGGGACTTGCATCGTTCAATGGTCAGAGGCTGTAACCCATAAAACCTCTTACTAGGCTTAGCTTAGCGATACCTTTATAGATATGAAAATCAATCTTCAGTTTGAGTTGATTTTATCAAAGTGAGATTTTCTCCATAAGAAATCACGAAATTTATCTCAATCTATGTGTGAAAATTTGATAATAAAAACATGATTGTGGTCTGATTTTTTCCTTACGCTAATTAAACCTCTCATCTCTGACTTCTCTAGAATATTTTCGTATCTTTCGATTGTCTTTCATCTGCTGCGGAGCTAAGAATTGAATAAATAACTTTGACTGATCTTCCACGATCCCTAATTAATCCACAAGAATGTCATTTGAGCTCACGTTCTGATGAACGACTTGATCAGTTCTGGGAATTAAAACGTCGGCTTTGAGTTATTTCTGACGACGATTCACTTAATTTCTTCCCATAAATATCTCTTCACCCTTTCATGTTCCCTAAATCACTCAGAATGTTCTTAAAATTGTGTCGCAATCGATCACGGCCGTTGACACGTGCTTCATCCAGTCTTCACAGTCTTTCCACAGCACGACCAGTGCCATGCGACAGCCGCCGCACAGAACATTTTCTCGAACACGTTGCTCCGCCAACGCAACAAACGTTGTGCCACCAACACAGAAAGAAGCTTCTCCTCAGTATATCGTGACTTCTCGAGTTGGAAACATGTAACTCGCGTTCGCTCCCGACCGGCTAAATCAGTTATGGATTAATTACAGCAGATTAAAAGTTAAATTATTATACAAAGGAATCGACTACAATCGCTCGTTCGATCAGCGACCTGGATTACGCGCTGTATAGCAAATAAAGCGAGGAGAATTGAAAATATTCCAAGTGCTACTGGCGATCGCGTTCGTGTGGTCGGAGTGAGAAAAATAATTCAGCAAAAAGCTGGAAAGAAGAGAAGAAGGAAAATAGTTTTGTGAGAATTAAAGTTGTGTTAATCGGAATTCCACCAAAATAAATCCTCGAAGATCGCTTGCAAGACACCACAGGGTGATCAGTGATAGAGAGGAATACGAGCTCAATGTACATAAGGAGTACATGCAATTGTTGATGAGGTGAAATGTGAAATTGCTTCGAAGTCTTCGTCGCTGTCTCGCTCTATGTAAAGAAACCAGAATATCGAGAAGCGAAAGACAAGAGAAGGAGGAAGTAATAAATGAACTTGGATCTTTTCGACGAGAACTCATTGTTGGCCTGGAATTCTTTCGCCTTTCGTTTTCGGCCGGTTCGTTAACACAAACACAGCTCGACGAACGCACTGGCGGCGTAGGCAAAGCCAACGGATACGCGAGATAGCGAACAGGTAAACGACTCGAGGAGCTTCGTGAACGGTTCTTGACATGATGATAAACAAATTTGAGGCAAATCTAATAATTCGAACGTTCCCGAAACGAATTGAGAACTTTTATTCGATAATCGTCGTCCCAATTCCGTTGCGCGCTCGCTGACTTTGTTTGTGCAATCTGATCAGTAATTTCGGCAATCGATAACTCAGCTGAAGTGGAACAATTTGACTCATGTCGGTGGAATTGAAATCAAAAACCTCTTGATCGAATTAATTAAACGTTGCACAATGTTTGCTGGTGGATTCTTTTGTTGTCGCGGCTGATGAACTTGAGGCAGAAGGCAGAACCAAGTTAATGGATTCGACTTCATTCAGCTCGACTCATTATAATGAAAATCAACTCAAAGCGATCGGAAAATGAGAAACGACAATTTTCCAGCTCGGGCGATTCCTCTCGCATTAATTTCCATAATCAATGCAGCTCCAATTTCGCTCCAAGTTTTTCTTGTTTGAGGCGGCGAACTGAAAACTTTTCTTGATTTGCCAAAGGACAAAAGAATTTCGATTGCTGCCATCGATTTCCCGGCTCAATCACTGCTGTTTATGACTGTTTTTTGTGCTCAGCATTGATGAAGTTTGCACTCGGCGAGGAAAATAGAAAATTTATTGAATTCCAAAACTAATTTTCATCATTTTTCCCGCCGCACAAAAGACTAAAATAGCAACATATTCGATACGTGATAAGAAAGCGAATCTGGCTGCGCTGCTGCCGCCGGTTTCCTTTTGTTTCATCTCGAGCACCGAGCCAATCTCGGCATCAGCAAAATTCCCCTCGTCCGTGCTTTTCTCACACGGTTCGGCATGCACATCGCTCTTGAGTCTCGAGTTTCGTCTTTTGTCCGCATTGGTGAATATCGAGCAGCAAATCCTTTTAATTGTGACGAAGATTTGAGTCGTTGACCTAGGAATTACTTAAGAAGTTTCCCTCGCATTCGCCTCACGTTTCGGTTCGAAATTACTTTTCAATCGACGACATCCCTGACACTGTCGTTGGCTATAAAGCTTTGAAGTCCCCGAAGTTGCTGTTCGTTGAACGAGGTTGTCGAAGACAATTAAGTCGTGATGGGACTGAGAAGAACTGGAGCGAGAGGACGAAGGAAGTGCATGGAAGCCGAGCTCATAAATACATGCATGATGGCTTATCGGAGAAAATTAAAGGGCTCGCAGAAGACGGCAGCGAGGGGACGATTGCGGAGGAGGAAAATGTTTTTCTTATTCAAGTCAACGACGCAATTAGGCGTTAAGAGCTTGAATCTGCTTTGACTGCTGTAGTTGCCTTTGTTTGTTTTGATGTCGGCCGGAGAATTTTCTTTCTGATTGAGATTTGATGGGCAACATAAACAACGAAGTCGATTGCGAGCCTTTGATGGGTTTGATGTGTAATTGGATTTTCTTGCTGACGACTCAGATCTGCAAATTAACTCGCAAGTTTCTCCAAGACGAAACCTGTGGATCTCGAACCAACTTCACAAGTTGACTTTCATTTATTTCTACAAACACTCGAAGCTGTTTGTTCTTGTCGTTCGCACGTTGGCTTCACAACTGTTTAAACAATTTTAACTTCGAGTGTTTGCCGTCTCGTGAAATTAAATTGTTCGTCATCCTTAACGATCGCTTCTCGCGTGAATCGCTCCTGATAAGGAGAAAAGTTCTTCTTTCTTCCCATTCACATGATGAATCAACTCTTGATGAGTTTCCCTTTTGAGATGCAAATCATCTCGGAGGGAAATTCGAAGACGAACATTAAGCGGCAATGCGATTCGATCTAAATTCATTTTTTATCGCAATCGATTCGGCGAGCAATCTACGTGAACCAATTTCGGGGTGAGGGCGGAAGACGAGTAGACTCTCGAGCCGCACAAAGATGGATGAGAATGGGCTGAGTTGCCACTTGAATTCGAATCGTGAGCGACAACAAATCAGTTCCGCTGCACAGCTGTAAGTGATCGCGAGAAGTTTCGAATTTCAAACGAATTGAAATGCAAAGCACAGAAAGTCGAATCGACGATTTCTGATTTCTCCACATCGTCTTGTGCAACAGCTGAATCGTCTTATTAGAAACTGAACGCAATCTTGGACGCGCAATGGAAATTCTTACTCGACAGCCGATCTCGATTGCTTGTGAATAATTCAATCATTTTAAATCACAATAAAGTTGATTGGAGTTTGTAGTTCTTGAGCCAATAAATCAATTTCAATTGCTCCTCGTTCTCGTTCGCTTTGGGCCTCACACACCCACTCACAAGTTCTTCTAGTCAACTAAACTGCAAGTTCAATAAAAACTTCCACCGAGTCTCGTTCGGCGACATTCCTCGCTAATAAATTTGAATTCACGAGCATGTGACGACTTTGAACTAACTTCAGAGCAGCTCGCGAGTTCTCATGTTTAGACGGCTCGTAAATCATCAAGTCCAATCAAGACATTCATTCAGCCCAAGTCGCTCCAATACCAACGAATTGCTCTCGCATGTGGTTTGTTGTGGAACATTGAGCGCCACAATTATAATCAAATGTTCTGGAAACTCTTTCTTCGTCAGTTTGTGTCGTCGCAGCAAAACTTCTGAGCGGAAAAATATGCTGCGCTGCTTCCTGCTAATGACCGCCGAAAAACTGTTTGCTGTCTCCGCAGTTGTGTTGCCGCTTCACTAACTGCCACCGAGCTCGTGCGCTCGTGATGTTAACGAATGCTGGCAGCACCGCAGAGCTCGTCGCTTTTTATGATTTTGCATCTCAATAATCGAGAAGGAAAAGTTTGGGGATTCAGTTTCCTTTCTTGGTCGGTTGACAATAACATGAACTTGCCGAGCGCACAAAAACGACTTTTTCATAAATCGTGTGGCTCCCAACATAAAACATTAATTTATGAACTTGCGAAACATTTTTTGGCCATCGGGAAGGGAAAGTTCTTGCTGCCCTCACGCTGGGCATTCCGATGTGTGAGTGCGGAAAGCTAAATAATTTGTTTCGCCATGTGATCCGACGGCAAATGAGGCTGAGACGGAACACGAACGCTCTCGGCCAAAAATTGAAACTCATTAGAGCGAGAACTATAACTCAACCCTCGGTGTCCGCATTCGATGTCTCTGTTTTGTTCTGGCTGGAGTCGTAGCCTGAACAACGCGCGTCAAGTTGCATAATTCCAGATAAACACTCGCAATTCAAAACCCTTTCACGGGCCTCGTAAACAAATTTCTTCGCGGCGGTTCTCGAGCTCTGAAGTTTTCAGTTTTCTAAGAAATCGTTTCCAGTTTCGCTTTTGAAAATTTAATGGATTTGGATTTCGTTGCCTCGCCCCGAACCAGAACAATACACGACGACGACTGCGAGTCGAAAGTTCTCCAGTTTACTATTTTATGACAACGACGACAGGTCGGAACACTTGCCGACAATTACAAAAATCTATATTTTTCAACTTTGCCGCTTGGATTTGAACGACTGTTGAGGAAATTTTAAGCGTTCGTCGCCTCTTGAGTCACGAAGCCCGCTGCCGTTCAATGGATTTGTGATAACCCAGTTCTGCCTCGTTCGAGTGCTTTCCAAGTGGTCGTTTGAGGCGAGCAAATGACTTTTATTAATTCAATTAGTTTGACTTTCGCTCGATCTCGATCGCAGCCTTTCTCAGCGGGAAGAAACGCGAGCCTTCGTCGTGACTGAGAATCTAACACTTTAGAAGCGAAAGCGTGATAAATGAGACCGAGTGGGAAAGTGGAAACCAAACGTCGGAAAATGTAAAGTAATTAAAATGCAATTACAAAGTTTTAAAGCTTTTAATGCTCGAGTCAGGTTGAAGATTTCCCGAGAAAACTTGAGTCGAGAGAGTTCGCCAATCTTTCCGGGTCGACTTTCAATCTCACGTTGAGCGAAGAAAGAGACGAGAATCTGCTGATTTGATTAAAGTTCCGTTTTGTTATGCATTTTGCCAACACATCAGACTTTATGACTGTCATCAGATGCTCGACGAGTTTGCATCGTTCGGAGCACGTGAACAGATTTTGATCGGAAAGTGAATTTTCCCAGCCGCAGAGCGAGACTGGCAATGACTTCACACTAGCGCAATGTTCGATAACCGCTTTAATTTCCGATTTATGACGCGAGTCAGTTTCACTTGAGCAAATTTCCTTTTGTCGAAATGCGAAGTGCTGCGGTTGGACATGAGACGTTGCGACTTGCGAGGGTGCGAGATTCAATTCAACGAGATTTCTCGTGTTTTATTGCGAAAGAACGAAGCGTTTCTCATTTGTTTTATTGGATATTCCAAAAGGTCTTCGAGGTTTGGAACGTTTCAATCGAAATCAGTGCAATCTGTGGCTTAAATGCCAGGCAATAAATTTAATTTGTCTTCCGCCGAGATAGCAGAAATTAAAGACGAGTACGATGAAATTTCTTCGAGCGCCAGATCAAAAGTTTAATTTCTTTATTTTACTCGAATCCATTGGAACGAAGATCCGAAATAATTGAAACTTTATGACTTTTGTCGAAATCCCATGAGCAGATTAATCTGGAAGTTTCCTTAATGAAAACGCTCGAGACGAGAAAATGGAGATTCGCTTCATGCTTGCATTCATCGTCAGAGTGGATTGATGGAAATTACGCATTGCCTCGGAAACTGCTTCGAGTTTCCACATTTTTCCAAGATTTTCCTCTAAAAATAGCTTCGAACTGAAACTGCCATCGATGATGAATAAGAGAACTGAGCCACTTAACATATTATTCATCTTTGTTGTCGAAAGTCGAGCGTTCATTTTTCATCTGCTTTTCTATCGCAATCTCTGTCTGGAGTTGGAGGAGGGAAAACTCGTTCGGATTCCGAGAACAGCTTGTGACATCATTCATGAAGTGCTCGACAGAAATCGCATTTGAATCGTGAATCACTTAAAGAGAAATCGCTTTCCTGAAATGCTGACGAGTTGTAAACGTCGAGCGAAGATTTCCACGAGAAAATTGTGCCATCAATTATGCTTTGAACATCTTTGCAGCTTGACTGCACCTGTTGTGTCGCTTCGCAAGCTATTTGTCTAGGAGGAAATGCGTTTGCCTTGTTTTCACCGCACGTCGCATAAAGCGCAGATTAGACTCATCTTTTCATTTGAGAGTTTTTGTCGCTCGAGTCTGTTTTTAGGGGAAATAAATCTGTTTGGTTGCGATGAGAAGGCGTTGAGAGTCGAGCTGACACTTTGAACCACTTTGTTGACGTTCAACTCTTTTCCCACATCCAAGCAGAATGACACTTTTGTGTTTATTCTTCGCGATGCCGTCGACGAGATGAAAGAAGAAGCCAAAAACTTTTCCAGTTTGATAAAAAATGAAAAAGTTTTCCCGAGCAAACAAAAAGAAAATTCGCAAACTTTTCCCTCTCGAATTATTTTTTCCGGGAAACTCGAGACGTTTTGTTTCAGCTTAAACTGTTCATGATTCCGAGTCAAAGCAGCTAAAGTTGCTTGATCTTCCAGCAGGTGCCGAGGAAAACCCTCACAAGTCAATTAATGTAAACAGATCATCATAATTAATCGGGCACTAATTGAATGATCTCGGAAGAAATAAATAAAATCTAAAATTATTATCGCCCGAAGCGCAATGAAACGAAGCTCAAATAAACAAACCGTCAATCAGCGCCAGCGATGAGCTATCCTCAAGCGATTCCAATTGACCCACTGCCGGCGAAACAGCAAACGATCCGTTGATTCCAGTTTTACGACTTTCCAGTCATAAACGCTGATTCAATTTTCCCAGCAATTCGATTAAAATTCATTCAACTTTTCGTCTGTTGAGCGTCGGTGAAGCGGCGACGAAGAATCGCTTTGCAGTTGTCGCAGCTTGTTCAATAATGCACGCGACACCAACTGTTTCCGCAATGAAGCCTCCACCCTTGTTTAGTTGCAGGCTCGTTTGTCTGTTGGTTAGTTTCCCTCGAGTAAGCAAAAGTTATGCTCAAGGTCAACGACGGCTCGAGGGAAACATTTCGAGAACTAGCAAAGTTTCGGCGGTTTTGACAAATCCTTTCATAACATTTCTCCGTCCACTCGAGCTGACCCAGCCGTTGGCTTTCCCTTTCATCTCATCGACGGCCAGCTTCACACAAACATTGTGTAAGGCTCCATCACTCGATTAATTATTTATTTCTCCTCCGCTCGTGCGTTCTACTCTCGTCGAGTGTAAAACAAATTTATCGGGTAAACATTTACATGTCGATGGGGTCGAGCAGGGGAGAAGGAAAATGATCAGAAATTTCACACATTTCCATTGCTCTGTTTACATTCGATTACTTTTTGCCGCCTTCCATCCAACTTAAGAGCCTTTGTTTAAGTGATTTCTTGCGTTCTCTTCTGTCTCGCGGACTGAAATAGAAGCTGGAAACGTTTCTATTTTTGATCAGACGATCTGAGTCGGTAACATGCGAGCTGAGGGTGCGATCAGTGCAGAACGAAAATAGAAGAATCAAATTTATTTTGTTTAAAATTTCGGCTTTTCCAAGGTCACAAACACAACTGGAAAATTTTCTAATTGAAATTCATTTGTTATCAACTAATGTTTATACAAAACCTCCACACTAATTCATTACGTTCTCGTTGCAGGTTCTCGTTCATCAGCAAGATTGAAAAATTGATCGCCGTCGTGAGCAATTGGCAGACGTGGAGCATCGTGCAGTGAAAAGTGAATTTATAAATAAATTAAAACTGATGAGAATTGACGAGCGGCAGCACATGGAAGCTGAGCTAATTGAAGTGAAAGAGGCCAGAGACTAGTTTAAGTGGAAGTTCTAAGATATCCTCAATTAGTTGTTCCACATGCTACGGAGATAATTTATGCTGAACGAGCAGCCCGATTGCGTCCTCAGTTCAAAGTGATCGAAGTTCTACTTAAAAAACTTTTCAAAATTCTGAAATTTACGAGAAACACTTACAATTTATCGCCACTTCCGAGCAGAATGCAAGACAACAACAACGTTAGTAATCTCTCAAACGGATCGCCCGACAGATTCGCGAATATTAGAGCGGCAGAGGAGCGAAAATTATTAGCTAGAAACAACGGACACACCAGCAAAAAGATTATCATGGAGCAGACAAATATTCCAATCCCCGAGGACGATAACGAAGATGCTGATAAGAACAGTGGCCGTGAGAGTGGCGGAACAGCCTCTACACCTGTCGACGCTGATAACACAGACTCCGTGCTACTCAAAAACGGCGAGGAGAAGCGACGAAATCATCCTCGGCGAGCTCTAGAGGCGGTTTACGCTCACTACGATGTATCGAAGAAATCTCGCGTACCGTTCATAGTCTTAAGTGTCACGTGTTTCGTTCTGTTCCTCATCGTTATTACTCTGGCAATCGTATGGCCTTACATTCCTAGTTACATGAGAGCAGAAGTGTGCACTGATGGGGAATGCTTCGAAGCAACAAAACAGGTGAGCTAGAGCTTCCGTCATCAATTTAACTCGAGACTTTCAGCGGCGACAAGATTTATTCGATGTTGTTATGCTCGAGAATAATTATCTTCGGCTCGTTCTATAAATTTATGTACGTAATTTATGGCGCTCTCCACTTTAAGCACAGAAGCATTAATAAGCCATTTGAAGTTTCAATCGGATAAACCAGTGGAAGCATCTTTGATGTTTCTTGGTTGGATTTGCGTCTTCAGGGGCTGATGACAAGCTTAGGTTCTAAGCCGCAAAGTGGATCAAATTGGCTCATGAGCGCATTCCGTGGGCTCACACAAATATCTTAAATAACTTGGCTCAAGTTGAAGCCAGACGGGAGCCAGTTAAGTTTCAAACTCGAAATGGGATAAAGAGCTGAATTTTTCATAAAATTTTAAGAGTCCAATGGGCTCAGTTTCAATTCAAATTTTAGCCTAAAGTTTAGCCTTCAAACCTCCGTTTCATACTAGTCCAAACTGGCTCAATCTTGAGCTACAGTTTCGAGCAATTCCCATGCTATTCCCTCGCACTCAAATCTCCATATGTGGTGCTCAACCTCAGTCGGCACGTGTACAACGGCTCTAAACATAATGCACTTACGGTATTTTTAGGAGGATGAGATTCGGAGATTCGACAACCGAAACCGAAAAGTCTTCCGATACGCTTTAATGCTCCAAAACAAATATATTTTTAATGTCAAGACATAAATTTTTATCTGCGTGCTCCTTGTTGAGAGAGCGTATGGAAAAGTCATATTTCCTCCTCCGTCTTAAATTGAAAGCGAAAGCAGAAGAAGAGCTCGTAAAACAACTTTTTTCTCCGCTGAGTCTTGGCGAGGGGCTGGAAAGGTTCGAGATAATGGCGGAGTCCAATTATGTGTTTTCCGGAATGTAAAGAGATGAGAAACATGAGTAAATCAAATAACGGGGGGCGCCGGGGAAATTTGTTTCAAAATTAGTGCCATAAAGCAGTGGAGGGAAGAGATTAGAAAGTGAAATACGATCCGTGGCCCGAAGGGGTTCGTCTTACGATAAAGCCGACTGCTACACAATTTGGACTTAATGCAAACACTTGAATTATTGAGCGAGTGCTTTGATTCAATGGCTTTCCCTTCATTGGTCGGCGGCTCTTTATTGTCTGCGAAAATCATAAAGTCATTCCACATCTCAAAGCAAAGTGCCCGCGCGTCCCTCTGTATACAAAGTTCTTTCGTTTCACTCTTGGAACAGACAAGTCACTCTGTCGACGAAAGAAGCGCTCGTTGTTTAAATTGGAAACAAAGCGTCGAGATTGAAGCTCGCGCTGTTTATTTGCTCAATGCAGAGCGATGATTCTTGAGCGATGAAACATTTAATGCTCGGGCGTCGCAGAGTAATCTTGGATATTTCAGCGAATCGCTCTGAAAATAAATACAGACTGGAGCGCTTGCGACAGCTCGAGATTCTCGCTTTCAACAAATGATTCCGAGAAGGGGCGAGCGAGAGTTATAAGCACAATCAAACCGACTCAATCTCATGCAAATCAGCGAAATTTTTCCTCCATCAACAGAAGGAAATCGTAAAAGAACGGAATGGAATCAAATCGGTCGCGGAAGTGATCGCGGACATTCCATCGGTTCCGTCGCTTTGTGGGTTTGTCGCTATTTTGAGCGCCCACAATTCATCAATCTTTGCGTCACAAGATAATCAAATCAAGTGAAAGCTTGCATGATTATCTCATAAACAGTTTCATTATTTGCCCCAATTCGTTATCGATGGCTTAATCCATGAACTCACCCGCTTCCCGTTCCCTCTGAAATTAGGCAAAGTTGATTATTATTGTTACGGTTATTGTTTGTCGTTGAGCAGTAAATGATTTCTTCTCTTTGGCTCCTTCTTTCTGATTGGGGACCGAGCGCCGATAATTTATTTAAATCTCTGGAAGGAAACGGAACGAAAGCCGAATGCGAGTTTCCGCTCTTGCCTTTTCCTAACAAATGACTGCTCGGCCCTTTCGCAGTTCCCCGAAATTCGGAGAGCGCTTTGATTGAAAACGCATATCAAGTTTGATTAATGGCCCGAGTCGTCCTCGTGATCTATGAATGTCACTTCAACTTACGGGATTATTATGATTTGCTTGATTTACGTACGAAAAACTCGGGTGTCAGTGACTGATGGGCGCCCATAAATAATTAAATAATTTAATTAACCACTTTCGTCTTGACTCCTCTCGACGCGAAACATTTTCCATAACACCGAGATCGACGAGTTGGAAAATGCGGCGTTAAGTGTTCGCCTGTCTAATGGAATATTTTAGCATTAATTACGATGATTCTTGCGCTTCTTCTCGGTGGGATTCTGTGATGAAATCTTCAAACTCGGCCGCTGCTCGCTGAAGTAGAAAAATTATGGCACATTAACTGTTTTTAATAGTCATTCGGGTGGAATTAGGAGACAAGCGGCTTCTGTCATCGCTTCGGTTTAATGCTTCGCGGCTCCAATGATCTGAATAAATTGACGTGGCCACTTCGGACTGATTAAACGCTCTGTCATCTACCGTTGACATTCCTCCCGTGTTTAACGATGACATCGATTGGCTAAATTTGACAGTTGAAAGCTGTTGCACCATGAAAATGCAGCGCGAATTTATTGCAGTTGATTTTATTTGCACTGAACTAATGAAAATTGACGTCGAAATGTGTTTGCGCTCGGAATGCAAATACAAACGTTCACACATTAAACTGATATCGAAAGCCGCGCTCGAGGCACCAAGCGATTGAAATGTTGAATTTGCGGTTTCGAGCAACGCTGTTGAATTCGATTGAAGCTGAATAAATGGGAATTCTATCGATTGTGAAGCTTCCACTCGCCACCATTCTTCCCGACTTTAATTGTCATGCATTCTATTTACAGATACTTGGCTGGGCTGATCTGAAGGAACCAGTATGCGACAACCCTTATAAGTTTACTTGCGGCAATTTCGTCAATCAATACCGCAACCATGAGCTGTATTTAATTAACAAAGGCGAATGGGGCTCGCAGTCTCATTTCGAGTATGAAGGTATGTTGATAATTAATCGTCATCGATTCACGCTTTGCATAATTCATTGTTCTTTAATCACAGACTTGAGCAGCGCCAACGAGTTCATATCAAAGCTGCCGAGCCTTCCGAGCCGAAGTTCCATCCAGCCGATGATAAAGAAGCTCTACACAAATTGCATGAACATCCGGTCAGAAGAGCGAACACAAGAGAATCTGCAAATCCTCAAAACGATTCTTGAAACAGCACGTGAGTTTAGTTTTTCCAATAGATCCCTTTTATAGACTTCGCAAAAGTTAAGAGTTTGATATAAGCGCGGAAGATACTCGGAAGCTTGACGGCGAACGATTCAAAAGCATCCGAGAGCTCAAGCTTGCTGGTAACATTGAAGAAAATGTGAAGGCTTAATAATCTACTCACTAGCAGATTGAGTAGCATTTACTAGCATATTGAGTAGCAGCAAGTAGCACTTTGAATTTTGAAAATCCGTTAAAATATTTAAATTGCTTCTCAAGTCGAAACGAACTGTTGAGATAAACAGCAAACCTAAAAGTCAAAATATTGATTGTCTCGCTAAATCGAATATTCACGATGGAGCAATAAAACCCTTCAGGTTGTTTAAAGTTTACTAGAAAATTTATTTCTTCTCGGGTTTCTTTTCAAGATTATTCGTAACAAATATTTAAGCTTAAAGCACGAAAACTTAATGGCAATCAAATTTGCATAAGAAATTCTGAGGTCGTATTTATCATTTCACTATGCGTTTTTTATTTAAATAGAGTTGTCTAAACGAGATTTATCTAATTTTAAATAAGTCCGCTCGGATAGCTTATTTCCTTGGTGGCAAGTAGTCGTTTTGGAAGCCCGATCCCGATGGACCTCCGTTTCCTCCATGACCTCCGTGTCCAGATGGACCACCGTGGTGAGATCCTGAGTCGTTGGATGGGCCGAAGTCGTTTCCTCCGTTCGATGGGAAGGCAGAGGCGAAAGCATCAGGTGAAGAGAATCCGGCACCTCCGTCTTGGTATGACTCTGTGGGATTGAGACGGAGACTTAGATGTTGCTGCAGCTGTAGTCAGTGTCGAGGACTTACCTTGGATTTTGGCAACAGCGTCAGCAGCTTCTTCCTTTGTCTTGTACTTGACGAAGAAGACCTCAGGTTTGCTGGTGACTGGTGGAGCTGGAGTGTTGTTGGGGTCGTTGGCATCATCGTCGTTATGTTTCTTGCTCAAAACGTAGACAATTGTCTTCTCTTCGCTCTGTTGAATGAGAATGAAATTAGTTTTCGTCGCCGCTTAAAGTGTCAAGCGATAAATCGTACCAATGGGAATTTAGGATATCTGCCGCCGGCTCCATATTCTCCGTATGTTGGTGCCTTAATGAAGATGATCTTATAGTTCTTCTGTGGCTTGACTTCCTTGATCTTGTCTTGGACTTCAGCATTGTCCTCATCATCAGGTGATTCGTGAACGTAGAAGTTTTTGGTAATTGTGGGTTCGCCTTGTTGGAAGACTTGTTTGAAAACGGGAGCTGGGCCGCTGACGGGTCCGCCGCCGAGATCAATGGCATGAGAGTTTCCTTGTTGTACGTTGGGTCCTTGGTTCGAGCCTTGACCGAAATCAGCACTTCCGGCGCTTGGAACGCCGAAGTCCTGAGACGGTGCACCGTTGTATGGGCTTCCTGAAACCAATGGTGCATCATAACTACTAATCCCTTGAAACAGCGAGGTTCTTCCACCACCACCGAGCTCATTGCGAGACCCACCTCCGTTGCCGTTGCCTCCGTGGCTTGGGCGGCCGCCGCCGTTGCCTCCATGGCCGCCGTGGCTCGGACCACCTTGGCTCGGGCCTCCATAAACTTGGCTAGGGCGGCCGCCGTTGCTGCTTGAGCCTCCTTGGCTTGGTTGTTGATAGTTGTATCCTTGCTGGCGGAGGTTTAATCCGATGTCTAATAGCGCAATGAGAAATCGTAAAGCAATCAGTTACAAGATTCAATCGTAAAGATATTTACCTGGTCGAGCAAGGACTGCGACCATGAGGGTTGCGAAAATCTGTGAAAGCATCAAAAGGTTCGGTTAGTCGAAATACCATCGAATGATAATGAGAGAATCGTGAGACAGCAGCGAAGGGTCGAGTTGTATCCTGTTCCGTCTTTTATCGCCGTCGCTTGATCTTGAGGAACATCCATGATCGCTCGATTATGCAAAAATGTCCAACTCGACATTGGGCGAGTCCATGGACTAAAGATTGAGATGTTTTTACGTTAGAAAATCGTATCACGAGGCGATCATCGACCGAGTCGAAAAAAACGTGATCATTTGAATTCCAAATTCCTTTCTTCATAAATATTCATTTTCGCAACCCGCGACTCGTTTTCATTAACAGCCTTTCGGTGAATCATGCGAAATTGGAAACAAGCTTCTGAGGACGTTTATCTTTTTTTCTCAAATCTCTCGAACCGCCGTCCAAGATTTTTCATTATCACATGTTGCGTAACACTCAAGAGCACAAAGAGTTTGATCGATTTCGCATTGTTCGCGATCCAATTCGATTTAGCACAATCGACGAGAGGCGATTTATGTTCTCGTTAGCTTATGATTGATGGCGATTGTTGCACTTGGAGCTGCTCAGTCAATTGGAAAGATTGATCTGCTTAGAAACTGACTAGCTGAAGATCCGCTCGGCAACGAGCTCAGAACAAAATTTATGCACAAAGTTCACGGTGGCAACTCTCGTCCTTTGCTGCTCGCTGATCACGATTGTCCCTTTCGAATAATCGAGTAGTTCCAATCCTCGATCACTCACCACAAAGGCACGCATTTTGGTAAACTTAACACTTGATTATTTACTAGAAGACTGACGTGTTTGCAAACAAACTTTCGCTTTTTATACGCGCCAGATGCCTCAGACTGGTCCATTGGTTTTCGCGCAGACACAACGAACACAGTCTCGCGATGCGTTAGAAGATGTTAACGCGGCGTAAAACAGAAGAGTAGGAGAAGATTCGAAGGAAAAAACGATTAAAGATTCCGATCTGATCGCAATCATAAGCGCTCGACGAGCGAACGAGCGCCGTGATTAAGGTTCTATTAGACAGGCTGGCGGACGAGTAATTAGCTGCCAATAATTGCCACAGTTAGCGTTGCAATAAAAGCTCACAAGTGATCTTAGGTCGACGTAAACTCTCGTCGTTTCAGCGCGAAGATCCGCAAATCGTTGCCACAAAAAATGTAGCTGGCCGCTTTGATCACTGCAGCGAAATTTACGAATTAGAAATTGGCGGAAAGTCATCGACCGAAAAAGCAAATTGGGTTTTTCACAGGGCAAAAAGAGAAAGAAATTCTTACAAATTTGATACTTGAACAGTGGCAAAAAGATTCCTGGGCAACTTTAAACAGTTGAACAGCTGGAATGAAGAACACGACAGCCAACTTTAGGCTCAGTGTCACAACGCTGTTGACTAGGTAAACTACAAACTCATCTGTAATGAGTAAGTTAGGGCTCTCCACTGCAGGGTTGTATCTAGCATATATTGAGTCTTGGTCAAGCTGCGAAGCATTGCTTTCTTGGCTACAAAGCATTTAGTATCAGCCATGCCCGTCTATCATTTAATTGAAGCTCAGTAACCAAATCAATCTTCTGTCTAGCAGCGAAGCCAAGGAAAATAATTAAACTGCACTTTCGATTTCGCCCATCATTGTGAGACTAACAAAAGTTTGGTTGTTCGTCTCGCGAATTTTAATCTTTAAATCGAAAGCGACAACGACGGAACCGCAATCAATTATTCGCTGGAATTGCGTCATGCTGTTGTGGCAACGATTGCGAGATCCCAGCCGCTTGAGATTCTTTCATCCGTTTATGGAGATTCACTTCCTAATCCCATTTCTCGCTCGTCAGAGTTCAGCAAGGTGCCAAAACACGATCAGGTTGATGGTAAAACGGGTTTCGTCGGCTAAGCCTCGACGCTTTACCTTCCGATTCGAATTCGCGAAGAAATGTTCGCGTGCGCGGACTTCATTCTTGGATTTATAGCATCGGCCTCTTCGAGACAAAAGCCACTGACAGCTTGTTTTGGTTCGGCGCTGTGTCAAGATGTCACAGAGCGGCGATGCCTCTGACAAAGCATTGGGATTAGGAGAAGTTCAAGTTTATGGTTTGTTATGATAACTTTCAAGTCGCGCCGCGACGATCGTCAAAAGAAAATTCGCACGCATTAAAATAAAAAGTCGTAAACTTCACACGACAGTTAAAGAAGCTCATAACGTGGCAAAATCGTTTACGATCGTCCGATGAATTTGGAGCGCTTCGCCGTGAGTCTCGGACGAGTGCAAAGGAAATGTTTGATTCGTTTGTATGCTAATTCGACGGGTTTTCGATGGCGATGACGCAAATTGCTTCACTTCGCCGAGTGCCTTCGTCAAAATGCCTCCCATGGCGTCAAATATTTCAAGGGAAAGTCCTTGTCACCCCTCGTCGATTAACCGCCGCTCAATGACTTATTGAGCGTGTGCGAGAATCTGCCACAACAATGGCCATAGATAATCAAAGCAGCTTTTGTCTCGAGCGAGCTGACTTGATTTTCAACAATTAATTACTGCTAATAAAACTAAAGTTCCTTCGGTGCAGGCCACGACATCGCTGGCTAGAGAGAGACAAGGTGTCTATCGTCACGGTCGATTGCCATATTGACCGAGTCCTGGAGAGCTTCGGCACGAATTGGACGTTTGCCGCCAACCTTGCGCAATTCTTTGGCGAGGATCTTTCTTTCGAAAGCCGACGACGGCGTCTGGGTTCAGCCGCGCAGCATTGAAACTATTCGCTTCGCAAATTAGGCGCCGCTATTTGGTTTCAAATTGCAGATCGACATCGGTGATAATCATCGAGTCGATGTCGCGCGAGAAATATTTTCGTTAAAAATAGAAAAAGTCCTTGCCGGTTAAAGCTTCCTTTACTCATTTTCGTCAATCAATGTAATCCTGGTCATTGATTGAACGCTAGAGAAGACTCGCTCTATCTAAATGGAACTTCAACAGATATTTTAATCGCATCGGGGTTTCGTCGCTTGCTTGTTTGTTTTTTGCTATGGTCCGCTCTTTGCTGATGCGCTATCAGCCGCTAATAAATTAGCAATAAAGCCGCGCTGCGGCATGGTGTCTCGCTGTGGACCTCACCAGATGCTGTGAATCGCATTAATAGTTCTAGGTGTGATCGAGGAAGAGTGGCCGGTTAATAGGCATTCTCGAGGAGGGCCGGGGTGGCTCGCTATCGAATATCGATTAAGGAAATGAGTCACTTATCACTCCGTCCGAGGCGCTGCTGCCGAGATACATAGGCGAGCGCGGGAAGTATCGGAAGTAGATGTTTTGTATCAGCTCGTAAAATCTATCGAATTTTTTCAAACAAAACAACTTAAGATGCCGAAGCAGCAAAAAAACTGCAAATGTGATTAATCAAGCGGTGCCGTGCCGGTGGAGCGTGCTCAGCTCACGAAGTGTTTATCATGAAATTTGAATATGCGCGCTCGCTCGTTTATATTCCACCAAATTAAATTAAGTCAAGAGACGTTTTCTGCACGGACCGCGACCTTGACAAATTAATCGGTTTCTCTCTTAAGTTGTCATCGTTTCGCCTCATGTCGACCGGCTTTGATGAGTTGATGACCGAAGCATTTTACATGCAAATGTGGAGATTATGGTGATTTGCTAACATAAATGAGATATGATTGAGCTATGTCGGCTTCCGAACTCAAAAAACCGAATTCGGCGGAAAATTAGTCGCATTGAGGCAACGTCGTTCGTCCTCCAGCTTGGTACAGGGCCTTCCGTCGTCCGGGGGCTCAGATCAATTTCTACACCTGACCGAGTCTCGCAATTTATGCGCCCCATCTCACCATTAAGGCGATGATAAAACCCGCTGCAAGAACCGGCTTTGCATTCCACACGAAATTCCAAAGCAAAAAAGGCAAAAATTCAAATAGACTTTGACTCTCCGCTCGCGTGCGACAGACGAGCGAACGGTAAACGGAAATCAACATCAATTTTAATTTTGTAATTGAGTGACCTAAAGCTCGTTGAGTCTGCCCGCCACAACTCTCACGGTGATCGTTTGTCTGCCGAGCGTTAAAACAAGTTGGAGATGAAGGTAATTGACCTCACAAGTGTTTAGTTTTGATTTATTTCTCGCTTTCGTGCTGTATGATCATTAGTTCCGATCATTCCGCGTTCGTCGTTTAACGAAGGAATCGATGACTGACTGCGGCCGCATACTTCAATAAGAAGGAGTAGTTGAGTGGCAATGTAGCATATTGAATTGCTTCGGGGAATGCTCTTCAACGAAACCCACAAAGTTTCGATTTCCTGTGTCTTAGCACGAGAGTTTCAGGTAAACAGAAAAAATATATTCAGTCCCTGACAGTGGAATGCGATTAGAAATGATATTTCTTAATTTGGGCATCCCGCGATGAAGGCAGAGGTCGATACAAAATGCTTAAGCAACCAGTCCAGTTCGGAGAAGCGAAGAAGAGAGCTTGACATCCTGTTGATTCAACAAATTGCTTCCCAGCTCTCTACAGAGTTCAATGAATTTTTTTTCGGCGCTGCATTGCCGGCAATGTTGTCGAAGGTCAAGTTTAAGATAAATCATCGTAACATGACGCGGTCATTTGCACACGCGCTCGACGAGAGATTGTTTGGGATTATCGGAAGTTGTAGCGGGCTTAACGATGGCAATGCAATTAAACGCGATGCTGATCATATAGCGACGTTCAACGAAACTCACAAACTATGAACACGAGAAGCCTTCACATTTATTAATTAAACATCTGCAATGATCTCGCGCTTTTGAACTAATCGATTGAATATTTCTCGTCATCAGGCGGATGGAATATCTTGGAGCAGTCGAGCTCGAACCACCAATGGTCGCTGCTGGAGAATCTTCCGATTGTACAAGTCAATTTCGGCGTTCACCCGTTTTTCAAAGTCTCGATCGAAGATGGCAACATCACGTTGTCGGAAGGCGAGCTTGGATTGCCCAACGAACAGCTTTACTACTACCATCGCGACCACCCCGTAAGCTTTCCTTGTAATCCTTGACACTTTCTCTTCAACCTTCTGCCTTCAACAGATCATTATCGCCTACAAAGAACTCATTCGAGACGTTCACAATAGCTTGAAGGCCAGCACCAACTCAGAAGCTGAAAGCTTCGTTGACAATCTCTTCGGTTTCGAGCGGCGTATTGTGGCTGCAATGAAAACGGCGAGACAAAAGGGCTCCGTGACAAAGATCTTTAGACTTTACGACGTCAAGACACGTGCGCATTCTCTGCCGATTGACACGACCATTCAAAACATGTTCTCGTCCTACCGCGTCGACGACGATACTCCGATCAAAGTGAAAGACCTCGAACTCATTCACCAGATTTCAGTTGTCGCAACGTCGACTGAGCCGAAAATCCTCAATGATTTCGTTATGTGGACGCTCGTACGCCGCTTTTTGCCTCTGATGTCTCACAAGATTCGATCGTCGCTCGAGAACTTCCAGCGGAAACTGTACGGCAACCAGTACAATGACATGCCTTGGCATTTCTGTACTCAATTGACGACCGATTGGATGCGATTTGGAATCGAAGCGTTGAGACAGAATCCTCAATTGATTGTGGTGAGTGTTCGATGTGCTTTGAGTTGATTTGTTTCTTATTGAATGAACTTCGTTCTCAGGTGGACTCGTCGAAGATGAAGCGCGACGAGCTCGATGAGCAACTGTCGTACGAAGAGCATCTCCACAAAGACCAACAAAACTTTGACGACGACTTCGTGAAGATGCTTTTCCTTCATCTGCGCGACACTTTCCGCTACGCCATCTCCGGCGCTTCGTGGATCGACGTGAAGTTCAGCGACTTTGTCAATTACCGGCTGTCGAACATTCGTCTGCAGCTCGGAATCCCTCAAAGTATTCTCAGGAACCACAACTACGTTCAGCAGTTTTATCACGAGTTCATCATCAACGAGATCAACTTCATGGGCAACATTCAGCAGCATTGGAACATCGAGAAGAAAATCTTAGGACATCTGCTGAAAGGAAACTTGACTGAAGAGAACCGAATCGTCTTCGAAATGTTTTCGACCTCGAGAAACGGCGATAACAGGAAGGTGAAATATCTCAAAGACCTCAATTTAGTCATTGTTGATCGAGAAATCATTCGACCGCCGTATTATCACTACAAATATCCGCTCGCCGTCAATTTTGCGCGCATCGGAACCGACCTCGCGAGCATTTTATTGGAAGCTGCCTTTGAGATCGGCGAGGAGTACAAAGAAATTCTGTTCACAGAGAACCAATACACCGCACAAGAAGACGACATTTTGTACAAAAACACGCTGGAAGGCGATTCGCTGAAATGCATAAGCGAGTGAGTTGTCGAGTCTCTAACGATATCTCATTAGTTGCTAATCGTTTTCTCTTTCAGCCTTTATTCGATTGACAATATCACGTTCACGACGCCCACAGCCATCAGGAAGAATCTCTTCTCTTCGATCTCGTCATCGACGATCGCCCACAGAGCCCTCGAGTCTCTGATAGCGAAGATTGAGAGCGAGCCAGCGAGTTTTGACACGACTTTGGTCAAGGCACTCAACATCGACAAGAGACAGAACGGACTGATGAAGTATGGACACGAGGAAGTGTTCAGCATCGCCTACATGCAGAAGCACTGCTCAATTATCAGCGACGAGTACAAGAACGTCAAAGTTTTTGCAGAGGGAAAACTACCAGAGAGACAAACGTAAGTTCAACATGCTGCAAAGTCGTTAACAGCAAACTCACAAATTGTATTTTTTTAGATTCGACATCCTGTGGAAGAACGTTCCCGTGCTCTCGGAATCGTTTGACTGTTCCATCGGCGCCAAGCTGTGTAAAAACATTCTTTAAACATCTGGCTTCAACTTCATTTCATGAGTTTCCGACACAGTTTCATTTGAAAGGATTTTCGTCGATTCTTATTTATTTTGTCGAGCTGAAACATGATTTTCTGCCAAAGCTCTTTCGATTCATCTCCTGATCAACAATTTCTATAAGAAGCATTTCCTCGTGATAAGGACTCAAAAGCTAGACGTTAAGGAGAATCTATAGTTCGCTCTCTATATTTTTAGAACGAAATGTCTAAGAGAAGACGAAGAGAAATGTTTTTAAGAAGTTTTAGGACTTTAAGAAGTTACTTTAAGGTTCATGTGAGAATATTCTATAATGATTTGTTTTCAATAAAAGATCTAGATTTATTGAACTGTATTAATGATGCATCTTATTGGGTTTGTTGTTTCCTTACAGTTGGTTTCTTATCTTAGACGGTTGATCTGAGCGATGGTTGCGTCGGTGCTAAGCGTGTCCCTTAAAATATCAATATGAAATGTTCACTCAACCACCTGAAGGCTTAAAAGATGTTTGAGGAAACTCACCTAGCACTTTCAAGAGGCTGATGACATCTAATAATCAAACTTTGAGCTTTTGAATTGTAACAAGAATTTGATCTCAGTCAGCTCTGAGTATTCTCAATCTGCTTTTCACTCATTGAAACTTTGTCTCTCGGCGACTAAACATCAAAATTTTTCGTGAGGAGAAACTTCCATCGAACGGCATTCAAAATGGTTTGCAACTGCTCTTGCGAGTGTAAAAAGAAGATCCACACGCACATGGTTTGCGGGCCCGACCAGCCTTACTGTGGACCGAGCTTGCCAAGTGCCTCGGTGACTTATCTCTACTGGAGCTCGCGACCAATCATCACTTGCACCAGCACTGACGAGGTCAAGCGGACTTGGCACCTGAAGCGACGAACTCCGAACATCCCCGACGTCAAGTACCAAGAAATGTACGACAAATCCGGCAATCGTTATTTTTGATTGAAAGTTTCGAAAGAATAAAAGGAAAATCCTAAGAAATCTAAGAAAATTGATTCAGTTTTCATTGACAAGAGACGCGACTGTATAGAATTCAATCCAGGTGAACAATCGTTCCTTGACATTTCTTGGCAATCAAGTGAGTTTGGGGTTGGTTCAAGATGAACTCGGATGCCTTTTATCTGCTTCATTGCAACGTATAACCCTCCCATACCCGAAAGCTTTCAAGCTCAACGACAAATCTTATTCGTTTCTACAAACTTTCCATTAATCTGAAATGAAAAATCGAAACGTCACCAGATATTTTTGCATAATTTTTTACAAGGAATGGATTTGTTTTTTATTCATTTTTCGCAGCGAATTTCATATTTAATTTTTAACGTTTATAAAACATTTTTGTATTCTTAACAACGCGTCACTATCATTATTATTTTTCATTAATGTTTAAAATGTTGCCATTTTATTTCTTGCGTATTCTTTTTGACAAACTTAAACGTCTCACAAAATTAATCTTTGACGAACTTCGTTCGTGTCTTGACTTGATCGAAACATAATCGAAATTAAAATTTTGCTTCAATTTTGGCGGAGCGGGTGAACCTTAAGAACGAACCGCTCCAACTCATTGTGTTGCTTCATGCCAATAAATTTTGTCGCTTTCTTGATTGATAAGTCGAAAGAAATACGAAAGTAAGCTTCTTCTAAGGTTGAACATGGATTTCCGAGGAAAAATTGTTTTCTTTGATTCTAAACTAATTTATTATTTGTTTTAGTTATCTATCTTACAATGAAGCGTTGCCATTCATCCTTACAACAAGACCTATCTCTATTAACGTTTCAGTTCGTAACGGTTGTTCATGCTTTAGATAACATGGTTCTTGGGATGTCTTCACTATTTCCTAAACGTCTCCAGTTGGGTAATCTTCCTCGTCGTCAATTTTTTATCTAACATTGTTTTATGGCTTAGAATTCTTGTCAATTTCATGTCCCTCAAAAACAGAGAACTTTAATTTTCGTATATTTGGCGATTTTTTTTATTCATTTTTTGGTTGTCGTTTTGAGCGACACGCTTTTTTATTCAAAGAAGTTTGCCTGCTTGGCTTCATCTCCTCTTAATACGAATACTTTAGCTCCATTTTTGAGTTTCTACTACTTTTATAAACGCAATTAACTCGTTAAAGCTCTTTGAGAGGAAAACTGACAAAACCAGAAGACGAAACCGCGTGCGTGGTCCAGAAATAATTGATATGTTCACGAAGAAAACTTGAACTCGTTTGCGATGGAGAATTCTAAAAAAACCTTTCACTTTCTCATCATTCAATGGACGGTTGCATTTTAGCTCGTTGAAAAATCAAAAGCAAAATTCTCAGAAATCAAAGTGAAGCTGCTAATGCTTTAATAAAATTATCATCAGAACAATCATGTCATGCTCGAGACTGAGTTGAACGAAGGATCCTAATGAAAACTGTTCGATCTACTCGTCAGAAACTTTTCTCATCAAAAACGTCAGATAAACTTTCTCATTTATTAATTTGTAATTTATATAAAAATTTATTATGCAATTTTTATCTTTTGGTGTTTTACTTTTTTAAATGAAAGATTTTAAAGTTCTCAAGTTTGAGGTTCTTAAGCTTGAAATGAAGCAGAAGTTTCGAAAACCTTTGAGCAACATGCGACATTTTCCGATGGTAAAAAGTATTGAACTAGTTCGGTGAAGGAAAACATAAGTCCAACGACTGACGCCTAATCGATAGTCGGATCTTGCACCTTGCTCCACATGCACTGGACGATAAACTAGATTCGGACAGACAAAGAAAACTTTAAAATTCTGGACGGCAAGGAAACTAGATAAAGCTCTTGCGAAGGTTAATTTGGCCTTATCATCTACGGACAAAGCTATGCAGTTTTGGTAGCAAAAACTAAAGGGTAACAAGTGAAGCCTAATTAACAAGATTTCGTAATGTTTTCACGTTCTGATATCGAAGGTAATACTGTCTCTTTAGGCTTCTCCTGAACAACTCAAGGGCTTTCTTCAAAAACTATTTTGCCATAATTTTCATTTCGCGGAACTTTCATGCGCTTAATCTACGATTTCTTTCATCTTTCTTTTAATATTTAGTCATAAGAACTTTGTAAGTTTTTCTTTTAAGTTACTCGTTTTATAATTCAAGTAAAAACGAGAAAGGTTTCTAATGAACTTTCGCTTTTAACTCAAACTCGTTTAGCATGACAGACAAGAAAGTTCTTTCTGATATTAACAACAAAATTTCAATTGCTACCGACGGAGTTCTTTGAATATAAATTTGTACTCAAAAGCTTGATGACTCTTATTCTGAATTTTCTAATTTGTTGCCAAAGAAAAACTGGAAGAATGCTGATGCATTTAGCTTAGGGAAAACGTTTACGATTGTAGTTATTTTCGATTGAAAACCATGACCAATAAAATATAATTGACTGTCGTTATCTTGATCAAGATGAATATTCTACAAGTGGAACTTGGCTGATGGTTGAAGTTGCTTCATTGTGAATCGTAGATACTGCCAATGTGTTATCGTGGCTTTGTGCTGGAAATTTGTAGCGACTTTCCAACATCAATTGACAGTGATTCACGTTTTGCGCTTTCAAGATTTGGTAAGCTTTTGCTTTCATATCGAACAAGTTTTGTGAAGTTTGAAAAAGCTCGACGAGCTTTGACTGAAACGTGTCGCTAAACAACAAACTTTTGTCTTTCTTCAACTGACTTTCGTCAAATCTTTTACATGATTTTTGGTTATTGAATAAATTATAAGTCACAGATTTTCGACATGAAACTATCGTGTCAGCTTGTGAAGCAAATTTTCTCAACCAGAAAGCTTTAATCGATTGTGTAGGATTTTCGGATTCCATTCAAGTCTAAATCTGAACACTTAATCTGATGATATAATGACTTCGATCTGATAACATTCATTTGACCATTGAACATCGATACCGATCAATGAATATATTTTCATTCATCGCTTTCTTCTCTCTGACTTCAACGTGAAAATATATTTCTGTTCGAGGAACAAAAGCTATTCTGGCTATCGGATAAATTGCTTTAAAAATATAGCGCTTTCAAGAAGGAGAAGAAACATACAAAATAAACTATTCGGCATTGCATCTCAGAGATTCATTTCTGGTTTCGATGGGAGAGTAAAATTGTTGCATGAAATATAAAAGTAAATCAATGGCTTTGCACGTTGTTGTTCGTGGAGAATTGGAAAGATGACGATGTCTCAACGACGATTAAGATATCTAACTGTTCAAGTTTTATTCATTTTTTTTGCTTGTCCTTCCTCATGATTCACCTTAACTTCTATTTTACAAAAATTTACAAAGCGGACTAAGTTTTTAAAAAATATATTCCAACATTCCTAGTCTAGTTGCAGCAAAATAAATCGTTACGATCAATTTACAGATTAAGTTTCTTTCATTCTAATATTATCATGCACCGAATTTTGTGATTTATTTTGTTGGAGTTAAAAATTAAACTACACGCCATTCACTTCACGAGTCGTCATAGCAAGTTGATCTCTGGGGGCATCATCTCTTCTCTTTAACTTAACGTATCACAATTTGAACTATTTTTCATATTTTTAGGGCTTTTCAAGTTTCTTTAGAAAAAAAATCTTCGTGATTGATCGAAACTTAAGGAACCGAAGCAGAACACGAGGGACTTTCTTTTGCCAATTGCAGAGATTTGTGAGGAAAGAACATTACAAGCTTTTCTCGTGACTTTACTGTGGATTCTCAGATTGTCTAAGTGCCTCACTTGGTCGTAAGCGTTGATGTCTTCACTCGCGGGTATCAGAGCCAGTGGTAGCGACCTCAGAGTTTTCCATTAATGTATGAGATCGTCATTATTATTTGGGCTTGTGCGTGTTAAAGGAACAAACCCTAAGTAGATATGAGATCATCAAGCAGCTCTCCAGTTCTTTCAATCTTTAAAGTAAAACCCTCAAACTAGCTTTGATAGTACGAAATTCATATGAAACATTTCGAGGAGAGTCTGATTATTTTTAAAGTTTCTTGATCATTTAATATTTCGGAGAAGCGTCCTCGTTCATTCCTTAATTTAGTAAGATAGAATGATATGCCTAAAAGAAAGTCTTCCACACTCAGTTTTACTAACATTCTTCCTCTTGCGATCAGCTTTAGAGGAGTGAGATTAAGTCGAGGAGAAGAGGGTCTAAGATCGCAAGCAGCGTAGAGAACATAAAATCACCAGACTTAACCATGAAACATTAATATCTATTCTTCACGTCCCACATTTTTTTGAAAGTTATTCTTCGTTTAAGTAAATATTCAGTCCTAATATCTTTGCTTCGAGAATCTCTTGATATTCTAAAGCAGGGCGAGTTCCAAAATCTTTTCCCGTCGTCAGCTGTCGCTCAGCCATCATTTTACTCTCTTCGTAGTAATACTTTTTGTTCTTTGTTTATTAATCTAGACTGTCATGTAAGTTTCACTTGTCTGCTTTGAAGGAGAACAGAGTGAGAGTTCAACAAAGCTACGCAATAGTTTAAAGATTCTGCTTCTCAAGCGAATTGTGTTTCAAGTTAAACTTTCTCTCGCTTTGGGGCTTAAAAGATTGGTTCCTTCTTAAGGATTTTACGTTTTTCTTTGCATCACGTTTTCCGCTTAAAGTTAACAGTTTATAATAGTTTATGCTTCTTTTCTTCAACTAAATGACACTTTGATATTATGTCGAATGTTGATCGCCTGGAATGTTGACGCACAATTAGAATTTTCCTCCACAGTTTGTCGCTAGATCTCACTTAACTTTCGTGAAAAAGGTTTCCAAGCGTATTCATTTGAGGGGGACAAGGAGAAGGTTGGAAGTGAGGATAACGAGAGGAGGGCAGTCTAGAGGACTTCAGTGCCTTTTCCGCCGAGATTTGAGAAGTTGATGCCGTTTGGAAATTGAGCGTATACAAAGCTATTGAAGGAAATGACTGCTGCACCTCTGCTTTGGGTTGCTCTGCTAGCTCTTTTCTTTCATTTTTGCTTTATAGTTAAGTTCATCTAACATTTTAAGGGTTCCTTGTTTTCATTTTAGATTTAATTGATAAATGGATGATAAATTTGAGTATTCTCTTGCTTGCTTGAGTTGTCCTTTGCTTTGATAATGGTTCACTTGCTTCATTTCTCCATTAAGTAGCTTTAAGCTTGTAGAAATAAGAAATCTTTCCTTTGCAAGGATGTTCGATGTTTGTCTATTAAACTGCCTTAGGTGATACTGGTAGATAGCGTACTATATCTAAAGATGGCCAAAAAATAGCGCGTAATGTCCGTTTCACTAAAACGGAAAATGTCTTGAAACCGCCCCAAGCAAACGTTCGCAACTCACCTAGTAGTCAGACATCTGTTTCGATGCTGACGGCAAGGGCGCTATTGTGACGTTGCTGTAAATTTTGACCAGCAGGCTTACAGCAGTTCTGCTGTTGTTTATCGGTTATTATGTTGTGTGCTCCCAAAAACGGAACGATACGTGTCTGATCGCCAAGTAAGCCTGTCGATTCCACACCATCCTCTAAATCCATTTCCGATGAGGATTCAGAAAGTGATGCTTTCTTTAAGTGTTGACCTGGGAAATGAGTAAAGAAGAAATCGATTATTTATCTGCTTTTAAGTCAAAAAGAGAGAGTGAAGACTGACCCAGCGTTCCTGGCAAGTACGGACAACTGGTCACATGGTTGAAGTTCTGGCTCTGCATCTCCTCTTGATCGGTTTCACGATGATAGAAGTAATTGAAGTTGCTCACGATAACGGGAACGGGAAGTGCAATGGTCAGCACACCAGCAATGGCACATAAAGATCCAACAATTTTTCCCCACACGCCAACCGGTCTGTGTCGAAAATTGTAATCGAGTTAAGTACAATTCTCTTATCACTTTAGGTCCTTAATTATTGCGTAATTAGTGAAATTCGAATTAATCAAAAAATTATATATCGAAACATAAAATATAAAATAAACTTTAATTAATGTTTCATTTAAATTTAACATGAATCGTGCATCGTCCAATCCGTCCATGCTAAAGGAGCGAGCTCGTGGATAATAAATAATGAACACACATGCTTAAACAACATCGTTGCAATTTGTTTTCCTGTCGAAAATGTAACCGAAATGGCTCCATTGATAGTGCATCGTCAGATGATGCGGAATGAGCCACAACCATTCAGCATTTATCACAACTCGTTCGGTTCGATTGAACCAGCATTTCATGCAAATTTCGACATCAAACACATAAAATATCTATAGCGAACGATAAAACGTTAGGCCTATTTAGAACTTTTCTGAACCAATCGTCTGCAAAGAGCTGACGCCCTTCAGTTGTGAACAATCTCCTGTCCGAGGGCAACAAATTTCTACGTCTATCGAATCAATGAAGCAATGTGCTGCTTTTAATTTGATTAATAAAATTTTGATTTGTCGATACAAAGCGATGATGCAACAGAGTCAAAAGCGGAATGTTTGATAGCCAATCGTATCTAAACGGAGTTGATTTGAACGGATACTCTGATTTGTAGCATTTGATTATATGGTGGTGATTATTAAGAAAACTATTACACAATGTGTTGTTATAAAGAAATCGAACTTGGTGGAATTTGCGAGAAACTAAACGAAAACGAAACTGAATTTGGTTTTAGTCAAACGACTCAAACGAAAGCAAAAAGGTTTTAGTAAATAATTGTTTCATTAGGATGGAGATACCCACGTCTATAGTCATTTTGCGGAGATAATTCGACAGAGATTAAATATTTGGTTGACGGTACAAGAGACAGTTTTCGCAATTGGAGATGGGGAGAAGACAAGACGATATGAAATAAAGGAAATCGTGTAAGAATCTGAGCTTCGAAAGTTCAGTAATAAAAAGGAATTGGAAAAGATATCCCACCATATCACCATAACTAGAAAGAGAATAAAAGAATATCATGTTAATCATAAGATGTTCTGGTAATCATAAGTCGGCTTCCCATACCCCACAGTCGTCTGTTGATATCGCGCGTTGAGGGAGGAGTGAGAGGTCGACGATAGAATAAAATAAAAAAGTTTGTCTTTAGCATAAATAGAGTCATAACGAAATGTGAAAAGAGTCCCACCATAGTAACAACGGCCCACCAGAAAGCATCCGGTATGGACTTGAAGAAAGAACTTTCGCTTCCAGCTTCCGCAAAATAAACGGCTGACGAGAAGAGAACGACGCCTGGAAGCAAGATTTTACATTTCATTCTCGTCCAAGATGTTTTCGTTTGATGGTAAATGGCTTTTATGACATGAGCGTTAGTTATTGGTTCATGACTAATGAATTTAATGAAACGTTCAGTGGATCAAATATTTCCATCCGCAGTTTTATCGATAATGATGATAAGCAACTTTCTTCATTTGGTTGCTTTTCAAAATTGCAGATCACCGCATTTCATTTTGGCATTCGTAGATTTGTAGATTGTCCACCACAACTTCGAGCCTTTAGATCGAATGCACGAGAATCGATCGTTGGTCTGGTACTTGCCTAAGGCATCTTAGTCTCGCTGATGGATTAAAACTGTGAACTGATCTCGCGCTACTAGAAAACCCCCCTACCCGTTCAAATTACTCTGTCGTATGAGACTGTAAAAACTAAGGAACAGTAAAATAAGAAGGTTGAGGCATTTCCCTTGGCGAGTATCGTCTTATGCCAACTCCAAAGATCATCAGTGACTCAACACATGGAAACAGAAAGAGTAAAGAGCTTTGACCAAAAACACATTTACGAGCCAGACTTTGTTTTGGAAACAATAAGAGTAGAAAGAACCTTTCTATTGTATGCAAAATATACAAAAAGTATTTTTGAGCAACGACAATTTACAACATCAAATTAAGTTTCATCTGACAACATCATAAGATCAGCGCAATTATCTTGTTCATGGTTACGTCTTTCCACGATGATAGATAATACGACCATCGAACGAAACGATAATTAAACGATAATCAAATCGTGACGGCTGGAATGGAAAGCTTTCGTTTCTCATTTCCAGCTGCCAGAAACGAAAGAATAATGAGAAAGAAATCTTTCCGATTCGATAAGGAAATCAAGTGGCACACTTATAAGAACGTGTTCAAAATATTTTTCGGAATTGAAAAAATACTTCTTAACACGCTACGCTTTAAACTTATTGTACCTCATGTCCCCGTAACCAACTGTGGTCTACGTCATCAATTGCGAAGAGGGAGTTAAAAGAAAGCAAAAACTTTAGAAAACGTTTCTTCCGAAAGATTTTCAAAATGCAAAATAAGAAAGAGAAAAACTGTTTATCATAGCCCACCATAGTGACCACGGCCCACCAAAAGGCATCCGGTATGGACTTAAAGAAGGACATTTCAGTGCCAGCCTCAGCAAAATAAACGGCCGATGAGAATAGGACAACACCTTGGAGATAAGAAACGATCGTTAATTGTTGTCGTACTAATTTATTGGCGATTTCCGGTCGCAAATAAAAAGATTCGGAGTTTCCATTTCGACGCATGACTTGGTCCGCTTACATAGAAGACTGAACACTCTTTGACTTAAAGCTTCGTGATGATGACAAGACCATCACAAAGCTTTAGAGAATCGTTGCTTGAAATCTGTTCATTTGAAAAATCATAAGTTCAAGCACTTCTGCTGACGCTTCAAGTTTAGGCTTCTTGCCAACTTCTACAAGCATCATTGGAAATGCCGACGAATTGCTTGTGAATTTTTGTCATGTTTTTCTATTAACATTGCTAGAGGAAACGAGACTTCTTTGATGAGATTTTGATGATTGTTATTTTTCGAGGATGGCGTTAGACGTGTTGATGACTTCTGAACGATAACCGAAGTGTTGCACTCACCTATGAACAGGAAAAATATGAGTAAGCCTAACTCTCGCATCGATGCTTTTAGTGTTCGTCCTAAAATTTGTAATCCCTTCGAATGTCTAGATAATTTGAATATTCGAAACACTCGAACTAAACGTATCACCCGCAATATTGCTAAGGACATAGCCTGATTCGTTGACTTGTCCTGTTTGTTGGAGAAGTGTTGGGCGGTGGTGAAGTGTTGAGCGAAAAAAGAATGGAAGAGAAAAATGTTGGAAAATTGAAAAGATTTTCTGGAATTAAGAAGCCTTGCTACCTGTGGACTAACTGGAGCCTTGGGAAGATTTAACGTGTCTTCCTCTTCGGCCACGACAGTTGCTAACGTTATAAAATAAGGAATGATTGCGATAATGTCGATTATGTTCATAACATCCCTGAAGAAATTTAACTTATTTGGACAAGCAAGGAACCTACGGCGAAAGGCAAAAGTTTTTAACTGAATTAGATGACCAAGGACGATGCTGTCTTACCTGACACTAAGTTCGAATGTAAACCATATAATACATATCGTTTCTATCAGGAAGAATGGGTCCGTTATATCAGGTACCTCATCTTCCTCGATTTTTGTGCCATTTGTTGTTGTATTGAACACCTGCGGATGATTGAAAATAGTTAGCTACAATTCAAAGTATTAATCAAGTTGCTTCAAGCTTGAATGGAGTCTGAGTCTTCAAAGCAATGTCTCGATCTATAACAAGACTAAAGACAGATCCTCTCCGTTTTAGCAACAACCTGAATCATGTGAAACCTCTCGCTTGGTCTCAGTCACAGTGTCACACTCACCTTATAATGTTTAAATTCGGGTAAAGTTTCTAGACAGAAAATAACAATTGATAAAAGAATAACAAATACACTAATTATGGCTACGACGCGGGCCGCTTGCGAGCTTTCGGGATATTCGAACAGCAGCCAAACTTTCTTTTGGTTCTCATTATCAGGTAATGGTCTTTCTTCTTCTTTGATGAAGCCTTCGTCCTCTCTGCCGATCGGTGAATGGAAAGAGAAGAAAGGATTGACGGATTAGATATCGTTTTCACCGTCACCAAGCGGGCCGTTGTGTGGAGGAGTAATCGAGCGAATCTAGCAGTAGTAGGAACGGAACGATCTACGGATTATTTACGAGTTGCGTGTGACTCGCATTTGATATTTACGATGATTTGAAAGGGCGCGGAACGCTTTGGAATAAGCTGAATGGAAATAATCCGTCACCAACGTCGTTTTCTTTCCTATCACTGCGGCGATTCATATCGAAAGAATTGATTAAGAGAGAGAGAAATAGTCTAGGAATGAGAACGATGCTTTACCTGAATTTATTAATTGCTTGTTCACCTAATTCATAAAATTTTATTTCTTCACTAAATACATCTAAAGGTACATTCACTGGTCTCCTTAAGCGACCGCCTGTTGCTCGCGAGTGAATGTTGGCGATTGATTTGTGTGATCAAACAAATGCAATCCATAACGAAACGCAAAAGAAAAAGAGAGAATGCTGCTTAATAAGAAAAATCTCTAGGAATGTTCATCTCGTCTTTCATCTAAGTGAAGATGAAGCTAGTCGAGAGGCAGAGAATGAAACTTACCGCTCTGATAGTAGTAAAGAATGGCATCAAAACTTGGTCGGTTCCGATCAAAAAAATATTCATTCCGCAGCGGATCAAAGTACCTTAGTCGTCTGTCCGGATCGCCCAGAAGCGTGTCCGGAAATTGGTTTAAAGTTCTCAACTGCGTCTCGAACCTTAAGCCACTAACCTAAAATGGCGCAATGAAATGACAGGGGAAAAAATTTGATTTAAGTTTCATTTAGCAATGGGTAGATTTCGTGGGACAAGAAGAAGAACATGGACGAGACGATCAAGGCCAGATAGCTAAACCATGAGCGCTGGGACTGACAATTATCCCAGACCTTTCGAAGTAAAGTTGCTCGATAAAGTCTGGGAAAATATGTAGCAACGTTATCATCGTTTAGCTTTGTCATTTTAATGGTTAATATTTAGGAAAAGTTTGTACGAGTTTCGTTGCGGTAAGAATAAACTAGTCAAAAAGAACTAAATGGATTGAGCTGATGGATCTAAACTGCTATCGTTCCTTAGAAAAATCATCGCTTCAGCAAAATTGCAACGAATCATCTAAGCTAGCCTCTAGGAAGGAAAGTTGTTCTAAGTCCGGTCAGTCGTCCCGTGGAGTTCACTTACATTTATAACAACTCTCTCGCAGAAGTCATGATCGTGCGGTATGGGTTCGAAGTGATTTAGGCCGCCACCGAACGGATGTCCCGCCCCCCCTTCTTCATCTTGACTGCTCAATTTGGGTAGAGACCTAAAATAGAAAGATCCAAAAATATTAGCAAAATGTTGCGCCACAGATACTTGGGACGATGATTATCAATTAACCACAGAGTGCTGAACAACGAAAAACAGGTGAAGCGTTCATGTCAATGCCGACCAACTCCAACATCAACTTGGATTCTTTGTAGCCGCAGAGAGTTTGTATGAATACCACGAAAATAAATTCGATGTGAAGTGCAAATTAAGGATCCATGAACGAATTCGTTTCTCGCCGAGTATTCTAGGTCATGACAATGACGTCATTGGCTGACCCAATTCAACTCTTTCATCGTTCTTTACATGGCATACATGGCAACAATTTTCGCATTTCACCTTCCGGATGAATTGAAGTTGCTTATAATTTGTTCCGCTGCTCTGACTCTCGAATTGATTTCTGTTTAGCTTGTTGGGAGTTTCTGTTTTCATTTTCTCGCCTTGCTTAATTTGAGTTTTATCGTCTAAGCCGTACAGTCCATTGACTTTGAGAAAATATAAATAACGAGCGCACATTCGAACGAACAATGAACGGCATTTCTGGAATTTGAAGTGAGCTTTTAGCTGGCATTGCGTTTAATACATTTTTTTCTTCGCTTCTCACTTCTCAGCTAATTTTAGATTTTCGCTTATTTATGAATTTTATTCTTCTCATTATTACTGCTTGTTTGAGCTGTGCGCTATCTCAATCGACAAGCGATACGATGCGGGAAAAAATGTGCTGAATATTCTTCCTCTCTCCGATGCCAAAACAACCCGTGAACGTCATAAATTAATAATTCCACGATGTTGTCGAAATGAAATGTGTAGTGAATGAGATACGTCGAGTCGGCTGTTTTCAAAATGATTGAAACTTAAAGGCAAGCGCACGTGGAGAAAACTCTCATTCTCTTTCGTAGAGTCAACAGTACAATGACCAATGTCATCGTTGCTCGCTTAAGGATTCTACGGCGTCTCGTGCGCCAAGCAGCCGATTCTATGTTTTTACGTAATCCGAGTGAAGGAGAGAGAACAAACACGAAAAGAAAAGAAAATCTGACAGCACATACTAATTTAAAGCTAAAAATAAGTTTTTCTCTTCGCATTATGATTGAAAAAAAATAGGGAAACGTTTAACAGACAAGAGCGTTAGGGGCACGTTCGTGTGTTGTCTCTTCTCCTTTCGTGTTTCCTTTGACTGCTTGCTCAAAGCAATCTCTGGTGGCGTCTGGGCACAAATCCAGGTGGAAGACGTAGTCGTTTTTCAAGTGTTTAAACTAGAGAGCCAGTCAGGTGCTCAGAAGAATGCCAAGCGGCGCTTCCTTCTGACATTTATTACGTTGGCTTTAAAGCACAAATAATAATGCATTTTCCAACAAACCGTCGCTTGCCAAGTTTTTTTATTTCCTCGCCTCTTCTCTATCAAGCTAATTTGATTTTGGGCTCATGGGGGGAAAATTGAAAACGAACTGCAATTATTGACAGAACTTTTTCGCTTTCGGATTTTATTTTTCGATAAATTATAACACATTTGGCTTGAGACAACTGTTGCTGTTCGACGATGAACGGCTTCGCTCGACGATGAAATATGACAAATGAAATGCTACCATGACGAGAGTTTCCTTTCGAGCTGATTGAGATTCCTTCAAAAATCTCAGCGAAATGAAATCCATTAAGAACTTGATTAAGATTTCCTGAATTAAAATGATGAAATGGCTTCAATTATCAATCAATCAGGAACGAAACTGCAGAGTCGTAAGTTTAACAAGCAGCTTAACAAAGTCTTGCAAAAACAGAAAAACTCTTCAGCAAACTGAAAACAAAATTTGTGCTTCAGTTTGTCTTAAGAATTGTCACAATAAATATGGCAAAGATGAAACTTAATTCTTGCAGCTTCACTGGCTTAGCGATTTCCTCTAGCAACTAAGTGGAAGTGCTCACTTTGAAGCTTTTGTTCTATCGCGTTAGTTTATTTCGCTTCCGCCCTTCAAAAAAAACAAACAGCGGAGGAAATTCCTGTGCCGATTGATCGCAGCACAAGAATGTCTTCATAATAAACATCATTAAGCTTATGGAAACAAAATTTCCCTCTGACCACTTCCATCGACGAAACTTCCCTTCAACCAGAGTAATGGCATCCGATATTGAACTCAAAGAGAACGAGACGCAAGGATAAAGTCAAATTTTATTCTCGATTTGTATCGCAAGAACATAAATTTAACTTTCTCGAGGGGCGGGAGGGGCTAAGCGAAGAAATATTCATATCCTTCCGTCAACCATGAGAACATAAATGTAAAGTTTTCTCGATTCTCCGTGAATTATTTCACACATAACACTTTTTATTTTGTATATTTTCTGTTCGAATCACCGAAAAAAAGTTGAGTCTTGCACATGCGCTAGAGAAGTTAGACGTGAAGCATGAAGTGTCTCGTTTAAGCACGCCGAGTAAGTTGCTTCGTAATGCTTGAGGAATAAATTTTGAAGGCAACAGTCGTAAAAATATGTCAAGCAACGAGAGTAATTTAATAGCAAAATAATTTCAGTTCCGTTTGATGGCAACAAAGTGGAATTTCGCTCGCACAGGAAATTCGTTTCGGGGACCCGATAAGACGATAAGAGAGCGCCCGCAGATCTTAAACTTGTTCGCAAACAACGCTGGCGTTTACCTGTCACTAAAAAGAGGGGGCGGTCCGCTGATTTGACTTTCACCGCAACTCGGTGGATCCTGTTTCGCCTCGAGAACGGGTGTCAGGCCCCATTTTGCGATTAAGTCTATACGAGAAATGGCTATTGCCGACTCCCTCGGAGACGACGTTTTCTCGTTATCTATTTGCAAGATAATTGTCAATTTGCATTTAAGTCAACACCAGATAAATTAGGCATCAGCACTGCCAACATTTCTATCACCAACGTCCCGAAACCGTCGCTTAATTAGTCATTCACTTGAAACTTCTTCACTCGTCGCGCGTTGATTTATGTCGTCGAATCAATCTAAGATGTAATTCAATATTTTATGTATAATTTGCATCTAATGAAACTCGAGAGTCGTCACATGGAGAATCACTGGTTTCATGTTTAATTCTCAGGTCGGGTTGTTCACTTAATTAAAGAAACACGAAGTGAAAGAGGAATTCATTGGATCCCTTAGTGGTAAATGATTAAACAGAGCGAAGAACAAGGAATTGCAATTTGTAAGCCCGGCGGTCCTTTTGGGTGTAAGAATCAATAAAAGTTTAATGGAATGAAACATTACGCAACGAACCACGAGAATTTTAAACTTTAATCAGACATTTCGCGAGGACTGCTCGCCGCCGTTGTCGAAAAGAGGATGGAGGCAAGGCGAGAGAAGAAATTGAATTTTCGTGATTCGTGTCGAGGCGAGAGCTCCTAATCGAGTTTGCCTACTCGCAATCGTGTATTTCGCCTTTCATGCCATCGTCGCTTTGAAGAGTTTTACGAGCTTGCTAAGATTTTCACTTAATCGTTTCTGCTGGATGTTTGGCGAATGAAACACTTTTCCGCACCATCCAGCAATCACTTTCGTTTTTTCAGACGATCCGAGAGACACTTGGCTGAAAGCCCACAATTTTGAACTCTCACATCGCTTCGGTGTCAGGAGGCAACGTGAAAGGGAGAAAATGTTGTTTTGTCGTGTTAGGAGAAAAAATAATTAGGGAAAAATGTGCAACATATGCGCAGTGGGTCAGAAGGAAAAAACCCTCCTCGACTTGTGGCCAAGTTTTGACTGTTGCTGATGAGTTTTCTTGTTGTCGAATGTCTGATTAAAGCTCAAGAACATGAGGAAATGAGCTTGGATTTCGTCGGAAATTTGTTTGAGGTTTTGCAAGGGCCGCAGCTCACTCGCGTGACCCTGACTTTAGTTTCATCCAAAATACTTTTTTTACACGGGCTCTCCAGTGATTTTCCACGCAATAAATTTGATAGCTTTTCACGAATCTCATCAGATGTGAAAATTATTTTTACATCGAATTAATTCCTCCAACACCACGTAAAGATTTTCACAGCTCAAATCTTAAATCGACATTTCACTGAACATTTCTGCTGATTTTCCCGACCATTGAACACTTGGCTGATTGCAATTTCACGAGCTCCTTCGATATGGGCACCATTGTTTCCGTGCTTGCTGGTTTTCCTCTTTATTTCGCTTTCAATCTATCCACAGAACTCCTGCCCGAGAATTTTCCACCGAGGTTTTACGCACTTTTCTCACCGACATTCATTCAATATTTTCCCATTGACGAATGCGAGTCTTCTTCGATTTTTATTCGAATAAACTGCCTTTCGACAACAAAATACTTTATAGGCAAATAAGTTCTCTTGTGCTTGGAAGCGAACACTGGTTAGTTTTCCTTTTCCATTTAGTGTACTGGCGAAACAAGAAGAAAAACTTTACCGAAAAAGAAAATTGAGACACTGATTAATGGGCATGCGTAAAAATTTTATCAGAGCTTCACAATATAAAAGCTCCTGCCCATATCTCAAGAGTTGTATTGAATCATTTCAGCGGAATGAAGTCCTCAGAGCTTAAAAAATCAAATTCGTTTGTCACTCTTCGCACTGGCGGGTGATTGCGCTAGTTTGGGTTTACCTTGAAAACTCTGGCGAGAGAATTTCCAGAGAGGAAATGCGAGAGCATTGAAAAGCTTCAGGCACAACTCTGGACTATGTCTCGCAGTATCCTTCAGCAATTCATTGCAATTTTGCAATTGCAATGCCGCCTTTAGTCAAAGGCCATTTAACGATCAACAATTTCTTGGCTTCCGCTCATACAATTCCCCTTGCAATAGCAAAACTTTAATTCTCTTTGAGCCTAAAAATGCGCAAGACAAATGAGAAAATCGTGATCGTCGTGTAGCAGTGTTGGTTTCTCAAAGTGGAAAAATATAAACGGAAAGATTGAAGACCATTGTGAGAGATATTTATGATTTTCTTATTTTTAAGTTCAAGTTTTTCTTCGACGGAAAAACTCTTTCCAGATTGACCTCAAACAATGTTTTTCTCTTTTTCCGCCTCTCCGAAGGAAAAATTCTCGGCAAACAAAAGTGAGAAAACTAAACGCGACACGGAGCTTTTTCCGGAACGAGAAATTTATAAACAAAAATTTAGCAAACAACATTAAACCTGTCACTGTTGTGCTCGGTAAGCTTTCGTTTATAAGAACGGACACGTCCTCTAGCCGAGAGTAGCGCTGAATATTTATAGCTGTCTGAAAATTTAATTTAAACATGATTTGGATTGTCGAAGCTCGTCAGCGTTATTTTTAGAGTATGCTTGTCTTCCCCCGCCCTAAAGACACAAAGCACCGTTGACAACGAGCATAAGCGCAGAAATTGATTTCAACAGTTTCCGCGAATCGATTACGAAGGAAGTTCGCTGTGACGAAAACGCCGGGAGCGAATAATGTCGAATCTACAACTTTCCTATCAGCATTATCTTAATGTTTTATTTATACTTTCCGCTGCCAATACGCGCTTTCCAGCCTTTTGATATGAAATAAATTAGATGCTTCCTTTTTATGTTTACGATTTCGGGCTAACGAGCGAATCTGTTACCCCCTGCCACATTCTTTTACACACTAACAGGCAAGAAAAAACTTGACGACGAGGTGTAAAAATGAGAGATTCCGCTAATTTGAATCGATGAATTGGGTAGGTGGGTTGAAGGATGAGGAGTTTCTAAAGGCGAGTAGCTTCGCCGACGTAGCGAAAACTATTTTGTTGAGTAAACAATAAAAACGATCGTAAACTAAGCGAGTAAATAAAGCTGCAATTTCATCTAAAGTCTCTAGGCAGTCGCTCACACGCTTTGCCGCTAGAAATCCGTCCGGAATCATATTGATTTATCAACTGATTGGAGCGGAATACATCGCTGTTTTCTATCGATTTATGCAAATAAATTAGTGGGGAAAAATTACTGCGCGGTTGAAGAATCAGCCACGGGATTTCCCCCGATGATTCTCGCGTTTTCCAAGGGGTTTCCTCCGCATGCACTCGACGGTTATGTAACCTTGAGTTTAAAGACATTTTGCAACGGAAACTCAATGCTCGGCTAAGAGATTTTCCAACGTTTTCTTCAGATTTCTGACTCGAAGAATGTTTTACCCGCATTGTTATGTTCTCGCATGCTCTATGCAAATTTCATTCCACGTATATAGCTAAGCAGCAAGCTCAAACACATAATCGGTATACACAAACATCTGTTGGATATAAGCGGACGAAAGAGAGGCGAGCGAGTAAATGAATTCTCTTTTCGTGGAAAATCTAGTACCGAAAGCTCCTCGCTCAAGCTCAACGGAAGGGTTGGCAGGAAGCTTTCAGACTAAAAATAGATTTGGCAAGTTTTAAACTTTCTTCTGGCTTGAATGTTCCGTAAACTAAAATAAAGTTCTGCGAGAAGGGAACTAGCAATTGGTTGGAATGGCACTCAAGGATTTTCTGAAAAGAAAATTTGCTACCAAAAGCTTTCATCACAACGGAAGTGGAGAAAGAAGTCGCGTCGTTTAATTTATATTTCGCTTTCGAAATGTCTTTTCTGAGCCGAAATAAATCAAGAATCATTGTTGGCACGGAATAATTGGCTCCGTTCACGGAGTTTCTGCTGCGAGAGCTTTTTGAGTCTATTTTCCTATCAAAAGGAATAATGAGATTTGCGAGCGAAATGCATTTTATTGATTGCAAGAAATGCTTCGCTCCATTTCAAACATCGAAGTGTTGTGACGAATGGTTCGAGCATGAAAAGGGCGTGACAGGAATGTCAAAATCAATTTCTATTTGTGTTGAATGTTTGACGAAATCTTGAGATTTAGAATTCGGTTTGAAATGCAAATAAAACAGAACTAAAATAATGGATTCAATTGAAACTCAAACGAATGCTGTCAAATGTGACCCTTGATTAATACGGAAATCTTCTAACAAACATTAAATTTCACACTCGAGCCAGAGATTGAAATTCAAGCTGCTTTTCGACAGATTTGCTTGCACGTGCAGACATCTTGAAACGCAATCATTGAAAGGCTCAAGGGAACTTAGCCTCGGACTGGGCCAACAATTCTGTGGTTGCTCTTGGGTCAGATGACTTCACAGTGACGTTGAGTTACACTAATTGATTGCCTTAAAACAGCAAACTAAATTTCCTTGCTATTTGAATGCCGACTAGAGTTTGCTTTGTTCATTAAATTTTTCGCTACAGTTTATTTGAACTGCAAACTTTTCAATGAATTTTTGAACGCCAAACTTAAAAGTTCAGAGGTTTTCAAGCTGTTAACCGTTAGCTGTTTTCAACTTGAATTTTATTCAGAAAAATGCAATTAAAGAATTCCTTCAGCTTCGTTGAATGCAGAGCAGGGTAAATTTTACACGCAAATGCCCTTGCAGTGAACCAAGCTTATTTCAAACAAAGCTTTAGCATTTGCAAATGAATTGTAATTGAAAAAACTTGTAGCAAATTACCGGTGTTCCGAGATATGAAGTATGTACATAATTCCAGCAAGTTCAGACGAAGTCGTTGTTGCTTATGATCGAGATAATATTTTTCAGAGCATAAAATTCCTCATCAGAGCTTGTTGATCAAAGGTTTTTAAAGAGTTTATTAAAGGGTAAATAATAAAATTTTACGCTTCAGTACGTGTCAAAGCTCTTGCTGTTACATCCAGAGCCAATCCGAAGTACGCGCTCTAGGAAAAATCTCATTACCAGCTCTCGAAGCTTCGTTTACGATATCTCGAAGCTCTTCCATAGCAATTCTCATGTTTCCTATTTCTCGCAAGACTGATCCAACTCCTCGATAATATTGCTTTGTGCCTTGCGACAGGAAATAAAGTGCAATAAAGATAGAACGAATAATAAGTTTAGCTGCTTTTTAAATTCCAGACTACATTCTACAGCATGAGCTCCATAGTTGAGAGTTTCGGTTCTTCTGTTGAACGAAGAATATCTCGATCTCGAAATAGGTCAGCAGAGTAGTTATCAAAACGTGAAGTAATGTTGAACGCCAAAATAAATTCATTGCCATGCGAGTCAACGAGGAGCTTGAAGGAATGCCAAGAATGTGCAGTCACTGGCTCCACTTGACTTCGAATGGGAGTTTTGGCCAGTTTATCTAGCGCAGTTCATAATTGAAAAGTTGTAGTGGGTCACAGTCATCATGAAACTTATTTATAAGTAATTTCTCGAAAATGTCGACGAGAATATTTTGTCATAAAAGATTTGTTTTCGAAGCCGAGCCAATGGCATCGATGAAAAATTCATGAGAGCAATCAAATGTAAATAAATATAAATTTGCAGTTGAACATTCGACATTTGCTGCCGCATGCTTCTGATAGTTTGCTAGCGTCGTTCGTCCTCCTCAGAGCGGTTGCTGCTCGCTGAAGCTCTGTTTTTCGATCGGAGCAATAATTTTTTGTGTTAACAATAAAAAGCGAAAGAAGTGAACGGAAAGAGGATGAAATGGAAAACTTTCCTCGCCCCACGTCAACATATGGCAAATGGGGAAAAAACACAAAAGTCTAATTTAATTTTCCAACTTATTCAGCTATTTCTATCGTGCTTTTGCTTTCTCTCGCGCGCCCCGTTCAATTCAGTAACGATACATCACACACAAAGCCAGAGGGGAAAAGTTGCATGAATTCCCATCGATTTTTCCTTTGCGGTATTTTCTCGTTTCGTTTCACGAGCTTCGCTTGTTTTCACTATCGCTCGGCCAGAAAGCTGAACTGGAAAATCGATAGCCGAAGCAGAAAGGCAGCGGAATAAAGTCGACGGAGAATGGAAATTTAACATGAAACAGGCGAAAAATTAACACAAAAAGACTTTCCTTGCTTCATTGTTTCGCCCTCACGCCCGGTCGCCCTTCGTATGATACAAAATGGAAAGCACAAAGCAGTCAGTAACACAGAGAAGCGGATATTCCAAGCCACACATACGAGAGCGCTTTCTATTCGAGCACCCATGAATGAAGAATACATTCCGAACGAGAAAGCATGGAAGTTTGCCCTTTGTTACCCGTTTAGCCTGCGCTCGAACTAAAAATAACTAAAAGCTCAGCAGCGCATTGTGGATCGAGTTCATTTCACTTTTCCAACTTCGGCTTCAATGTCAAACTTGTGCTATGTATGCGGCAAACGGAAGCAGAAAATTCTAACTGTTTGAGCAAGCAGCCAACAGTTAATTATTCATTTCATTTTCCATCATGAAAATTGATAAGACCGAAGCTTCAGAAAACTGTGTGCGCTAGTAAAACGAATTTTATGGAAATTACGGAAAGGAAGCAGAAAGGATTGTTTGAGATCCATAAAACTTTCCTCGTTGTTGATTTCCAGTGCTCATGCACAGCTCTTGCAATGAACGCTTGTGCCAAAAATCTGCTGACGATGAAAGCGACGACAAAAACAAGAAGCAGGAGTGAAAATGAGATATATTGATCAAAGGTCAATAACTATCAATAATTAATGCTCAGCACATTGTGATTCCTTTTATCGTTGCCCTCAGTCACTCATAGTTCAATATCGCCATTCCCGTGTCGAACGTTGTGACCGAAGAAAACGTAAGGCAAACGGAGCTCAGATGATTATCACTTTGACTCGTTTTTAAGAGCGATAAAAAGCGAAACTCGTGAGGGAAATGGCTTTCAATGCTCGACTTCCCAGCGAAAACCAAGCAGAGTTCTTTGAAGTTTATGCATAATAACGAGACCCGTTTATTAGCAAATTATTATAATTCGCATTCGTCTTTTTAGTATCGAAAATATTTAATGGCATGCGGCTAAATCTCGACAGTCTTCCTTAAAGCCGCGAGGAAAAATCGGAAAGTAGCGTGAATTCGATTACTAAAAATACGCGTACGCGTCGTTATCTGTTGTTCCATCCTTTCAACGTTCACAATGGAGAAAATCGATCCGGGTTGTAATATTTCCGTTATCAATTACTTGTGTCACGAGAAAAATCTCTCCGTCTCACTCTTTCCAACTTTATCAAGTGATTCACATGATCGCTCGGTCACGTTTGTCTTCCGTGTCATGGCACAAAATGGAAAGTTTATCGATTGTAGCGCGAGGTGGTGAGGATGACTCCTGACATAACGCTTTTGGTCCTCGAAATTTGGCATGCTCATTAGCTACACATGTTCATGTCAAACTCGATCGTACGTAGTTTTTGAACGGACCCAAATATTAGAGTTAAACCTTTAAAAATACGACATCAGCGTTATGCATTGTACTATTTTTCTATTCTTATCGTCGTCATCGCTGTCACAGCAAACGTCTGCTGAAGAGAAATTTATTGGGATATCCGATGTTCCACACACATTTCATAACAGCCAACGAGGAAAAGAGCCGTCGAAAGTTTTCAGAGGACACACTCCCACCCAACTGGGCACTAGCTCATAATTATAGATTTCAGTTCCACCGAGCGCTTTACTTATGCACAGGTTCGAGTCAGACACAAATTTATCGGCGTGGCGAGTTCGTTCGAACGCTTCGTGTGGTGTGAATATCAGAGAAAAACTATTTTGATTAAAATATCACAATAGCTATGCCATTACGTCCACCCGCAAAGCCAAGCGGAGAGATTAATTGACTTTCTACTGAAATCAACGGCAGTACGACAAAGGGAGAGAGAAAGGGAAGAGTGCTCAACAAAACCGAGGAAACCTCCATTCAACTCACCATTTTGTAATTTAATTTCGAATTTATGATTTAATTGAGAAATCGTTTAATCAATTTTCGTTGAGCGCGATAAACAAAATGAGGAAAAAGAGAAACGAAACATTTCAATCTAAGTATCGCGGATTGCTAAGGAATGAATTGTAGAATTCCTTACGGCTCGCTTAGCGCGTCAGGCGTCTGTCCGCATTTGTCTTGTCCACGGCGTCGCTGGTGCCGACCGTCGTCGGGACCCAGTCCGTATAATCCTGCGACTGCTGCCATTTCTTTTCAATTTAACTAATTCTGTTTCGTTTATTCAACATTTTCCATTTTTCCACCAAATTGATTTCACACTCGCTTCAAGCGACTAAATTATGTTTTGCATCACAAACTTTCATGATTATCTTTTTGCTTTTCTGCTAGTCTCGCTCCTGATTTCTCATCCACGGAAATCGGATTTCTCACAGGTTTCTAATAAATATTTAAGAAGCATCGCTTCCACTCGCTTGAGGAATAAATTCCAAGCTAGATTAAACTTTTTTAAATTTCGACGGGCTCCACTAACACACACGCACGCACTTCGACGTGTCCGCTTTTAATTTTTAATAAGGCCAGCATTTAAAGTGTCACCGAGTACACGACATGGCAGGAAAACAATGACCAACTGAGAAGACGAGCAGGCCTACGGTGAGGCGAGCATCAAAATGAATTTAGTTCCCCCAGCTTGACACCAGATTCTTCTCTTTCGGCTCTCACTCATGATATTTGTCGAAAGGAAGGGAAGAAAGACGGTGATGACACTCTTTGCCTTCAACTTAATGATCAGCGAAGCCAATAAAAATGTTTCACCGACATATTGATTGTGAAACTTTCGATTTTGCTCGCCTTCTGCTCGTCTAAAATTAGTTTCTGAAAAATTTTCAGCGTTTTCCCTCGTCTCTCCTCAGCGTTTTAAGTGGTTTTGCAAATTAGTGAGACGACAGTTCAACCCGATTGACGCGCGTGTTGACTGGGTCGTGACAACAACAAACGGGAATCGCTCGTAAATAATGTTTGTAGCATTGCAATTAACAAGATGTTTCGTCCCAAATTGAACATTCATACGAGTGGGGAATTCAAATAAAGCGCATGAAAACGAGGAAGCAAATTCTTTTGGCAAGAGATTTGCATGTCAGACGAAGCCGTGCATTCGATGCCGATTGAATCGGGGGAAAGTTCGATTAATTAAATTCCCAAAAAGTACTCTAGAGAAGTGAGTGAGAGAAGCGGAAGACATTCGCCACAACACAAGTTTGATGCATAATGATCAAGTGCAATTTCAATCGAACGGTTCGAAAGGAACGACGACGACACGACCGGGGAACTTCAAGTTGATTAATTTGTTTTTCATTAAAACTGCAGCTTTGTTTCACTGTACTCGGACTCGTGACACTTTGCTGAACGGCCATTAAGAGTAATTACCGGTCCAGGACATAAAAACGAGAACACTCCACTGCTAGCCAAGTAATAGCGTTGCATTGCAGATAATATTTTCCGAATTTATTTCTTCTTGCTCGCCAAGCGAGCGGCGACTCTGCTTCGCCCTCGAACGGAGCAAGCTTCTATCCACACAAGCGTATGCAGCCCAAAACGAGATTCACTGGCTCCATCGCTCCTCGCGAATTCTTTCCGATGAAAGCTTCGAAACAAAGAAAAACAATTTTCACAATTTTCCAGCTTCGAACCGAACCGAAACTTTCACTTCACTGCTCGATAAACTCAACGAAATTACTGCGAATGCAGTTTTAATGAAAACCCAATCTTTTTACTGCTCTATTTTCACGGGAAAGTAAAACGGGAAAAACCGAAAAAAAACTTTATCGTCGGTTTCTCGTTACATTTAAGGAAAACCGCAGCTCGTAGGAGAGAAAACTAAAATAACTTTTAACACGTACTACAACGGACCGAACCAAAGGTTGAAGTGAAACAACAATGCGATTGTTGATATTTCATTATTTCTTTTTGTCGCTTTCTATTTTCTGTGTTAGCCAACATGGAAATGTTTTCCCGTTCGATTTTTCGGGCACGAAAGCTTAAACGCTTTTGAAAACGACTGCGGAGCGAGCAGCATTGAGCATGAAAAAGCTTTTCGCATTCGATATCGTGTGTCACATGGCTATGGAAAACTGCAGCCGACTCGTTGTTTCGATGCGGCGATGTTTCGTTGCTGAGCTTGCGAGCTTTCACCGTTGCGCACAACCGGCGAACTCGAAACATTCTCCTTCCTCTTTTTCGGAAGCGAAGAAAGAAAACTCGTTGAGTAAGTTGGGAAGCGTGAGAGAAAAGTTTAAAGCAAATTACTTGAATATGCAGCAGTTTGAAAGGTTTAGAAGAAAACTTTACTGCATTTATTTAAGCTGTTTAAGGACTTTTGACGACTATCTCCGATGCAATAGGAGCCTCTCATTAATTTCGTGCCACAAACTTTCAGATTCAATTGGCAACTTTCTGTTTATGTTCAAAACTTTCAAAAAGTGAAAGCCAACGAGATCCTTTCGATACATTTTGATGTTAAGCTTCAGCAAAAGTTTCAATTCGATGATAAAAATCCAATAAGAGCCGAGCAAACCCGATTAAAGTTTAAAGTCCTCAGGGTTTGTTATTTTCTTGGAAACATATCGGAACATGTTTTCATAAATTCGAGATTAAAACGAGAATCCCATTCGATCTGTTTGATAAGGCGCCGTTGGTGCATTCGCTATCAAGATCCAATCAACGTTACTATCTGGGAACTCGAGGATTCTTGTGGGAAATTCAAAACACTGAGGACATTTTCATTCAGAGTCTTTCAACAGTAACGTCGTCAACTCTTACTAAGTTCATCGGCTCACGATGTCAAACTTTACATTGGTTTAGAGCGAACACTACGAGTAAATCGTTGTGGAGCAGCAACAAAGCTCAAAACTCTCGGCGGCAAATCTCGCGTGTTCAATCGACGTCAAAGTCGAACGTTAACCTCGCAGAATTCGAGCGAGTTTCAAACTAGTTCGTCAATGATTTACGAGATTCAAGTTCGCAAAAGAAAATTCTTCGCCATTTGATGCGGGAAACATTATACGAGTACAAACGACTGGGAGTTTTCTCGGTTTATGGAGATAAGAAGAGTCGATCCTTTTATTTATTTGGCAGCATTATCGTTTTCATCTCTCCAAACTTGTCTCATTTTTTCTCGCCATTGCAATCCGTGCTTATTGAATCAGCAAAGCATGATGGGATGCCAAAGCCATAAATCTGTTTGCACTTGAGCTTTCGATGCTGCTTGTCGTTAAAACGAATCAAACTTGAAGAATTTTATTGCACAGATGCCTCAGACATTCCCGGCGAAATTCGTTTCCTCTCCGATGACGCACAGACGACTGCGAGTCAGATGATCTCAAGTCATCTCTCGCAGAGCGTTGAGAAATTCATAAATTAATTACATAACGCTCGCTCTCTCCCCCCAAAATTCATGTTTTCTTAACAGAAGCGAAACAACATAAACATCCAGTCAGTTCAAAGGCATCGCATGTGATGTAACGCTTTTCTTTTCCGCCGAAGCATTCGCGCTCGCACGCTCGATTTGCAAGAAGCGCTTGGTGTGTGTGCGGTATCAACGAAAACGTTCGGTTGTAAGCGATCATACAATTTTAATGACGACGAAGCGACTCGCAGTCTTCCATTACGCAAAATCGAAGGAGAAGCAAAGCTCAACGTGACTTTCCACTAGAGCACACAAGCGTAGAATCTCAGATTTTGGAACACAACGAGCGACGACACAATCAGAACAATACAGACGTCGACTTGAAAATCTTTCCACATGGCAAAGCATTTTCCAATGCACAAGATTTTCCCACGATCTGACGCAATTGATAAAAGCGAGACGGAGCAAGCTGGAAGCGTCATCTGATTGCTTTGTTTCAACGAAAGTTTCACTGGAACGGTGTTGCACGTTTGCGTGGAAAATTGATAAAGTTTCCATCGCTACAACTCACCCGCCTGCTACCAATATCATCTGCATCTTCTACGGCGGTTTCACCATAACTTCTCTCGTTACTTTTCTGGCATGACCGGGGATATTTCGTCACAAGGTCGTTCGACTCTTTTACTGCTCCATCTTATTCACAACAATATTTGCTTCCTATCAAAAACTGATAGCAATGTCATCCACTGGAAGCTTCATCTTCCCTTTTATCATAGCTGTCACAATTTTACTACCGGATCGAGAAAAAAATTACCTCACACTTGTTTGATTTTTCACGCTACGGCCGTGAATAACGACTCGCCGACGATACTTGAACCCTTTCTTCTCATTATTCGTCGTCGCGAAAAAGGTTTACGACTGGCTGCTGCGGATGCTGTAATCACGGACAGACCACAACCGAAACTGACTTTTCCTCGCCGTGAGTCGAAAAACAACAGAAAAGATAATAAGGCGAACGAAAGTTCTCCCGTGTATACAAAGAGTTGTATCGACGACGACTCAGCGTGCCGCCTCATCACTCAATCGTAAGTTTTGGGTGCGCGTAAGACATGATTGACTCATTGTGACTACCTGATGAAAATCGGAAGCGTTTAAGCGCGCCTTTGGGGAGGGCGAGAGAGGTTTCATATTTTTAGTTCGCAAGCGGTGCTAGCGTGTGCGTGAATGGAGATCAAGGAAGGTCTCGGCACAGCGGAGAGGAAAGAAAACAGTTTCACAGGCTTAGCATAGGTTAAGATTCTTGTTGAAAAATGCAACGCTCGAGGAATCTTTTGAAGTGTCATTGAGACATAAATCAGGGGGAAACTGTTGCATGAATTACTTCAACACTCACTTAAGCTGCTGCCACTATAAACAGATTAGCAACCGCTCGAGACAAACGGCTTTGAACAAAACACAATTGAGATAGATGAGAAATGTGGGACAAGCGCGCCGTTGACTTTGTTATTCGAGTAACTGACTCAATGGGACGTCGCAAGGTGGCAATGTAGCAGCATAGCTTATTTTTAGATCACCGAGAATTATCGAGCTAATAATAGACGAAGTGGAAAAGTCGTGTACGACTTTGAATGTTTTCCTTCCTTCTCGCCTCTCATCATTGTTATCGGACAATAAGCGATTAAATGAATTGGAAGGAATTATAATAACGATGAGAACTCGAAAGCGAGCAAAAGAAACTCTTCGAGTCATTGACTCGATTGCTTCGCTGCCCTCGCAGTTGCCTTCATGATGAAATTATCGATGACGTCGAACTTAGATCGTTCGATTTTCATTTTCAAGGCGTCCGAAGATGAAAAGTGTTACAAAGTTTGATGATCAAAGACTTTCATCTCGTCTTACAGCGCCGACAAAGTCGCAAAATGTCTCGCGTTCGATGATTATAATGTGAAAAGAGATTAGCCGACGTGGCGTTTGGGCAACTGTTTTGAGGAATTCTCTGCTAAATTCTCGTTTGTTTTGTCTAACGAGTTCAAGTTTATGATGAGGGAGGAATTTTGAAAGAGCAAACAATTTTCTTCGAACAAGAGACATGGACACCGCACCAGAAAGAAGATAAGTGAATTAATTCGGCAAGTAGGAGATGTGCATTATTTCACCAAGTTATAAACAATCACATTGATTGTTTACTTCCGAAATAAACCAATATTATTGAGGGTGGTAAGTTGCCTAATCATATTGAAAGATTGCCGAGGTTTTGATGCAGAAAGATTTGGCAGAGTAGCATCTTGAAAGGCTTGAAGTGATAGTTAAAATTAGAGTCGAACTGAGGACAGTTTTCTAGCTTGCGTAATTTTATACTTATTTAAAACTTTAAACCTTCTCCATCCAGTGCAATAAATTAATCGACCCTCAAAGCGGAAACCTTGCACTTGTCGAGCAGAAATGAAATTGAATTTACACAAACTGTGCTTTTCACAACAACACTGTTGCTCGGTTTTACTTCCGGAAAAATTGGCAAAGAGAATTCCACAAACAATTCTTTCCTCGAAGCGTGTTTGTTTGCTTCGATTGTTGATTCCCAGTGTGGGCTAGCATGTGCATTAACAGCCATTGTTGGCGTTGCAGAAGCGGTTCACAAGGACGCGTCAACAGCGTGAACGAGGGGGATCAACAAAGAGAATGAGGAGGAATATTTGTTTACAACTGGCTGTCGCCAATTGTCATGTAGATCTACTCGTCTCTCCCACGCTTTCCATTTACGACGCTCAATTATTCATAAATTCGATGAGCGCGCAAAAAGCGAATAATTAGCCCAGGGAGAGTTTGAATTACAAGTTTGAATTTATTGTTCGAGGGTTCAAATATCGATCGGTGGAAAATCATCAAGTTTCGGGCGATTTTCTGGCGTTTATCTTAGACGAAGCAAGATGATTCATTCGAATAAAGATGAACTTTCACGTACGAAGCCACCAGAAACATTTTTTTGTTGAGAGAAACTTTTAATTATTTAACCAGGAGTGTTGCGTGATGAATTCCGAAATGAATCTCGTGAGGATTTAATTAGAAACTTTGTCCCAACATTTTCACTCGTCAGTCTTTAAGCTTGTCTAATAAATATTTCAGCTGAGCTTTAATCCCGCTATCATGTTCATGCACTGTCGTAAAATATTTAGCAAAAGCTCTTCATTGAAATCCATTGCAGGATTTCTCTATCGTCATCTTTCAGCCTCACTTTTCTGTAGCATCGCTCAACAAGAGAAAACCACTTTCGGATTCCTTCGGAGAACAAGCGATGGAGCAACCTTTAAAAGTCTTATTCGCGACCTTAATGCGGGTGATTACGAAAACTGAGTGTTGGCAAGGAGCGATAGTTGGGTTGTGAACACAAACAGCACTGAATTCACTTTCAAAACTCATCCCGAAACAGATTTTTCGCGATTGTTTTACGGGAGAAGAGAGTCGAAAAATATTTCCCTTCTGATACACAATCCGCCATATTGCTACTGCCGGGTTTTCTGCTGTTTTTACATTGCTGTGCAAAAATCGTTCTCATACACATGGAGCGAGAGCTGTGCGGAGAGCACGGAGAACTTCGAGCTTTTATTTATCACTTTCCTCCTTCGACTTCTTCTCGAAAGCTGAGAAACCCTTCGAACTTCTTCTATGCATAAATGAGTTCACTTCTCGTCCTTGAAGCGGAAACGATTTTCGACGCCAATTAAAATGAAAGTTCAGCAGTTTCGCAAATCACATCAAATACTTTTTCCATCGTTAGGGAAACAGGAAATCATTCGCTGAGTGTCGTTGACGGAAAACTGCTTTCGTCTCATTTTCCGACTCACACACTTGCTCTGCGAACGAAGGAAACGATAAAGCTATTCGAGATGATGGAAGGTTCACACTTGAGCACTCATCAAACACAAGAGATTGCCTAATTTCTCCTTTTCCTCTTCTCCTCGCATTCAATTATTTCGATTCTGAACAAAGAACAATAAAAGATGTTTTGTCCCTTGAGGAGAAGCAAACATAATATCGACTCGACATAAACAGAAAGCGACTTTGGGCTCAATCCGGTAAACGAGTTCTCTTACAGCGACAAACTGAGCTTTCGCAGAACTGAACATCTGAGCTGTAGCGTTTCTCGAAAGGAAAAAAGTTTGATGCTTCTCGTGCGTAGTACACAAGAGAAGCGGCGAGCGCATGTCTGCCTTTCACAAGAACCTGAAAGTTCCATCGCAGAAATTCTCGCGAATCATTAAAGTTGGAAGCTGTCGACTTACCGCTGAAGCATAGCGTTTAACACGAAATTATCGAGCACTCACATATCAACCGCAAAAGCTGAAAATTTGTCACTCGCAACGTCTGGGAAAACCTCGGGAGCATTTTATGGCTTACGACCGAAACAGTTCGATAACACACAATCGACGGAAACATTGGATAGGCGAAAATGTTCATCGGAGACACAAGGAGACGATGATAATAAAGTTTCCGAACAATAGAGTTTTATGACTTTCCCCGAACGAAAATTCTCGGGCCGAAAGTTTCTCAAAGAAGAATTTTTGATGTCATAAACAATTCCAACAAGTTTCCTTCGCCTTTTCCGCTTCGAAGGCCGAGTAGGAAGTTTTTGACAAGCTTGCAGCTCAGTCTCCTTCGCTGGCCTTATTGATTTAATGGCTTCAACATGCACCATTAGTCTGAGCCTTCGCTTCGGGCCATTTATTGCGCTTGACTGTTTTCTCAAGAACATGATTCGAACATTTGATGCATTCCACTTCAGATTGTCGGTAAACATGTTCAGCTGCTCAAGCGACGAGAGCTCTTGCGGTATGTCAATGATGAAAGAGCTTAGTGGAAGCTCATGGGAGAGGGAAATTGCTGCAAAAATCGAGTTCAAACTCATCACTAAGATTGTTGCACTTCTGTCTATGTAAAGCGTTCGCTCCGATTGGAGCAGTTAAGAAGCTTCACTCGTAATCGGCTTGAATGTAAATTTGCTTTGAGTTTTTCCTTTGCCGGTTTATACCGCGTCCACAATTGGAGCAGAAGGATTGAGTAATTTGTCAAAGACAAGGTTTAACTCTCGCGATTTAGCATTTTTAATCTACGGCGCTTATCATCTTAATTGCGACAGTTTTTCAAATGCATCGCAAACGATTTCTCTTTCGCAGGCTGCAAATCGCAGTGATTTAAAGCTCTCTCGTGTTCTGCAATTAGCAAGTGGTTAATCTAGCCAAGAAGGAGAGAAGTGGCAATTAGTTTGGTGAAACAAGAGTTAATGCCGTTCTCTGGTTTCGAAAGTTGTTCGAGTTTTTAGTGGTAGCCTATATAAGTGGTCAGATTAACAATGGTAGCAATCAGGTGGATGAACAATGGTAGCAATTCTGTTGTTGCATTAAAGTGCACAATGTAATTATTGCCACATCCTTCAAAGTTCTCTTATTTACTGTGGTGACAAGTTATTCTTGTCGGAAGATTAAACAATTTAGAGTTTCCGTTGGTGCCTTTGTATTGAAGACCGGTCTACGGGTCCCCACAATGACGGCCTTCACCAAATAATAATCCACAGATTAGCGCTGAATGAAGCTTTTCATATCGCGATAATTGTCACGAAAGTTTTTCCCTGCCAGATTCATCAATTCCCACGAGTCTCTATCACTTCAACTGCCCTTCACGGGCCGCAGATTAGAAGTAATGTCGTTTTAAGTTAGGCATAAACAAATGGTTTCTGCCTGATCAAGCACAAATCGATAAAATACTGATAGCTCTTCAGTCTTCTACGGCAATCAATCAAGAAAAAAGCTGCGGAGATGAAAAAATTCTGCTGAAATGAAACCGACCCAAATAAAAACTTCGACGGCGACGACTTTTCTGACAGCAGATCGCTCGTCAAGTGGAAACTAAAAATAAATCGCAGCAGAATCGGAAGCATATAAATTGCTGATTTCCAAGACCTCCGCCCGGAAGCCAATCAACTTCCAACTGGTTGTTGGAAAATGACATAATCCGCAACTGACCAACAGAACTTTTACTTGTCACACCAGCAAACAGCAAAGCGCCACACGAAATGATTGCGTGCAAATCAAAAGCATTTTTGTTGTTTCACTTTCGTCGTTATCAAGACACGACACAGGCAAGAGAATGCTATTTAATTCCAATATCAAAACATACATCAATTTATGAATATTTATCAACTTTATTAACTGTGATTGCTTAGTCTCGCTGCGTAGGAGCCAAGGACGTTCCTGATGCCGTTTACAGTCACGAAGCGTCCACAGAAAGCATTTAGCTGCAGCAACGGCCAACCAGGCGATGAATGACTTTCCCTGATGATCAGCTCAACTTATAAAGCTCAACCTAGCAAAGCGAACAGCCAGCGGTATCAGCAACTTGCAATGAACAAAAGTTTTCTTTTTGCGCTTTCTTTTGATGAGAGGAAAAGCTTAAGATTCGTGATTTGTTTTTCAGGGTGTGCGTTGGTGGGTGAAGCAAACCTTGTTCGAGAGAAAAAATAAAAAGAAGCATAAAAAGCTCTCGGCAGTTAAAAGCTCAGTCGAGCTTTTGCGAGAGAGAAAATGAATGAGAGCGAACTAAGGCGAAACTTACTTCTCTGGCTTCTCATTGTTCTTTTTCCGAGGCCTCCTCATCATTTGATCTTGCTCCGCCACCCCACGGCCTCGTCCTCCTCCACCCGGCCCACCAGCTGGTGCGCGTGGAGCTTTCGGCTTCTCCTTTTTCTTCTTTTTCTTCTCTTTTTCCTTCAACAATTTCTCATCCAATTTCTTTTTCTTGGGACTTTCGTTCGGCATTTTATTCGTTCGATTATTATCTGAATGATTTTGCTTCTCCGGCAGTCGATAAATTGCCTGCTTTTTATTCAATTTGTTGTATGATGTCGTTAATGTGGTCGAACGCGACGAGGGCGAAGTGATAGACACCGTTAAGTAATTGTTGTTGATTAAGGTGGTGTTGTTATTAAGCTCGTCAATCAGTGCATGGATCGGTAGAAAGCTCAGCTCGTTAGCATGTGGGTTCATGTAGATATGGTTGTTGTTATTCTCGACGTCCTCGACGCTGAGCCGTGGCACCATGACATCAGGTTGACTCGTGGTGTGCTCATCTTCCGCATTGCCACGGTTGGACTTCAGTCCAGTGCTTGATACCCCCATTCGATGAAATTTTCTTGTTTATCGTCACGGAACCTTCTCGTTCAGCACTTTTCCCGGGGATGTTTGAATCTAAATTCACCTCAAGTCCTCAGAGTTTGCCTTCTTGTTTGAACATCAATGCAGCACTTTTAACGATTTCTCTGCTTTATGCAATCTGAGCACACAGTCGAAACTATCGTCATTGATTGCATTGACACAATAAAAAGGCCGACAGAGATTTTCTCGTCTTTTTTCTCACAACACAAGCGATTCAATGCAAGCAATTTTTCATCAGTTTTTCGTTCTAATTAAAATTTTATGTGATCGCTCAAATATTCATTCCTCCACTCGTAGTTTGCTATTTGTTTTTGCGTTATGAAAAGTGACACTTTCGTCTTTCCATTAGATAGAATGGCAGCGGTCCAAAAAAAGCAGATTCGTCTGCTCCTCGATGAGACGGAATAATTTCCTTAAGGAGTTGTCTGAGTGTCGTCTTTATCGTTCTATTTTCACAGCGTAAGGCGCTTCACACGCCTAAATCAACTCCAAACAGCACAATGAATTATTCAACAAACTTAACCCGAACCACAACTTTCTTTACATCACATAAGAAGAATTCATTGAGCTCTCACAGCAACAGAACCAAGTTTTTATCAAAAGAAACTTTGAGATAACGTCGGCGTTTCGAAACGCTTCACTCTGCTTTCCATATCACAACCGTACTGACACTCCACTAGCTATGGAGAAAATGAAAAGCGAGGCAAGGCAAGCACACGAGAATTATATCACTGACTAAGCACCGAACGGCAGCAGCAGAAAAAGCTTTTCATTCTCCACTCTCTCCCTCTCTCTCCAGCGTTTCGTGCTTTTAGATTGTGGAGTTTCCCTCTTAACTGTGTGTCTCTTACGGACGAGAAGGATACAACGACGAAGTTTTTCTAGGGGCTTTCACATGACGTTTACGATGCCCTTGTATATAAGCGCCTGCCACTCTCTTTCTATGTTTCCTGCGCTGAAGGAAATTCTCACAAAAATACCGGAGAAAGAGAAAAGCGCTTTCCGAAACGATGCTAATTTAAGAAGAAGAACATTCGCCTTCAGCTTGATTTATATTGCCAACTGCTCGATATGGAACGCAAGACTTTTCTACTCTCCATGCATGTGCCTCGCATTTCCATCGCCGCTATAAAGAGAAAAACGACTTCATTCAAGCTTTCCTAGAAGTTTCTTGTTTGTGTTGACTTAATTCACAGTTGACGATACTTATTTGTTGAATGCGATTCAATTGCCTTGAACGATTCATTAATAACCCGCAAGCGAACGTCACCATTGCGGATATTTGTGTCAGCGGCTCAGTACATCGATAGTAAAAATCTATAATTTCCTATGCAGAGCACTTCATGTCACAGTCGGACACATGTTCGTTTCAATGCCATCAAGATTGTATGTCGAGTTCACTCGAGCCCTGAACATGCGAGGAAATCGAGACAAGCTGAAAGCTCAACTACGGTGATTCAATAATTCAAAAGCTTTTAAAACGCTAGTGAAATTTTCATGTTATCAATTTTGCGTTGTTGATAAAATGCTGTCGACATTTCACAAATATTTTCGAGTTGTCCTTTCAATTATTCTGGCTTCATCTGTCTATATAGCCAGCTTGAATATTACATCCTGTCAGACATGGCCTATCCGTGATGATTGGCAATGGTACCCGAGGGTAGAAACCCTAAATCAACTGTCTCTATCAGAATCGGCGGCTTGATTCAGAAACCAACTTGTTTTCGCTCCAGCGCACGATCTGCAGTTGAATCTAATCTGAAGTGAAATCCTTCAAGGGACGTGCTTGCAGAATCGTCTCAGGACAATTCAATTTTGAAGTGTTCATTCTGCTGAATCCACTATGAACGAACTGAATCCTAATGCATCGTAGAATTTATTTTTTGTTTTTCACATTTCTCGCTTCCCAAAAGATTTGCAATCAGAATCTGATTTAATCAAAAACAAGATGAATGTGAAGCAGGAAATATTCTTCATTCTCAAGGTAGCCAGCGTCGCCTTTGAAAAGTAATTTCAGTTGCATTCTTCAGCTTGTACTTCGACGAACATAAAATAGGTCGGAAAGTTCATGATGAGAGCGAATTAAAATTTACATGGCGTGCTTTAAAAGGAAATGAAGGTTTTTCGGGTAATTTTGAGACATTGAAAACTCGGCACGTTATAAATGTGCCACTGGGTCATTCGGTGACGTCAACGGAATGAAGAGAAGCAATAAACTGCAGACAGTAAATCAAATCGTTCAAGGCGCGTGCTTGTGAAGAAATTTGAATTGGTTTGGGGGTTCTAGGGCTTGAAAAATTTCTCTTAACGAGCATAGTCTGCATTTTCATGCAACTTGAAACTCAACCAAATTGTTGCAACATTTGTTCAACCGCATTCTCAACAAGCTTTATCGTAAAATCGTGAAGGGTTCGTTCAACAACCACGTAACAAATAATAGAGTTGAGAGTTAAAAGGTGTTACTGAAGGCAAAGGAGGAGAGAGAAGAGACTTAGATCTGTTTATGTGATCACATCATTGTTGAACGGTTTCTGAGTTATTTTAAAATTGTCTAAAGTTCTTAATCAAAGACAAAATATTTTTACAGTACATTTCAGAGAAATTTGTGTCTTGTGGCATTTTCAAAAATATACACAGGAAATACTTCAAACGAGATACGAACTGTGATTCCCATTGTTGAAATTCTGTTTTTATGGGGAAAATATGCATCATGTGTTTCAGGTAATCTTTTCAAACAATCGAAGCTGAATCGAAAATCCGATGCAATAAATAATCTCCGCCGATGAATAATCTGTGCTCGTTGAACTTTTCAATTAAAATTTCATGCGAGTTTCACGTTGTCGCGCTTGAATAATCGACGACGCTGTTCGAAGATCGAATAGTTTTCGCGCTCTCAAGATCCCAAGATCACATTTTATCAGACGTGCCAAATTACATGTCGACATAACGTTTTGATAATTATGCACAAGACAAACATAAATCGCTCTCAAGCTCAATTCAGTTTGAATTGAGTTTTGGCTAATCGAGGTCTTAATTTATCTCAGGCGAGTCGTTTTATTGTTATCGTGATTTATTGCACGGATTTGATAGGCTAATGACATATTGAACGAGAAGAAACTCGAGAAAAGATTTCGAGTGCTGAACTTTTGCCAACATCGAAGAGACAAATCCACACATCGTGACAAGGCAAGAAAGATTTTTCTGTTTTCTCGTTTCGCAGACAAATAATCGCAAACTCCCCCGACATTTCAATGCTCGCGATTAAAAATTACCTTAAGCCGTGCGTGTTCGTTCCACTCTGCGCTGATATGTAAGCCATTGGCACTATCCATTGGAAGGCAAACCACACGTAGATTAAGATGATCGCCTTGTTCGACATACGCGAGAGAACCGGGAGACTTCAACTCCTAATCAGTTTTTGCACTCGAGCCAAGTTCACTGGAACGATTAATATTTCTCTAATCCTTCACTTCTTGCTCGTTCATTCAATTAACTTTTTCCTATTCATCAAACACATTTTTCGAGCATGAACTTAACTCTTCGAATTCATTGGTTTTGCACTCGAGTAGACAGATATCAAGATCGTTTTAGACGTCAGCGGATAATCTTTTCGTTTCGACACTTGACACAATTATCTCTCCAACATCACTTCGTTTCCCACAAAACACCAATTAACGCCTAAGGCGCGTAAACAATTATCGCTTGATCAAAGCGACTGGCCAACGACTAGCAAGAGCTCTAACGTTTGAAATAATCGTTTGCACGCTTTAGAAAAAATTTCCTTTGCGATCGCACGTCGTCACACACTGAGCGAGATTTCAGAAAGAGAATTATATCATGAGAAAGCGTGAAGAAGCGAAAATCAAAATAATATTAAGTGAAAAAGAGTGTAGATTTATACGTTTGAGAAGTTGGGTGAACGATTGTCATCCTTTCGTTCTGCTGTGTCTCAGTGGGACCTTCTCAGTTCAAGGCAGGCGGAAGAGAACTCATGCGGGCTTTGGAGAGAGATCGCTGCGTTTGTTTCACGTAGCATCAAAAGTTTGTCGATGTCGCAAAAATCGTCCCAGGGATTGAATGATATAAATAGCTAGCGACTCAATTTTCTTATGACGAAGATAAAATTACCGCTTATCCCTGTCTCTCGGACGAGAATCAAAAATAGGTTTTCATTTTCTTCTCAGATTGTTGTACTTCAGGCCGTCTTAAGCACTTAAACATGCAAGAGTGAAAACAAAAAGAAAAAATAAACATTGGAACTCTCTTCTGGCTTTCGCTCGAGAGGCCCGAGAGATCCAAAAAACTTTAAACAGGATGATGTATTTCGTAGACAGGCCAGCAGAGGCAAGTTGATGAGTTTACAAAATCATTAAAGCATGTTCCTAAAAGAACAATAAATCAGATTTGCTGAACAGCGCTTCGGCGCCTCGAGTACACGATTGCAGCCGCTGCGTTTAATTTTAGACAGAGCATTTATCAACGAGCGCTCCCTCTCCAGCAGAGGATTGCAGCATCAGATGCTTATCATCTGCAGGAAAAGCTTTGTCAACATGCTCTGGAAATGTTTGCAGAGATTTAAAACTCTGCTGATTAAACATCGATGATAGCTCGTGCAATGTTCATTGAACAGCTTCTCATCAATAATTTAATTAATTTCTCGCAAAGTTTTAGCGAGATTTTCCTCGCTTCACTCCGCTGAAGATGAAACTGAAGTTTCAATGAAACTTTCTCGGAAAATCTTCGATGTCGTGAATGATTTCGAGTTGCCCTTCTTTCTAAAGTTGAAATTAATACGAAACCTAATTTCAATGAGGTGAATGACGTCAATCGAAACTTTACTCAACCTAATGTGTGAAAGAAAATTGGAGCAAGACAAGAGACACGAGGAAAATGTTTTCCTTCTGCTTCTTCAGACATCTAAAACTATTATGCTCGAGTGTGTAAAGCTGCTATTTATAAGCCGATCGGTTCAAAAATAAATCTGTTGCAAAACTTGTTTATAATTAGCTTTCGATTGAGTTTGAAAGCATAAAATTTGCGAGCTCGATTTGGATTCAATTGGCATAAGCGAGCTAGTCGGTGAGGCTGTGACTAACGGACCAACGACTGAGGTTTCCTCGAAACTCATAATTCTCAACCTATCACAATAGTCAAGACATCAAGGTCAGTAGAGCAGAGGAAGCAGTCGTGACAACGATTTACGGCTGCTCGCAATCCGTTAGAGGAAAATATTTGAAAATGAAAACTGGGAAAATTTTGCAGCAGTTGGAAAATTTCTAGCAGATTTTCTTTATTGCAGCAAAGCTTCAAGAGCTTTGGCGGCGACTTCCGTTATAAAATTCAGTTTCGTAGCATAAAAATTCACTAGCTAGTGGCAAGTACAGTTCAAGCAGTGTACAATTAATCTCAAACAGTTGATGGATTTTTACCGTTCAATTCCTTACAGAATTTACTCTCGCAATTATTCAATTTCACTCAAACTGTCAAACACAATAAACGTCAATTGCTAGCGATAGCATATCCAGCGCAGCGAAGGATGGAGGCGGTGTGATATCTTGAAAGCTTATTGGAACGACAGACACACTTAAAAAGTCATAAAAATCATAAGCGCTCGGAGCGAAGTGTGCAGCGCATGTTGCGAGAGAATTTTTGCAATTTCATTGTTGAGCAATTAAATTGCAGCTTGATACGTACACGATACTGCAAACATATTTTAATGAAACACGTGAGCTAACAAGCTTTGTTTCCAATATTTTCTAAGAGCCTACGAGACTCGATAGCAAGTAGATTGTTCGGTGAAGGATTTAATCAATAGCGAGTGTTAAGAAAGTTAAGTTGAGCTGTCATATTTTCCGGTGAAATGAAGTAAACGTGTAAGCGATTTTTGACATGAAATGATTTCTCAATGGTTTGGCTTGAGCTTCACTGAGTAGGAAACAAAGAAATTCACACGAAAGCCTCTAAGAGTTGTACTGGTTTATGCAACTCAAGTTACAACGGATCACAATCAACATTTCAAATGAAGTTTCTCTGCGGAAATTTATAATTTTTATCTGCGCTGAGTTTGAATCCTGACGAAACTGTTGTTGGTAACTTTATATTTCTATATCAATTTAGAATTTGATAGGTATTCAACAACTGATTTGTTATTAAATTGCCTCAAGTTTATATTTTCCTGAACACTATGATTAATGAAAATCGAAATCTCATTCACAGCTCTGCTGACTCTCAAGGGCTTCCAGTTCACACGAGGTAAATCGTTTTGAGTTTCACATGAGTTCATTTAATCAACGAGAAATGAATGGCGCTCAGAGAAGTGAAAACTCTACATGAATCAATGCTGCAGAAAGGAAAGCTTTGATTAGACCATAAATATCAGAGTTCGGAAACTTTGGTCGGGCGAGAGATTTCATCTTCGCCTCAATAAAATTCACATTCCCATAAATTTTTAGTCCTTGCTCTGGTGTCAAGATTATCTTCATCAATTTCCGTTCTACGATCCATAAATTTAATATTTCTCTTTCCAGCTGAGCTGATCCGCTCACTGAGGTTTTCATCATCGAATGCACAATGTAAATATCGCAGCGCGCTGTTAACTTTTTATATTTTCAATTTTACAGCGCTCGGTTCAGATTTTTGCTCCACCCGCAAAAATCAATTCTTGCAAAAATTCCGAGATTAAACGGAGATTAACTTTAACATCATACGAAGAGCTTACAGAGTGCAATAAAATGGAATGATTACCAACAGAGCTTTGTCAGGGCTTCTGCTGATTGTGATGTAGAAGCCGGAGGCGATTAGGGAATCTTGAGCAGAAGATTGAATCCCTCCTAACCCTCAAACGTTTCCAACGCAGCCACGTACGCAAGTTATTGACTTTGAAGTTCACCTGAGACTGAAATGCGGGCAACGTGAGCTTCTCGATAGTCTGACTTACCCGCACTCTTAATGGGTCAATTGATGTCAAAGAGCGTAAAGGGAACAAAACAACTTACCTAGAACGAAAACATAAGAAAATTGATTAGGAAAGTTTAGTATGGAAGCTTTGCAAAACAAGGCGAATCGTTAGTTGTCTGCTAGAATATGAACGACAAACGGCAACTTCAATATCCACAGAAAATATTTAGTGTTTCCGTTGTTTGTTCATCGGTAATTTATTCCAACACTTTGCAAGAAATCTTCAGCTCTCCCAGCATAAGCTTGCCAGCATATTTTGGCAAACAAAGCAAGCAAGATACGGATGATGACAAAAGAAGGAAAGTTTAAACATTCTTCATATCGAGAAGGAGCAAATAAATTTGGTGTTTGCTTGCGATTTTAAATTTCTCGAAAAATTTATTTCAGCGCCACTCGAGTTTTATTTCTCTTTTGACTCGAAAATATTGAGTTTCAGTTTCACAGAGAAAAATTGAAGCGACACGAGCGGAAATTTATTTCGATCATCAGAAAGTCTATTGATCGCCAATTTCCTCAAGCTGCGTAGCTTGAACGACAGCGAGCAAATTGAATTAGAAATGAGCGTGGAAACCTCGGCGGCAGTTACGGCGGCAACCTGTTAGATTGCGCCTTTAATTCGCCAACACAATTGGCATGAAATGGTATTACTTGAGGCCATGTATTACTGTCTGAAGCAGGCAGCTCAACTTCCGGAGAAAAGCATAGCGCGAGAAACAATTCGAGGCGTTTTTATTGCCTCCAAAAATAAACAGTTTTGTTTGGTGGTTCAACGAAAATAACAAATTATTTATTAGCGAGGGAGAAAAATGGAGCGAAAGAAATTTCTCAGAGGCGTTGTTTTTATTGGCAAACATCGGCAAAGCTTTGTCAGAAGCTTTGAAGGTCGCAACGCGTAGGTTTCGCTTGCGAATCGTTACATCAATCTCATCAACTTCAAGTCGAATCAGGCGACAACAAATTGTCTCAACTGTTGCACGTGATAGTTGATGTCGGATTAATTCGCTCGCTGACAACCACGTTTGTCAATTACACTAGACTTCATGTTCAAGAAAGTTGGAATTGCAGTGGGAAAGATTTTTATCGTCCTAATGAAATCAGGAAAGTTTTCGGAGACACTTTGGCACATATTGTGTGGCAACAATTCCGCCAAGTTGAGGAAACTTTTCCTACAGGGAAGTCATGGCTGAAACTTTGCAGCGAAACCTCGCTGCTTCACTTGAGACAATTTTCCTCGATTTGCTCCTTCCGGGAACATGTTTTTCGATAATAAAAATGATGGATGCTCGGAAAAGGTCGCACGTTCTCGCTCGACGAAAATAAGATTCTCTCACAGATATTAAGAGGCAATGAAGTTATGACGTGGACACAGATACGCTAACGTTTATTTGCAGTCTTCTCAATCTCCTCTACCTCCCAACGACTCGTTACGGTCACTTATGCACTTCAAAGACGATTGAGAATTCTCGCAAGACGCTCAATCGGCTTTGAGGCGTTTAACCAGCCGTTGAAGCGAACGACATTTCTCACACGTCAAGAGGGAAGCGGGAGCTTTGCTATGTTGTGAAAAAGCTTTGAGAACTGACGTGATTACATTAATCTGTTTGATGCTACACGATAAGCGTCTACTTCAAAGACTCGTTTCGTTTCGGGTGGTCCACATGCTCAGCGACCGAATTGGCAAAAATAGCCATGCAAACAAGTCGCAGGAAATTGAACCGCACGATTGAATTTTCTCGCAACAGCAAAATTGAATTTTCCGTCGAGCGTGAAATTTTTAATCATCGGGGAAATTGTGAAGTGTAAATTTATTGCCATTAAGGGCGATGGCGTTATTTTCAGCCGCGTTGCTGTCACAGGAAAGCCCAAACAACAAAGCGAGGCGATCTTTACAAGAAAGCGAGGGAAATGCCAGAGCGGTCGGCATTACGTTCCCTCAAACAACCTTTTGCCGAGTTTTACATTTGAGTTAAGGTTCGGTAACCTGGGAGTTTTATTTGGAACCTCAGAACCCAGAACAGGATTGATGTCACACGAGACAAACCAGAACCCAAATGGCCATAGAGCTTTTTGAATTCAGCTGAAATTTTCTTTGATTTAGTTTCAGCTTTTGATCGAGGAGGTTGGGAGTTTTCCACTTAAACATTTCACGACGGGAAAAACCCTTTTTGTTCACCAATTTTAGAACAAAAGAGAAAGCCATGAATCCTCTCCGGATCAAAGTTTATTCTTTATTTCGTTCCCAAACAAATGCTTTGTTTATTTAGCGTGAGTTTCTTTTTGAAACATCCCGAAAATTGAATTGGTTTCCTCTCGCTATCTCGCTTTCCTACTCCATCGACACGCACAACAGTTTATCGTTATTTGTTTACAGTTATTTCATTACTTGTTTGCTTTAGAGCAGAATGAAGACGAGCGATTTTCAACGCGAAACGACTTTTACGGCACTTAATCTCGTGCTTAGAGAGCGTCTTGATGAACAGCAATTATGTAAACAATCGGATCCCGAATAGAGTGAACTTGTCATTTCACACATCGTCTTGTAATTAGAGCACCGGAACGAACAAGCGATCGTTTAAATGAAGATTATCACGCTCGATTGCCCCGATGACGTAGTTCGGGACCTTTGAAATCACGCTATTGAGCCGAGCGAAGTGATTTTCATTCTCGCACAATTTCAGACAGTGGCACTCGAGAATCTAAAATTAGCGCCCTACGAACAATGTTTCCGTAGGCGCAGTTGGAAAATAGAAGCGAGAGACGAGTCTGTAAAAAAGTTTTTATCGCATCGGACACTCAAAACAAAGTGGCTGCCCGAGAGTTGAAAGAGAAGACAGTGCTTTGCTTAATGAGGCTCAATGATTTGTATGACACGTCAGTCAGACAGAGATTTGATTTACAAGCGGATTTTTATTGTTGGGAATTTGTTAACGAGAGCGGTGAGACGTCAAAACACTTGGCTGACTACACATCTCCTCGCGTGGCTCTCTTGAATTATTTACCAAGCATGCGGCAACATTAAAGATTCAAATTCCTTCAAGAATAATTACATTGCTAAAGAATTTATAAGCGGAAGGATGAGTCGAGTTTCTGGTCGACTTCTAAAATGAATTTAGGTTTGCTGAAGCTGAGACAATTCATGTGGAGCATGCAAGAAGTTGAGCCTTGAATATTTCATGTCGTCCTTAATACGGAAGCGTTTTATATTTGACACCGAAGATTTATATCGCCAGCAATTTTCCATTTTCCATTAAATTTTCAATTTTGTGAGGCTGCACTTGTATCGAATTTGTGGCTCTCTCCTCGACGAAAAACTTTGTCACGATCAATCGACTATCTCGAAAACGATTTTAAGTTCCGTTCGCCAACGATGTAGTCGAATTATGGAAATTTCAAATCGGTTTTCTGCATTTATTTGCTCTGACTCCCGAGATTACCAACATCGTTGTGGAACACAACCTTATCGAAATATTTATTCAGCAGGAATCTCATGTCAGCAGCAATCTCAGGAAATCTCGTGAACAGTCGATAGCTTGTTGACCAGAGTGACGAACCGATAATAATTTATTCAGAAACTTTGCGGATAATTTTGTTAAATTTTCATGAGAAAATTCAAGTTTCTCGAGTGAATGGATTAGTTGATAAATTCAATTTCCAACTATTGATGATGCTTAATAATCATCATGTAGCTCCTACCCAGCGCCAGTGTTTTAGGATGTTTGCATTAAACTTTGAACTGAAAGGAGGCTGCAGTAGTGTGAGGTTTACCGTGCGAGTTTACCCGAATGAAAGTTGGGCGTACGGAAAATTCAATGAAGAAGAGATTTCATTAAAAGCGAGGCAAAACTTTTCGACAAGTGTTTTGTTGCTTCGTTAACTAAGAGTTCAGATTCCATCGATAATTAATGATAAGGCGTAAAGAGTTTACTTACATGTTAAGCGCCCTCTCATTCGATCCAGTTTGTTGGCTTTGTTGATTGTCATGACGTCGGTCCTTATGCGAAACGATGCCCATGAGTTTCATCCAGGGATTATTTTGGGTCCCGTGACCCATCGAGCCACCTTAAGCAGAGACATTGGTATCAATATGGAGAGAATGCTCGAGAGCGACAACGTTCCAGAGGAGTTACGTCATTGGCCGTTGCCTCAGTACCTAACTCGCCTTAAGCGGAACCGTCATTTTCGAGCATTACCTTGCCACATCGTCATGATGCCGAGCTTATGTCTTTATTTTTATTCACAGATTAAGTACGAGTGGAACGAGAGAAGGTGATGCGAAGGATTGTTTCTCCTTGGCCGAGGAAAAGCTTTCAAGAAAAGGAAAGCTTTCAATTTAGGAAGCTGTCGGACGATATTACGAGACAGAATTTATAGCTGAAATCAAGTGTTCGCTCCCTTAATCCAATAAATTTCTAATGGCAATCTCACAACCACTGCGTGAAGAGTCGGTAAAGGATCGAGAAGTAGTGAGATGCGCTTGAATAAATTACTTGCGACGAAGGAGAAATAAAATATTTGATTCGCTATCTAATAAATTACGATTAATTAGCATCTTTTGTTCTCTCGTCTTCTCTCTTACGAGTTTAATTAGAATTTATTTCTTAACGTTGACGGAAAAACTTTCACTTGAACCCGGGAATCCTTCTCTTGCACGTTCGCCGCTAATTTACACATTACTCATCTCGTGCAAACTCAATTTGCGTCTCGTTATTATTGAATTAAATTACGATGCTTTCATTATTATAAATTGAGCTATTATAATTTATTAGACGAAGGGAAAACGAAGAGGAAAACTTTTAAGCTGCAATTTTCTTCTATTATCGGCTGAATTATTATTGAAATCGCTTTCTGCTTTGCTGCCGATCTGTGAACACTATGCGATCCTCTCAAGCGATTAAACTTCTTTCCGCTTCCGGATTATTTATTACTTTTGATATCACAACCTAGCAACTTAAGCGATCTCTGATTATGTAAGAAATTTACGAGTTTCCACTAAGCGGAGACAAAGTTATTTATTTTACGAATTATTTCATTAACACTTGCTGTCGATTCTTTTTGTTATTGAATTTCAGAATTTTGCTTGTTTCATTAATTTCACTTCTCCAGGTTGTCTTAGACATTTTTATCGCTTTATCTTCGTAATCCGATCTGCAAAGATAAATAAGATACAGTTGAGAAAATGTTGGTGTAGATTCGAGCAGTAACTTCAGTAGAAAAATGCAAGAAAGATTGGATTTTATGGTTTGCTGCATCAGGAAAAACTGCATGATTGGTTTTCAATGATATTATTTAAAATCTTTTATACATATAAATGAATAGAAATTTGCCTGTCTTTCTAACGAAAACTTTGCAATGATGAACGAAATTTTCAGACTTTAAACCAAACCTCATCGACAACTGATTTTGTCACCAAAATTTTAGGTTCCAAATGGAACTTCCAATGAAATTGAACAGCAAAGTTTTCACCGGAAATCACTAACAATTCAGGAAGCATCGCAAGCAAATAAACGGAAAACAGCTTTCGAATGTGCTTGTAGTCTGACGGTCTGCTGAAACTTTCTGTCTCTTAAAGTTTTTCTCGGTTTCTTGTCGAGACTTTAATTCGTTCGTCAGCCACTTTTTCTTTGTTTTCAATTCAATTAATGTCGATGTTTAGACTTGAATTGAAAAAATGCTGGCGTTATTCAACTAGACACCTTTCCCATTCCTCTTGAGCCTTGACTTATGTAGACAAGTATCTTCCTCTTTCAAATAAAATATGTTGTCGGAAAACAACGAAAGCGGAAAATGCAACATCACGAACAATATTTATTTTCTTTCAAGAAAATTTACAGACTCATTCACGATTCAACATAAGAATGAAAACATTTCATTTATGTCAAGCAGCGACGGCATTAGACAGATCATTTATTAATCTTCGCAATTTCCCAACGACAAGTCTCAGAAATTAAAATGAAAACAGCAGAATGTCAACTGCAGAACGGCAGAGAAATCGCGGCGAAAACAAAGCTCGTTTAGAACAATAGAGCGCACGAAGCTCGAGCACAACAAAAAGAATTCAGCGAACAATAAATTGCGAACAAAGCGTGTTGGGGGCGTGTGAGAGTGCAGCCAAGTTGCCAGCGAATTTTCCTTTCGTAAGATTGATGTGCCTGAATTCTATTTGCTTGTTCGAAGCTTCCGCCTGAAGCGAGTACAGAGTTAGACACTCATTGATCCAGTCCGGGGACACATGTGAGCTCCTGAAATATTCATGACGAGTAATTTAAAATACAATTCCTGAATTTGCTCAGGCTTTCTCTGACGGAGATGAAGTAAACGAAAATCTCAACTCGACAGTTTTCCAAACAAACGACGTCACGAGAAGTGTCACCCGAATGTGTGCGACACAAGATCATATTTTAGAGCGCAAGGCGAGAGAGAAACAAGGTCAGTAATCTGGGGAAATTAGTCATCGCGATCTTTAAACGAGAGCGAAAGATAACTCAATGGAAAATGTGTCAAGATGTTGAGCCGCGTGTGACCGAAGCCGGGAAGTGTTCGGTGCTTGTTCGAATTAAAAGCGCGTTAATCTGGCATTGAAAGATTGCGCACACGATAGCGCCTCAAGCTCTTTATGAGTAGACTAAACCACTTCGAGACTAAAGTGGAACAAACTTTGCTCGGATCGCGAGCATCCATCAAGAAATTATGAATTCTAAAAATAATTCCTCTATGTGGAGTTGGGAGATAAATTTCACTGAAATCTAAACATTGGCGCTGCGTAGACGCTGCGAAGTTGTTGTGCGGTCTGCAGGGCGATCTAGCCGTGGATTTGTCTATTCGATCATATTTTCAATTTTGCAAATTTTATATCGTCGCTGCCTCCAACCAACTCCCACGACTCGATTGCGCTAAAAATACAATTTATGAAAAGAATTTTCTCGCGACGGCTTCACGGATATTTAGTTTCAAACGAAATCGAATCGACGACGTTCGTGAGACGGAGACGTACATTGGGCTGTGTCTGTTGCGTTCGAAGTCATAAATAGGAGTAATTAAAGAGCTCATCATCCAGCGGAGAAGTTTAAAAGCTGCACAGTTTTGGATCGTTTCCAACTGATGCAACTTCAATAATTAAACATCCCGCTTTCTCCAATATTCTCGCCGATAAATTGACGAACCCTCAACCTCCTTTCTTTGCTCTCCGCACCTTAGTTTCGTATCGCATTTTCCATCATCATTCAGCTGAATGAAGCGTCCTCGCTCTGCGAGGCTCTAAATTTTCAACTTGCTCGCTCAACGACGAGGCTCTAAAAAGGTTTTCTGTTCTCGATGTTCATTTAGCTCGATCAGAGGAAGATTGCTGAAATCATTAAATACACAAAGTGCTCTCAAGTGAGAGGGAAAGATTCTTGAGAATAGAAGGTTGCAGCCAATCAAGAAGCATCAGGAAAACTCCTCAGAAACTTGAAAACCTTCGTCAGACCTGTTTCCGTAAGCCGAAACCTTCCATATATTTTCCAACGCAGTGAAGCTTCGTTGAAAACTCCTGCGGTTGCGAATCCCCTTTTTGTGTTGGGAGATATTTCTGTCCATAATTTTCGGAGATTTTCTTGCTATTATGCAGCAACTGAGAAGCGGAATAATACACATTAGCCCCAAAAAGAATTCAAGCCGCCATTCCGCAAGATTCATCTTCCTTTGTCAAAACCTTGCTCCAAAGTCTCGCTGAAGCATCTTATTTGATGCCGCAGTTCTCCTCTTCAGACCCGAGAAATCAGAATTTCTAATTAAAATGAAATGCGGCTGAAAAATTTGTTTCTAATAAAGGAGAATCGCTTGGCAACGTTCGCCCATAAATACGTAACGCAAGTAAGAGCACGATGAAAAGATGCGAGAATCTCATTAAAGCTTCCCTTCTCGTCCCTTTCGCTCCGCCACTCAGCTTTCGCGACTGAACATCATAATTTACGAGGGTGTCTCGGCAAAGTCTTCTTTATTTATGGATACAAACTGTCCGCTTCAAGTAATAACGATATATTGGAGAGCTCAACATAACAAGCGAAGCCCGACGTCCGTCCTGCGACTGTTTCATTGCCTCCAAAGCAGTCATAAAGCTTTAAAGACTCGAGCTCTAAATTATTATCACGTTCATCTCAGGCGGTGTGGTCTTAAGGGACCAACCGGTCGAGTCTAATTTGAATTTCATCAGTTTATGTATTCCATCATCCGCGATGCCTCCGTTCAAAGCTTTTGCTCGTTCCAATAATTCACTCCCCTGACAGAAAGCCTGGCTGGCTGAAGTATGAAGCGCTCATTCTCTTTATGAATCACTAATAAAGTCTGCGACTCTCTATCAGCTTAATGAACTTGGTGTTTGTTGATTCTACTGATTCGAACTGCTGTCACCGCTTCATTGCGTGCACGTAAACATGCCGCGACACATCCGTGTGCTTTTATTTATTTATCGTGCATGCATCAACGTCTAGTTCATGGTTTAATTGTTTTACAAGACGTCCAATATGATATTTACACTTCACGAGTTGTACCCAGCGAGACGTGTTTTAGGTTCCAACTGAGCTTTAAAATAAAACTTTATCAGCCCAAATTGACATTGTGAATCTTGTTAAAAGTTCTTTCTGCCAAAGTTTTGACAGGCTAAGGTAGTAGCTCAAGAGGCAGAATCTGTTCCAAATCAAAGGGCAAACATTGAAAAAGACTTTTCGAGCTTTCTTTCGCTTCAACCTTCTTATTGTTTCCAAGTGATGCCAAGTGTCCTAAAGCGTGATTTAGAAAGGATTTCGTTTGGACTAAGGCTCAAAGGAAATTAATCAAAGACCTGAACACCCACATCATCATTACTGTCATCAGGAGACCAAGTGTCAACGTTTGATATAAGCACGAATAGAGCCCAATGGGATTCTGCAGAGGAAGCAAATAATTAATTCGTTGGGAAAGTGAATAAAACTAACAGCTGAGAGGGAGAAATTAGGTTTGGCAGTTCGCACGGAACGATAGCAGTAATGAAAGAATCATAAAATCCGGCTACAAAAGAAGCATTTCGCCTTTGCCACCCTCTCGCTATCTCTGCGTAGCTGCCAAATGAAGAATGAAAAGCTCAGTGAGATTGAATGGAATCGTTGTCGGCACATCACGACTTTGAAGCGAAATTAACTTTTGAAGCAGAAAAGATTCTCCAAATCAATTTGCTACGCTATCGTACGAGCGAGTGGGAAATTCTTTTGTGCATAAGTTCCCCCTAATCCTAAAATCTCCATGAAGATATCGTCTCCAGCATTGTGTTCGTAAACTGGGAGAAGAAAAGCTTCAAGAATAATAAAAGCCTCTTTAAAACCCGATTCTCGTGCCAATTGAAAGGAAACGTTTCACCCTCGACTGCTTTGGCTGGAGTTCCGTCCCCGGCTGGCTCAAGGTCGCCCTGATCTTGAATGAGATTTCCCGTTGAAAGCTTCGACATTAATCAAGCTGGACCAAGCCATTAAGAACAGTCACAATGGAAATGTACCCGCAGCTTCCACGAGACTGGCTCCGTCTTATCTCGGGGGCATTTCAAGGCAACTCGATCTGAATTTCAACTGGAGGCAGCTGGGACATTTGAGCGAGGGCGGAGAATCGAATGAATTTAAGCAAAATCGATTTCGAATCATTTTCATCTCGAACGAATTTATTTATTTATGCGTTAAATTTTCTCATTTGTTGGCGAAATGTTCCATGAGGCTTCACCCGCAGGCGGTTCGCAGTTCGGGAGAATTTGTTCGCAATGAAGACGTCGTTGCCTACACAAAAGCTCCGTTGAAACTTTGACACGTCTTCGAGTTTTATTCATTGTAAAACCCTAAAGTTCTTCTTTCGCTCGCTTCTCAACTTCATCATCGTCTTCCTCACCAGTTGTTTTGATTGCTTCTGTTTATCGCAATGATATTGAGACCGAGAAGATACGGAGATGGGGAAGCGGCAGTTTTACGAGTTCGCCTAAATAATCCTTTCCATTTAAAGCTCGCTCGAGTGCGAAGATAGGACGGAACCGTTTTCGAAGAACGGCGTAAACGGGAACAACCTCAAACATGAGTCCTAAAGTTGATGTGAACTCACTCTACTAACGCAATCGTCCTTAAAGATCATCAGCGCTCAAATCGCTTTTTATGACAGGATATTTATTTTTTCCTTTTAGTACATCCGAAAGGATAACTCGGAAGAGTTTTCAATTCACAAAAGCAATGGAGCTTTAAATTCTGCCTGAATGGACACAAACTGCTGAGTGTCTATCGTTGTCGTTTGTGACTTTTATTCCACTATAGTTGAGAGCAATTTAATCTGAACCGTCACCAGCTTTCAGTCATAAAAAGTTTCCAATTCATCCACCTTCGACAGTCGTGCAACGGCTTCTCACTCGAAATCTAACAAGTTTCTGGCACTGGCACTTCGATTAATTATAGTTCGAGCAGATGCTGATGACTCCAATCGTCGCGCACATATTGAAAGCATTCGTGAACGAACTAGATTCGCGTTTATGCGGATTCCGAATTAATAATCGGCGATATTTCCAACAGCAGAGCCAACTTGAAAGCGGGGGAAGGATAAAAATAGATCCTTGTAGTCTCTTCACCAGTCTCACACTTGCTGTCCCAGTTTCCATCCTCACATTTGAGTTTGCACAGTTTGTTTGATTGAAAACGATGATCGGGGAAATCACAATTTTAATTAAAAAATTCGCTTTTGTGAAATACAATGACGACGTGACTGAAGGCGGATCGCTGGATTGAATTTTAATGAGTTCCGCTGTAAATCACATCAACAGCATGAAACATGTACACGAGTCGAGTCAACACACTCCTCCATGCAACGTATCGATTTTCCTTCACGGCAATAAATCAAACGTTCAGCATAATCGGATTTAAATATGAATCAGTGGAGCATCTGGAAGATGATCCCGCCCCCAACGTTCGCCAATTTAACGCACCTTTCCTCACGCACCGAACGCTCGCGAATAGTTTCATGCACAGTCATCGAGAACATCATTAGCAGAGCGTAAACTTTACGCTGTAAAGCTTCATCGCTAAGGGAACAGGATCGTTAGCCGTGGCGGGCTTTGTTACCAACTGTGCCTTTCAATATTTACAAGCGCTGTTGCGACCCAACAAGGCAATTTTAAAAGTTTTGGGAGTTTATCAAAGAGGATTTCCATCGCTCGAAACGATTTCGTTTCGACCAGAAATTTTCTGCAAAATCTGAAAAATTTTATTCGGAAACATTATCGAGGAATCAAAGGATTTCTTGTTTAAACAAAAGGAAATTCCAATAAGGCCGACCGGGCTTAACAACTTTAACCTCTGTCCCGTTCCGGTTGAAGCTCTCTTAGTACGAAGCTCGTTGCGAAAACAAAGCACGAGCGCATAAGGGAGCAGAATATATGAGCGTAGATTAAAGGGCTATCTTGAACTTCTGCAGCTCTCACTCGCTTTCGCATTCATCGCGTTGACTTTAAGTCCCTTTGACGGCTCGAATAACTCTTTTCAGAAGTCGAGCGGAATTTAATTTCACACTGGATTAGACGAGACGGAAGTTTCCACCTGCACTATGACGTGGAAACTCCTGATAAGCGTAAAGAAAATGATTTTTCCTCTTTGAAGTCTTGAGATGGGTTTTGTAAAATTGTCGAGTGAGTTTGAGACGAGAAAAGTTTCAAGGATTCGCAACGAATGTTTTCTCTGAGTTTGGCTGAAAATTCAAATTCTCTTGAGTGTCAAAGTTGGAAGAGTTTTAAAGTTGTTATCGGGTTTGTACTGTCAACACTGAGCTGTAGTTACTTGTACCGCCCCGCTGAGTAAGCCTCGTTAGGGTTCTCCACGGGGAATTTGGAGAACAGCGACTATCTGAAAGGTAACAGTCAAACCTCATGGGCGACAGGAAATCAAAACCATCTCAAGATTAAAACGGGGAATTCCAAAAGGTCGACGCAAAGATCCGGTCGGTCATGAAGAATGTTGAGAAGTTAGGTCCAAATAGGAAAATTCTTTAATGACCGAAAGGAAAATTTTAATTAAAAGCTCTCCGTCCACCCACTTCGGAGTAAAAATCTTCTCAGCCTAATTACACCCTCCAAGCTAAATGAGCTGCCGAGCTCCAGCTAGAGAGAATGAGTTCTGCTGTCTAATGCCTTTCGTTTGACAAATCTTTATCTCATTTATAATTCAAAATGCCAAAGGAGCCTGTGATGAATGAACGAAGATGAACAAGTAGGGAATTACTCGTGGAAATCTCTTACAAATAGCCGTTGAAATATTCCAGCGATAGAACGACGTCTTACTTTTATTACGCGAATTATTCCGGAAGAAGTTCTTTGTCGTATCCATTATGGTGTTTGCCTCCTTTTCATTGCACAACGATGGAAATTCCCTCCACTTCACTCAACAGATTTATTTCTCACTCCAGCGAGCTCCTTCACTTCTTACTCTTTGCACATGTATCGTCTCTTCCATTGAGACCTGATAACTCTCGATGCTGACGAAGCGATCTTGTCGTTCTCGAGCAACAGTGAAATTATCCATTAAGAGTCAATTTCCATTCTAAATATTTATTTTTAATTTCAACTGCAAATCGCCGCTAAACGTGAGCGAAGAAGAAAGAGATTGAAAATACTTTTCACACATTCTCTTCGCTATTTTCAATTTTCCTATTTGGCTGGAATAATTTTCGCTATGATATTTGACTCGATTGATATTTTTTATTCACTCAACGAGATTTTCACTCAGTTTTAGCTTTTTACTTCAATTTCACATTTCACTAGTCATTCCGTTCGGAAAAATCGGAAAATTCAATTGTCTTCGATTACCGAATTTGAAAAGTAAAAAGATCAAACTAAGGACTAAACTATGTATAACAAAAAGTTTTGAAAATAAATAAAATGTATAAACACCGATCTTAGCATCACGACGACACGAGAGTTAATCTACAACTGGCTTGCGAAAGCCGTATGGGAGCCCTTGACGCAGTTCGAGGGAAAGAGACGACACGAGTCTCGAGTAGACATCGGAGGAAATTCTCTTCAGATGGAAAACTCTTCCCGGGAGTCTTGAAGACTTCTTAGTTAATTTTTTAATTAAGATGAATTTCCAAGGAGAAACTAGAAATTCATTCACTCGTCATCGACAGTTGGTATTCCAACAGGACGCGTTTCGGCAGACATTCAACTAACAAAGACGAGAGAGCGAAATTTTCTTGGCGAGCGCGGAAAAATCGCTCAGATAATCAACAGTTTTCTATTTCACAAGCTTTCGGTTCTATTATTTATCTACGAGAATTCGGCAAAACGCATTCGTTCTGCTTGAACGAGGAAACAAGATATAAATTACACTGATGGTATCTTTTGTAGAAAGCCACTGAGAAGGGAAATGATAGTGGCAGCTCACTAAATTAAAATATCTTTGTGGAGATATTCTCATTTAAATTGCGGAAGCTTTGTCTTCGGGGAATATTTGGCTTTTGTAGCAGATGCTGCAGACGCGCTCGAACAACATTTTATTCTGCAATGCAGCGTAGATTTTAAATCTGCAGGTGCAGCTCGTTCTCGTCCACTATCGCTCATATGACGCTTGTTGAATTAAGAGTAATGGAAACTGTCAAGTTTAGGGGTGAGCAAACACACGCGGCTTTTCTAGCCTTGATCTATGGACACCTGTTGTGTTCATTCAGGTTCGCTTCTATGAACCATCAGGCATTGTTCCGTCGACAATATTTTCCACTTTATCATCAAGTTCGTCGACAATGCTCGCATGATTTTCAAACAATTTGGGTTCATTTACTGCTGTCAATCAGTAATCAACGGCGAGTAATTTGATTCTGTTCTCTTTTTACGAAGCGGAATCGGAATTTTGGATCCCACAAACGTGTATTTCGAGTCGTAACAAAGCCTCAGCCTTTCCCCCGCTACGTACCAGAAGAATGAAACCATAAATATTTGCAATTCGCTATAAATTTCGCCTCTCTTCCGCTCTGTCCTTGCATCATTCATGTCGCTTGTTTCGCCTGCTTGCGAAGTGAATATCGACGGCCTGATTTATTCAACGAAACGAGTAGGATGGATATCAATGTTTCATCTCATCGCTGCAAATAATCTTTATTGTCGTAAAATCCATTCTGTATTATCTTGACTGATACGGCAAAGTTTCTGCTCCCTCGCAAATCTGCATCCATAAATTTCATCGCTCGAGCTTTTCTGCTGAGGATGCTTGAGCTTTCTTTTCGCCTCGTTACTGCAGTCAAGCCACGCGCAGACTCCTTGCATCGAGAGTTCGTGACGCAAGCAGAGCAACAATATGTATGGCATGTCTGATAAACATGTAGATCGTTGATATCACGGAAGCGTTCTTGTTTATCATAGCAGCAGCGTGCAATTCATTTAATCGAAAAGCGTTGGCTTGTGATAATCGAAACTATTTTGATTGTTTATGCTGAACCTGCTCGAAACGTTCCAAGGTTTCACGCCGTGTTATCGAAAAAGCATCGATGATTAATCACTTATGCTTGTTGGCTTTTCAGAAGCGAACCGTGTGCGGGAATTTCACTTCGACTTCGGGCCAACCGACACCATTAGCAGTGTTATTTAATGGCACGATCAAAATTTTATGACGAAAATAATGAAATTCACCGCAGCTTTCGGCTCAAAGTATCACGGAGACGTGCCTCGAGACTCCCGCTAACGACTGTTCACGAAACGGAGGACACGAATAAAAAGAAAAGTTTTTCCATCAATGAGTCTCTCCTGTCGAAACTGCTATTTTGTGACGACAAAGGAATGAACGAGGAACTCAATTTGTTCCGTTCTTAATGACTCATAAGAAACGAAAATTAAATTACCATTTATGCGAGGGAACTTCCGGCTACAAGTTTTATCAATAGAACGAACATTCCAACTCGCCAAAGTTCACTTGGGTTCATCTGAGATCGGAACAACAAATTCAGCGATAGGAAAAGAATGCAGATTTGTCTTTTTCGCTTATTGCCGCGATTTTTATTCCCAGAAACAATTAGAAAAGTGTAAATAATTTTTGACTCCAAGTACATTTTTAAGAGCTCGTTTCATCTACTCATAGCAGAGTTCATCACAATGAATTTGAATATAGTCGCTGGCACATTTTACTTTTGAAACGGATCCTTCTTGATGAACTTGTCAAGATCTGCTTCGCTTTTTGGGTCGAATGCCGAGAGTTGACTGAATCCTTCGTCGTCGACGAAACATATTTCGTGACCATCTGGATCCGAGAGGATGATGACACTGTGATAATAATTTGGTTAGCTCGAGTCAAAAGCACAATCAGGTTCATTTAATTACCGAACTGAAGCTTTCCCTGGAGTATCCAAAGTGACCAACGGCGTCAAGATCGGCTGATTGTTCTTTTGGATAAGTTCGTCGATGCTTGGCTGCGTTGCATGGGGAACAGCGAAGGCAATGCGTCCAAAAGCTTGAGCTCGATCGATTGCTTCGTTGATTTGGGTAAACTGGATGCCGAATCGACCGTCGTTGTAGGACAACAGCGCTGATTTGCCGTCCTTCCGAATGGTTTTCATGTTGAGTAAGTCTCCCCAGTATTTGATAGTTTTGTCCAAGTTCGAAACGTTGTAAATGATGAACTTGATTGGATCTTCGTCGACAGCCGCTTCCTCGTTCAGGATGAAGAACTTGTAGCCATCAGGAGCTCGCAGGACGACCGAGCCATCAGCTTGCTTCTCGTGTTCAATGTTTTCCTTCTGAACCTTCTTGACGATGTCAGCCGATTTGATAGTCACGCCTCCAAACTCGTTGCCCAATTTGTAAGAGCTGACGCCGTAGTTGTAAGTTAATTCAATCGTGAAGTGAGTTGATTCATCGCCATAGGCGACCATAGTTTTACTCCACCGGTTGTCATAGGGCCCGTTGCACTGAGCAGCACACGTTTCAGTGAATTCCTCATGCCGCAGCACCTATTAGAACGAATTGAGAAAAGATTATTCTCGCTGCTTCATTATCGGAACAGGTTTATCATCTAATTAACTTCTCAATGACAGCGTGTCTGTGTAGCGACAGAGATCACGAGAGACAGAGCGAGAGATCAGCAAGCTCGTCATCGGCCAAACAAACTTATCAAAACCAAGCAAGCGGCTAATTTTAATTGCTTCATGGTTGAACGACACGGCGGTTTTTGCTTTGATTGTCGGCGATCTTATCGGCACTTCACGATTAGAAGTTATCACGTGCAGTGTAACTTAATGTGAAGATCCAAATCGCGACAACTCTCTTGAAGAATCTCAGAGGCTTAGCAAGGTTTAGTTGATGGTAGTAAGGTTGATGCTAGCACTGACACGGACTGCTGGATCAGACATTAAGTCCTTTTGCCCAGTAACACTCAGAAGGCTCGCACTACTTTCAAACAGCAAAACTCACTTTCATTCCCAGAATGTTTCGATAAAAATCCATCGTCGCCGCGCGATTGCCAATCTTGAAAACATGATGCAGAGCTCGTCCGGTGATTGCAGTCATGGTTGCTTCGCTGGTTTAATCAAACTGAGTGGAGTTGACAAGATACGTAGTATTTATAATTGCGCGATCCGTGATCAAAACAAACGAACTTGCCGTGCGGTATTTCTCGCTGCCAACTGCGAACTTAGTCGCGCACCTTCAATCAAGGGGCACTGGAAACAGCGAACTCTCAACAACAATCACAAATCCTCGCGTTCTCACGACGTTATCAATCAAACTGCGTCCTAAAGTTCACGAACTTGCGCCTAAAGTGACACCAAAGCCAGTGAGAATGTAATTGAAGGCTCGCGGATCGAGTTTGAGTGAATTTTGTGGAATTATAAATTTTTGACGAGTTTTCATCGCTTTTCCCGTAAGTGAAGAACATTTGCGGTGTAATATTTTGAAATATGATCGCAGCGGAAAAGCGCTGAGTGCAATTAATATTTCCCGCCTACGCTCGAGTGAAATGAAAGTGCGAAATATTCGTTCGTGTCCTCATTTTGTTGCTCGTCGTCCCGCTGAATGTCTTTAATATTATTAGAGTCGCGCGGACCTCCGAGAACAATGACACTCGAAATTTACTAACTTCCAATTGTTTGTGGCTTTATTTTTAGACAGCGTTTGACAAAATCCGCCTTTCTCCTGACTCATCGACAGTTCCCGTAATGATGTCGGGATCGAGCGGAAAGCGTAAAGAAATTTACAAGTACATCGCACCTTATCCACTCTACTCCATGAACTGGAGTGTGAGGCCGGATAAAAGGTTTCGATTAGCTCTCGGCAGCTTCGTCGAGGAATACAACAACAAAGTTCAGATCATCAGTCTCGATGAAGACACTTCAGAGTTCAGTGCGAAGTCGACATTCGACCATCCGTACCCGACAACGAAGATTATGTGGATTCCGGACTCAAAAGGAATCTTTCCCGACCTTCTCGCCACGTCTGGAGATTACCTCAGAGTATGGCGTGCCGGCGAACCGGAGACTCGAATGGAATGTGTATTGAACAACAATAAGAACAGCGACTTCTGTGCGCCTCTCACCTCTTTCGACTGGAACGAAGTGGATCCCAATTTAGTTGGAACATCATCGATCGACACAACATGCACAATCTGGGGTCTAGAGACAGGACAACCACTTGGACGAGTGAATCTCGTTGCTGGTCATGTCAAAACACAGCTGATTGCACACGACAAGGAGGTGTACGACATTGCTTTCTCCAGGGCTGGCGGCGGACGAGACATGTTTGCATCGGTTGGAGCTGACGGCTCAGTACGAATGTTTGACTTGAGACACCTCGAACACAGCACGATCATCTACGAAGACCCAGCTCACACTCCGCTCCTTCGGCTCGCGTGGAACAAGCAAGATCCCAACTATCTGGCGACGGTGGCAATGGACGCTTGCGAAGTCATCATCCTCGACGTGAGAGTTCCATGCACACCTGTCGCGAGACTAAGCAATCACCGAGCGTGTGTTAACGGAATCGCGTGGGCACCTCACAGGTGAATATTCTCAAACTCAGTGCGCAACAGACCTTTTGACTCTGTTTTATATTTGTAGCTCGTGTCACATCTGTACAGCTGGCGACGATCATCAAGCGTTGATCTGGGACATCCAGCAGATGCCGCGACCAATTGAAGATCCAATACTAGCTTACACAGCCGCCGAAGGCGAAGTGAATCAAATTCAATGGGGTCCGACTCAGCCAGACTGGATTGCCATTTGCTACAACAAATGCTGCGAGATCTTGAGAGTTTAAGACGTCAGGCTACTTAAACCATTTCGAATTAAGACTAAACTTAACATGAATATCTTCAAGAAACGAAAGCGGAAACACGGCGTGGACACATTTCCATTGTGACATTGCTCCAGACATTTTCTGATTTTATTTAATTAACAGTTAAGATTCTAATATTTATGTACCGCAATCATCTTAATCTTACGAAGTGCATGAATTTTCAAACATTTAATTTATGGGGAAATAAAAGTTTTTCAATGATCAACGAGATTGTTTTGAGACGAGTGAAAGGAAAATATTGCACAGCGAGAGATCGTTGACATGCTGTCGATGATTGACGGCAGGGAAATCATCGTTTCGACAGTTCAGCAGCTTGGTGATTCCTTCGTCGGATGCGTGGGGCGAAACAAGCTTGTAAAACCCGGTGATTGATCGTCACGTTGCAAATGATTGGAGCATGAAACATTTGCACGAACGACTTTGAATTACTTGATGGAAAACTATTAAAGCAGAAGTTCTTCCCTCCTGCGTCGAGGAAACTGTTGAGCTAGGTGCACAACATGAAGCCCGATAAAAACAGAGAGAGTCAGCCGTCATTTCCCTTCTAACACTCAGAGCATTGCTTGAAAATTTTCTTTCTCAATTGAGTGCGAAAGAGACGGAAAAGGTTTGGTAGACCAAAAGCTTACAACTTTTTCAGAAAAAGGGAAAATTTCAGAACATAAAATGCTGAAAATACTTAAGGGTGAATAAATTAAAGCTCGTCTGACGTCGACGTCACTCAAAGCATTCCAAACATTCATCTGCCTCCGTGAAGATTTCTGCGGCTTAGTTCTTGTTTGTCAGTTGCGGGCGCCGGATCAGAATTTGAAAGCCTCTCGTGCAGGTATCCAAGAGAACATCGCGTACGTTCGAGGAGCTCATAAAAAAATCTGGGCAAGCAAAATACGAAGGATGAGAATTGGTTGATTGCCAAGGCAAAAACGACCACGGGAAGGAGTTTTTCTCAAAACCCATTTCATGTCTTGCACCACATTGCGTACTCGTGTAAGGAAGAGAAATGTGAATTTTCCACATTCGTGAGCTTTGGATGTGGAAAAGGTTTGCTAATAGGAAAAACTTTCTTGCTGTCGGTTTAACGCTTGACGAATCCAAAACTTTCGCTATTCGGAATCAACACTCATACATAATCCGGCTAAGCGTTCTGTTGTGCTCATGGTTTACACTAGAAAATTGAGTTACTCTCGACGCCTGTCGAAGAAATTCTACATCGACTTTATCAAACTGTTCGAACGACGACGAAGACAAACGATTCAAGTTTTTTGTTTCGCCTCGAGTCGTTCACATCGCTTCGTTCGATTAAACTTTCAGCACAATTGTGAGTTTGGGTGGATCAAAAACGACACGGGGACGCTGGTGATAAAATGCCATAGAGCCGAACAAAAATTGGTACGACCAAGAAGCGTTTATTGAAATTGGCGGAAACTCTTTCGTTGACAAATGATTACAGTTTGTCATCGCAAACAATAACAACGAGCGGAGGTTGTCTGCACGTTCTGAACGAGAAAACATCAACATCAAATCTGCATTTAGAACAACATCTAACTTAATTGAATTTCAATCCTGAACGCGCTTGAAGGGTTGATGTTCAAACATTTTAATTGAATCTACCCGGACACTTATCTTCGGTTGCATGGTGGTAAGCACAACACATTAAGTTGTGAGCTGTATTCAACGGCAGGAACATCATCGAGCGGTTGATAATTAATTGCTTTTACAAGTGAGAGGTACATAGCTTCGAGCAGAAAATTTGGTTTCGTAGTTTAGTTGAATGAATTTTTCCGGAGGAAAAAGCAAATTCGCCAAGCAAAGTTTGCTGTACGATAATAGAATTGTTGTTTGTGAAAACAATAAAGGTTGTCATTGCTGTCGTCGCATGAGATCTGATTTATTAGGTCGAAAAGGCGATTTCCGATGGAGAGCAGTAATTTATTTATGGAGGAAGTTTCCTAGCTCTGAATTCATCGGGATTATCTGTCTCGCTTTCGGTCAGCTTAGACTTCCGGACGCGTTCATTCATCAGCGAAAACCTCTTAGTGCTCGTGTCTGATTGATTTGCATCGTTTACATAAAGACTCTGACGATAATCTCTCGCATTTATTTGATAGCGCACGTCGATTCATGTTTCTTCGGAGCCTTGTTTGAAGCTTTAAGACGAAGGAATGTGTTGAAAACTTGAACCGAAAGGCAGAGAGCAAGGGGGAAAACATTTCCTGTCATAAAACAACTTTCGTCTTTTCAGTTTGGTGTGGGAGGTTTGCCTTTGTTGCTAAAAAGGAGCAGAATGAAATTCATTTCAAGTTTTATTACATTCTTCAACACTCCGACTGATGCTGGAACAAGAAAAAGACTGTAAAGGAATATTTTCATCGGCACAAAGAGGTTCCCAGCATCTTAATGGAACAGCATTTCTCGCAGTCGTTCCGACTTTTCATTTCAGCAATTTCGAGTTTCACGACACAAAGTAGTCGTTAATTACGAAGAGAAGCATTTTGCGGAACGACTTTTGGTTCGCATGAGCGTGAGTTTGGCGAAATAGGCAGTCCAGAATTTTTTTAAAACGAAGGTTTCATCGTCGGCTTCTCTTGATAAGTTTACTGCTACGGAAGAGCGAGAAAAGTTTCGGGGACATTAAATTCTGAAAGCAGTTTCGAAGCTTCTGCTTTACGACTTCTGAGTCGATGTGAATTGAAATAAATTCCCCAAGTTTCCTAGTTTGCGTTAGTAATTGATTCAATTCTCTAGCTATAAATATTCTCAAAGCTTTCAGAAAGTGAGCTAGGAAGCGCAAGGTTGCTGTCAAATCATTTCCAGCGGTTTTCTTTCATGTTTCGTGACGTTAACGCGTCAATACACTGCCAAGGGTTGAAGCTAGCAAAGCTTCAAACAGAATAATTGTACTCAAACATGTTCTACGTTATCCGAAAAGCTCCGAAAGCAAACAAAAAGCTTCAGTGAATATTTTAATTCAATGAGTGAGGAAAGAATTTTTAATTTCGTTTTAATGCATTCATGATCTGCGCGTCGGAAGAATAAGCGAGCAAACAAATAAAAACTGAAAGTTTCCGGAGTGCAAAATGAAAAACTTTGTCGGTGTTCAGCTTTGAGACTGTTAGTGTCAGTTTGTTGAAAAAAAAAAAGTAAATTTGAGAATAAATATTTAGAGAGAAGGAAAAATTTGAAGTTTAATTGTGAAATGAGTGAAATTCAAGGAAAGGAAAGGTAATTATTTACCTTCCTTCAAGGGTTTGCTAGCTTTTGATGTGATAATTATTGACGGTCCAATTATGGAAGAGTATAAAATATTTATTAGGATGATTTCAGATGTTTTGGATAGAATTTTTAACAGCAGTTGGAGGAAAGGAGCTCGATCGTTCAGCTTCGTTGCTGAGAAGAGCAAGTTTGGCATAGCAGCACGAGAAGTGCTAACCCAGCTTTTCGAAACAATTTTTGCTGAGTAACGAACAATCTACAGTGCGCACATTACTTCTTCAGCCCTAAATCAGTTCAGAATACGAAGAAACGGAGAACTTATTATGTTTAATTAAATTTTCTTTCTGTTCCTTCGGAGCTCTCGATTTGTTATCACAAGCGAGGAAATCTTCTCGCTTTCGGTAAAATATTAAAAGTTTCTCCTCCTTGCGCTCATTTTCTTACACGCTTCGAGCGAGTTGAAATGATTCACGAGTTGAAGAAAGGCGGTGAGAGCTGTTTGCTTTGTTAATGAAGGATGTGAGTAAAAAAACAAAATTTGTGTTGAAACAACGGAAAAAGTTAAATTTCGTTTTCCTTTAAGTCTTGAAAAAGCAACGAGCAAACTTTGCAAGTCGTTAGAGCTGACTCGGTTGACTTAACTTCCCACAATTGTGATTAAAGTTCGGCAATTATTTGCATTAAGACTCAAGACGTTTAGAAAGTAATTGTACCACAGAAAACTTTATCAACAGATGATTTGCCTTCAAGCTGTTCTCTAAGAGTTGAGCAGAGCCTAATGAACACTTGATGTGACAATGATTTATGAGTACGGTTGTCACAACGATTAATCCTCCGAAAAATCATGAAGTTGCTATTATGCTCAAAAGCTTGTCCCGGAACTTTCCCTCGTCTTGCTAGACGACGATTCGGTTTAAAACTCGGAAAGTTTCAGTCTAGCAATTTCTAGTGAAAAGTTCAATGAGAATTCAAACGAAACAAACAATTCATTTTTAATCGACGGAAACTTTGGCAACGCTCGTCGCCTACTTTCGTCCCCTATCGATGCCAATGTCTTGATCGTGAATATTTTTGAGAGATGCAGATTGAAGTTTGAGCTAGAAATCTAGTCGGACATCAATCAGTGTTTGAACAAGATGTATCGACAGAGCAAAGAGTGGAGCGATGTGAAAGAGATTCCACAAGAGGATTCGGTTTCAGTTGTGTGCATTCGATATTCGGACGAATGTGAGTTGGATTTGTCTCAATAATAAAGTAGAGTTTAAAGTAGAATGAACTATTCCAGATGAGGAAGTTTTCAACTATTTCCGTGCAATCATTAAAAGTGAAGAGTTTTCGGTGAGAGCGCTGAACTTGACCTCGCACGCTCTGCGACTAAACTTGAACAACTACAATGTGTGGACTTATAGAAGAAAAATTCTGCGGAATATCAAGTACGACCCGCAGAAGGAACTTTGTTGGATTGAAGACGTGATTAGAGAGAACCCAAAAAACTTTCTTGCATGGGAGCATCGCCGAGCAGTCGCGAAACTAAATCTAAGCTTTTGCGATGCTGAAACTGAATTGAATCTGACCGAGAGCATTCTCGAAGCTGACTCGAAGAGTTATCACGCTTGGCAGCACCGGCAGTGGATTACTCAAACCTTCAAGTTCTCAAACTGCGGCTTGTCGACTAGCGAACTGAAATTTACGGAGAAGCATCTGGATGACGACGTCAGGAATAACTCTGCATGGAATCAACGGTTTTTCATAATAAAGCAGAGAGGAAAAGTCGACTTCACTCTAGTTAAAAGCGAGTTTTCGTTTGCTGTGGAGAAGATGAAGCTCTCGTTCGACAACGAGTCGGCATGGAATTACTTTCGAGGGCTCTTGACTCAGTTCAGCAGTTTGAGAAAGCTCTCACTGTATCAAGACTTTATAAACTTTGTAGAAAATGAGTTCTATGAGAAACACAACAGCAGTCGGCATTTGCTCGCGTTTCTTATTGAGGCAAAAATCGATTTCATCCTGGATTTTCACGAGAGCAACGAAATCGTTCAGACACGGAAGGTCTTACAACTCTGCAATCTGATGGGCGACAGATTCGACACAATCAGGAAAAACTACTGGAAATTCGTTTACAAGAAATTCACATACGACAAGATAAAGCAGCGTAGTGAAACGGCAGACTCAGGCGGTGCCAAACGAGACGAATCGTGGAAAAGTCGAATCGGAAAGAAAATCAGCGAAAGCGACACTGAAATTCGCCCGGAGGAAAAGCTGAAGATTAAAAAGAAACAACAAAGTGTGAAGAAGGAAAACTGTGTGAAGGCGAGAGGCATCGGCACCGATTTGCTTTTCGAGATCATGAACAAATATAACAACTGACCACGCTGTCGATTTTCCCGCGCTCGTCGCGCGTGCGTTCAGTCAAAATTTTCTCTCTCCGTCTTTCTCTCTCATGTTTACACTTTTAGTCGGAATCGTGATTCACTTGTTTTAACTCAATTAAAGTGCGCGTTTGAAATCTGAAGCCATGAGCGACAGCAGCGAGGAAGAGTTCAACGAAAGTTATGTTATGTACCGTCATAGACGCGAATGGAGCGACGTTGTGCCGCTGAAGCAAAACGATGGACCAAATCCGGTTGTCGCCATCGCGTATTCCGAGCGATGTGAGTTTTGAGCCTGCGGTTTTGTGATAGGAACGCTGAAGGTTGATCCCTTTACAGTTTTAGATGTTTACGACTACTTCAGAGCGATTCTGGCGACGCAGGAAAAGTCTGAACGAGCTTTAGAGCTCACGACCAATGCTCTTCGTCTGAACGCTGCTAACTACACTGTGTGGCAGTATCGTCGCGAGATATTAAAAGCACTGAACAAAGACTTGCACACTGAGCTTAGCTACATCTCTGACGTCATTCAGGACAATCCCAAAAATTATCAAGTCTGGCATCATCGCCGAGTTATTGTTGAGTGGCTCAATGATGCATCCTATGAACTGGAACTGACTGAAACCGTTCTGGATATTGACGCAAAGAACTATCATGCATGGCAACACCGTCAATGGGCAATTCAAACTTTCGAGTAAGTCTCTGCAGATGCAATAAACATCTCGCTAATCTTGCCATCTTTCAGTTTGTATGATAATGAACTCGCCTACATTGATAAGCTGTTATCAGCGGACGTGAGAAACAACTCAGCTTGGAATCAGCGTTTTTTCGTTCTCAAGCATATTGGTCTCACACCGGAAATGATGCAGCGCGAAATTCACTACGCCATGAACCGCATTCGGTTAATCAAGAACAACGAAAGCTCCTGGAACTTCCTCAAAGGTCTACTCGAGTACGGCAACTACTCAGCTGCACAATTCCCTGACGTTGAGACGTTCGTCGAAGATCTGTACACTGCCGGAAACCGTTCTCCTTACTTACTGGCCTTTCTGGTTGACATCTACAGCGAGAAAACCATGCGCATTTACGAGGCCAATAGCTACGACGATCCCGAGATTTTCGCGAGAAAGGTCTGCGAGCTGTGCGACATGCTAGCCAATCATTACGATACCATCCGCTACAAATACTGGAAGTACGTCCAACAGAAGTTCAGGGAGGAGAAGGAACGCGCCAAGTTGGGCCCGACCATACCTCCACCCTCCAACATCGCTGAGCCCATCCCAGTCAACGGAAGCGCTTCGTAAATCAATTACATTTTACAAAAGATTTTTTCTACGAAGAGTTTGCAGTGAATCAATCAGTTAGAGATTTCACTAGAATTGGTAACGTTAATGAAATTGGAGATTGGTCAATGAACTTTGAATAAATGTGGATAGACATCGAAAGCTGTTCAAAATCTTAATCGAGCTTTTAAGTAAAAGCTCACGGGATAGTTTAAGGTCGTTCTCGAATGAAAAGTTCGCTGAATGAGATAAGGAGAATGTTACAGTTGCAAAATGATTTCACAACGATTCAGTCGCAAGTTTATGAAGATTCTGATTTGTCTCGGAATCGTCTCAACGTCTAGTTCATTTCTCTATCCTATCGCAGTGGATAAACTTGATACGAGTTGCGAAACGACTGATGGAGTTCGAGGAATTCATAAGCTTGAGAGTGACTGCAAGCAAGTGCCAGGTGAAATCGTTGGATATATCAATAGTGCTGGTCCTGTTGTGTGTTGCACTGAAGCCATTCGAGGATCAAAAAAATATTGCGAGCACTTCGGTGCAACGAAACCGTCTTTAGACTTTCACGTACTCGAAGGCAGCAATAGTGACGAAGGGGAATTCCCGCACATGGTGGCCTTGGGCTACGATAACCTCGGTGACATCGAGTTTGATTGCGGTGGCGCGCTTCTCTCCTCATCGTTTGTTGTCACTGTCGCTCATTGTGTTAATAGAAAAAATAGATTGCCAACGGTTGTTCGGGCGGGAAGGGTGAGAAGAAAGGAAACCAGACAGCAGGCAATTTTCTTGTTGTTCATTTTAGACGTCGCTAGACTTAACTGACAGATTTGATAAGAGCTCTGCCGTTGACTCGAGAGTTAAGGTGAGTCAATGCAACATTCGCTGAAACGATTTTTGATTGTTTCAGATTGCAGCGAGTGATTCTACATAGCGAATACTCTTCGAGGAGCAAATATCACGACATCGCATTAATTGAACTTGAGGACGCAATAAGATTTCGCGACAACGTTAAACCGATTTGCCTTCAAAGCGATCGAAACGTTGACGAGAGCAGTCGAAACCTAACAATCATCGGCTTCGGAATTTCCAATTTTCAAACAAGTTAGCAAAATGATTTTGCCAAAATCCATCTCCAACTTATGAAAAACTCTGTAAAACCTTTCCAACTTTAGGAGAGAAGTCAAATTGGTTGCAAAAAGCCGAAATCAAGGAAATGCCGTTGCGCGAGTGCCAAAACCGTTACGTTCCTCTGAGAGTTTCTGGGTTGTCATTGGGAATTCTGAGCTCGCAAGTATGCGCTCGTGATGACAAAGAAAAAGCGGCCGATACTTGCCCAGGTTTGAGAGAAGAAATGTTTGCTTGAAAGCTCAAGAGTCTCAAGAGTTTACGGCTCTTCAATTTATCTCTCTACAGGTGACTCGGGTTCGCCACTACAAACCACTTCAAGCAACGGAAAATATCATCTCGTCGGCTTGACATCTTTCGGAATGGGATGCGGGTCGTCTTTTCCATCAGTCTACACGAGAATTTCCTATTACGTCGATTGGATCGAGAGCGTGGTTTGGCCCAGAGCGTGAACGAAAGATAAACTCATTTAATTCAAACAATTTGATGATGTTTTATTCATGAATTACGAAACCGTCTTCGATACTTTTGGCGTTCTAATTCAATTCATGTTTTACTCTTAAAAATTTCTGGAGGCTTGAAAGCTTCAATAAATTTTAGTCTAAATTAATGAATGTCCAGTAGAAAATATTGAAGAGAAGAAAAGCGCAGGGGAAAACGATTCTTGCTTGTCTGAAAGCACAAAAGAAATCAGTGAAAGCTCTAAGGATGAAAACTCCAGATAAAAGCTAACCTGTCAATCCACAAAGATATTTCTTGCGGTGTCATCGTCGTCCAAGTGAGATGATCTGGATTTGGCTGAAAATCTGGAGACGGGGTCGACATTCCATCGAAGGAAACTTGTTTTAAATCGTTGACATTGGCTGTTGGAGTAGGAGCAACGGCCTGATAACAACGAATAATAATTAATCGAGCTGTTGATGAGCGAAAGCTTTTCTTACATTCGTGATTGGAGTGTTGCCAACATAAAATCTAGGGCTTGGAACTTCATTGTTGTTAACCGCAATGTTGTTACCCGAGTTGGACTTCTGCAAATTTCTCGGAGATGATGAACCGCTGTCGTCCTTATCGCGCGATTTAATATTGAAAGTATGTTTGAGGATATGCGAAGCTGTTGCCTGTAAAAACAAAATTAGAAACTCTCGAATTATATTTGGTTTCATTTGCCTTTTTGAGCATTGCATGATCCTTTCGCCTCCAGATTGTGTTGACAAACGCAAACTCCACCAGGCTCATGAAAATGAAAGCCGTACAACCCATCGACCAGATCTCCGAAGCTTTGATGTAACTGACTTTAGGAAGAGACTTGTCTTGAGCAGATGCGAGCGTGATGAACGTTAACATAGTCGTCGTTCCGAGCATAATTCGAGGCGCTGTTTGGTCAGCTTGGAGCCAAAAGGAAGCCCAGGAAATCGCGATGATCATCATTGACGGTAAGTAGTAATCGTACATATAGAAGCCAATTTCTCTCTTCAATGTAACAGTGAAACTCAACGAACTGTATTTGCCAGTGAAGGCGGCAAAATTTGCTTCGATCATTGTGTCGTTAGTGAAGAAGTTAATGAGAGCATATTCCGTCAGATGCTGATCAGGTCCCATTGTCACCGCATTTTCCGTCTCCCACTCAAGCTTTAAGTCGCTCGAGTTGTAAGTCCAACTCTGAATCACTGTTCGGCATTGCTGCTGATCGAATGGAAACTTTCTCAAGTCCATCGAACAGAAGAGCGTTGCCTGGAACCTCGTTGAGATTATGACAGTCCCGTCAGGTGAAACTGTTGTGAGAATGTCTTTTTCGTAAGTCCCTAAGATCCCTGAATCTCTGAAATGATTGAAATTTAATTAGATTGTTAGTCAAAAGAAGAAATCAAATCTCACTTCTCGTTGGCGAAGAAAATGTGTGGCACCCAAAGTTTTTTTCTCAGCGCTTCCTCACCCACGATTGGTGTCGTGCGTTGTGATCCGACGCCTTTGAACTCCAATCGGTCATCTTTGTAACGCAGTTGTAGCAAAGCCTGAATCTTGAATTGAAGGTCGTACGCGTGAAGGTTCTGAAGGAAGTACACATAGGCTCTCGTGTAGACAGTGACTGGTTCAGAGGTTCTCCCTTGTTTATGAACTAAATAAAATTTGTATAATAAAGTTATCATGAAATGTAAAGCTGCTCGATCTTACTTCGGGGTCGTTGGATACGATCGAAGCGGCATTGATGGGTGAGAATATCGGAAAAATGTGTTTGAGTCACATGATCGACATGATCGAAAGAAGGACAATCGTGGCTTCTGTAAACGAACTCAAGTTAAATATCAGACGGAAATTATGTCAACTCAAAAATTCAACAGAAAACATCGAATTAAGTTTGCGCTTCTTCTCATACGACGTTTGAGCAAGTAAACTCATTTAAAGCTTTCATAAGCAAGTTGAAACGTTTTCACTTGTTGCAGTTGTTAGCGCCAGTTTGCTGCGGGTCGCATTCTAGAGTTTGTAATCCGACGATAATTGGATTGATGATAACTTCAACATCAATTGTCGACGCTAATTGATTCGTCGCGAAACGTGAATTGATTTCAATCAATCGCTTCATCATCTCCCTGACGCGGTTTTCATGCCGACATTTAGATAGATATCGATAATTGGTTCTAGTGACATTTTGTATAATCACATGCGACAAATGCTCGTGATTCTGAACTTACGCATTATGAATATTTGGATGCGCAGTCGTCGTGTTATTTGCACTGGAAATGGCCTCGAGTCTTGTTATTTTGTTCATTTGTTCTGTTTCGTGCCTTTGATTAGCCAGTTTATCTTGCAGAAAGGTCGAGGAAGTGATGAGGGTCGTCATCGTTTGTGGTTCAACAGTCGAAGTTGAAGTTTGTGTGAAGTTTCTGTCCATCGGTTGAGTTGTGCCATCGATCTCTGTTGAATTTTGATCCACATTGGTCTGGAACTGTTGGTCTGATATTGTTGCACTTTCTGCACTTAACTCCACATTTTTCAAAGAAAACCAAAGAAGGAGAATCAGAAAGTTTCTCATAGTTGAAGCACTGGCTTGTTTCTTAAAATATAATTCAAACTTTCAACTTCTTGTTATTCACTTTGGTTTCTTTGCTCGTTTAACTTAGTCCAACGAATGGCACTTGGAAGACTGAAGAAAGTCTGTCAGCGTGATCGATATTTATCGATTGTCGTAGAATAAAATGTAACAAACAGTCGCGAATACTATCAATATGAAGATTGGTACATGTTGAAAACGCTAACACTTATCAGTAAAGTTGTACGAGTAATAAAATTATTTATTCAACTTCGAGAGTAAAAAATATTTACACGATTTCAGTGTCAGGAGGAGTCGAGTGCAGTCGAGTAGATCATCTATGCTTCGTATGGCAAATCATCGAGATAATTTCATTAAAATATAAATATTCTGTTCAGTGGCTGGTGAAAACTTCCAAAACGAAACTGCTTAGATGTTGACGAATGTCCAATAGAAAATGTTGAACACCAGGAAGGCGCAAGGGAAAAAGAATCTGGCTCGCCTGCAACGGAAAGAAAATCAGAATTCAGCTTTACAAGTTTAGAATAGGAATTTACTTGTCGATCCAAATTGAGATTTGTTGTGGAGTCATCGTCGTCCACGTGATCTGTTTCTTCTCAGGAAGCGGTGAATCGACTGAAATTGAGATTTGGCTCTGACTATTTGACATCCCTCCGTTTGTGTAGGGCTTGAAATCATCGACACTCTCGGTCGTGATGATGGGGATTGAGCAGGAACTCTATAAATATCTTTGGTTAGCAAACGACTCTAACAAAAACTTGAAAATTCTTACATGAACTGTTAAATTGTTGTCGAACTTTCGTTGAGATTTTTCCTTTTCTGTGTCTTTGATGCTCGAACACGAATGTGATTTGTGCAAGGGACTTGGACTCGTGTTTGCGCTGTTCATCTCCTTTCTCATAAGCCGAGGAGTCATCGTGTGTTTCAATATGTTCGATGCATTCACCTGTTAAAATTAAAGTCAATCAAAGTCTTCACAAACTTTCTTCTCATACCTTCTTCAGGTCAACATTCTTCTTTCGCCTCCAGATTGTGTTAACGAACGCAAACTCCACGAGGCTGCCGAAGATAAATCCAGTGCATCCCATGAACCAGATCTCTGAAGCTTTGATGTAACTGACTTTCGGCAATGTTTTGCCTTGAGCAGATGCGAGGGTAATAAACGTCAACATGGTTGTGGTTCCCAGCATAATTCGAGGCGCAGTTTGGTCAGCTTGAAGCCAAAACGAGACCCAAGAGATTGCGACGATCATCATTGATGGTAAGAAGTAGTCAAGAAGATAAAATCCCATTTGTCGCTTGAGCGTGACGGTGAAGCTAAGTGAACTGTAGTTGCCAGCGAAAGCTCCATGTCGGAGATCGCTTAGATCGGCGTTGATAAGCGTTTCATTTGTGAATAGATTGATGAGTTCGTATTCGGTTAGATGTTGATCGGGGCCTGTTAAAAATATATTGGGTTTGAGTACTTTGTTGGCCGCATCTAAAACGAATATATTTACCCATTGTAACTGGTGACTTCTGTTCCCAATGAAGCACAACATCGCTGGCGTTGTACATCCAGCTTTCGAGAACTGTTTTGCACTGCTGTTGGTCGAAAGGGAACTTTCTGAGATTCATCGGGCAGTAAAGCGTAGCTTGGATTCTCGTTGAAATGATGACGGTTCCGTCTGGTGAAACAGAAGTCAAAATATCCTTCTCGTGAGTTCCAAGGATTCCAGAGTCCCTAAATAAGTTTAAAAGTTGCTTGAAATGTCTTTGAATTGATTGACTTTCTCACTTTTCGTTGGCGAAGAAAATGTGTGGCACCCAAAGCTCTTTCCTCAGGTCGTCTTCGCCAGTGATTGGACTCGTTCTATTCGGTGCGACTTCTCTGAAGACCAAACGTGGATCGACATATCGCAGCTGAAGAAGCGCTTGCATTTTGAATTGGAGATCGTGCGCCTCAAGATTTTGAAGAAAATAAATATAAGCTCGCGAGTAGACAGCGACGGGCTGCGTCTTCCCATTCTCATCATGTGCTACAACAAAGTCAAACTGTCAATTAATCCTTAACAAATCTAATGAAATACTTACGATCGGGTCGCTGAATTCGATCGTAGCGACACGGATGGACGAGGCGTTTGAAAAGCTCCGTTTGTGTTAAAGAGTTTGCGTTCTCAAACGAAGGACAACCCTCGCTCGATCTGTTAATATTGAAAGCATAGTTAATAACGAAAGCTGATAAATTTGCGTCAATTCAATTATGTATATAATTCAATTATTTAAAGCGTTGACAACTCGCTAAGCTTCAAAGTCAAGCACAACACATTCGTGACAGAATCAAAACTGAAGCAGTTTCGCCGGTTGAACTATAAGGAAGGCAAACGATTACATTACACTGATTTGCAATAAGACTCGTTGTCGCCATCCGGCGAACGCTGCGTGTTCGATTCGTTCGGAAATTCTTTGAACTTGACTTTCAGTTTCGTTTTGCTCATGCGCGAGCCGATCTAATCATGTGATTTGTGGCTCAATCGTGAACATTAGGCGTAAGCGGTGTTGGACTATGCAAATTTGCAGGTGTTTGAACATTTAGTACGCAAAGTTTCGCTTGAAAATTTGATCAGCGTGATCGAGCCAAAAACTTACGCGGCGTTCGCTTTCTTTTTGTTCACGATCTGAGCCTCGATTTTCGCTGGCGGAATCAGAACTGTTTTCGTGTCAGGTGTTGATGTGACGAAATGCTTTGCTGTCTTCTCTTTCACCACGAGCGTAGAATTGTTTCGGGTTAGTGTGATGACTTCGGCTATCCGAACTGTAGTCACCTCGACCTTTGTTTGGTTCAGACTAAGATTGTGAGTGCCATTGAAAAGAAGCTCTTCACAGTTAATGATCGTAAACGTCAGAAAAAAAAGTTGAATGAACGGTGATTGACTGCGAAACTTCATCGAAATACTAAATTGTCGCGTGCGAGAAATACTTTAGAGATCACAAACCGATCAGCTGGAGACAAAATGTGCAACTGAACTTTTTGCAATTAACGATCTGCCTCAAGCAAATCGATTCGTCGAATGCGTTTCAATTTCAGAGCGGCGCTCGAGACGAGATGGAAGCTCTGTGAGTATTTCAATTGACTGCGCTGCGGAGTCTGCTCATAAGCTCGATAGCTATGTTTACATGTAGTGTTTGTTGCTTGCGACTGTTGCTGGAGACGTTGGGACTGATCGGTCATATTAGGACTGCGGAGAACTAAGTTAGAACGAAGCTTTCAAACTCATTTTTCCTGCGAGTTCCTTCTCGGATCTACTTAGAGACGAAGCGACTCTGACATTTTCCTTAACTTACTCAGAACTTCAAGCGGTCGGAATTCATTCGCGGTTAATCGAACTGTGGCTTTAATTTTTAGCCCTAATTGTTCGTTATGTTAATGTTAATCGAATCAGTTCGCTCGTAAATCCACCGCAAGTGACAACTTTTCGATTAGTTGCCGCAAATATCTTTTCACCTTTTTCGTCACTTTTAATTGCCACGCGGACAAACAAAGCGCATAATCTGCAGTGACTAACTTCATTAAACAATTTTAATTGTGTTATCACAAAACAACGTTAATTAGTTTGCTCATGTGACGGCCCTGCTGCTCAAACATTACCGTGTTTACTTCGACGATGAGCAATTAATGTGTCAGCTTCGCCAACTCCAAAGCTCGGAAGTCGCGAGCGGTTTCTACAAAAGATTCCGTTGAATCTTATCAGCGAAAACTTTATCAATAGCGTCGGAACTACTTTGCGCTTTCCCTAATTGAAATCTGTTACTCTCTGTTATCTCCATATTTGGCTCGGAGAAATTACAAAGTCGCTGCGTTTATTCTTTGATCTGAGACTCAACATAATTCTGTGCGTAATTTATTGAGACATTTCGCAGTAATCTGTACGGCAATTATTTCGATTACATGTTCTAGACGAGCCGAGAAGATAATTGCAGACGACGTTAAACTTGTTATGGCTGCAACATGCTCTAACCCTGTTTACGACTCATCTCGATGAAGAAAAGGCGAATGACTTGAGCGATCGCATTGCATCTTCTCTTGAACTGCTGAGCTAGCGTCGTAGCCGCAATCATTAGTTATCTAGAAGAGTGACTCAACTCCCAGCTTGGTAATCAATAAAGGCTCCGCGTCGTAAATCTGCTGATTGCTTTCATTCCTCGCTCCGCAAAATTCCAACTTAATTCATGAACTTTACTTGCTGATAAGCTAACGAAGTGTATCTAAACGTATTAGAGCGGAATGCAGCCGGGTCCGGAGCTGAGCACACGCTTCGTGCTTCAAAAACAAACAAAATTACCGGAAAATATTTATGTGTCTTTGCGATATGCATTCGAACGCGATAAATGAATTTTGAGCGTGTTGTCGCAAAAACTTAATTTCTGGGCTGATAAATTTTCCTGAGCGTTGACCGTCAATGGGATTTCAATATTCACAAACGCCAAACAATGCCTCAATCATTTGTCGTCCGCTCCTTAACGTTTCAATGGTCAAAAGTCGCGATTCACAGAACAAGTTAAACCTCAGATTTGCCATGAAAATCACGTGAGCGCAAGAAGGAAGTTATTCGCAGCAATAACAATCAACTTACGCAGCTTGAGGAATCCTTGAAGGCCTCTTCGTCGAGATATTCGCTTTGATGATTTGAGCTTCAACTGTTGCTGGAGGGATAAGCAGCAGATGCTCATCTGTTGTTGTCGTCGACTTTGTTAAGTTTGGCTCCAGAGTTGTCATTGCAATTGAACTCATCGTGGAATTTTCAGAAGACATTACGGCTTCGCTGGTTGTTGCATCCATTTGGGTTGTGTTGTCACTTAATTCTACATTCTGAGCTGCAACTATGAGCAGCAGGAAAACTGTAATTAGAGTTGTCTCCATTCTCGTTTCGTTTTAATTCGATGCTCTTCACTTGATCAACTTTCAATTGAAATTTCACAGAGGCTTGAAAGTCTCAATATTCGCTGTTTTTCACAGTGAAAATTTCACTTCTCCTAATTTGATGCCGTGGAAATGTTTGACTCAACCATTGAGAGATTTGTTTTATTTTATCTTTAGGGTTTCATCAGCGAGTGAATATTCATCAAGCAAACTAAAACAATCGTCGATTAAGTCTAGCTGATTAATAACTCGCGAACCGAATGCTTCGAAGTTTCAAGCTCAAATGACAAGCACGTCGGCTTCTCGATCACAAAAGTTTTCGCTAAGATCTCGGCAAAAATACTGAACGTTTTTCTCTCAGTCTCTGTGCTTTAATGCCCCCTACACTCGCGCACTTGAGCCGTGTCGGTGAACGATTCGTACGATAATATTCGAGCAAGACACCGACCGCTGAATGGTAAGCGAGTAGTTTCGGGAAACACGAGAACGAGCGACAGGAGATAGTGTCGACGAGAGGGCGGCGAGCGTTCTTGTCTCCTTCAAAGTTTGTGTTTGGCAGTTAGTAACTCAAGTTTATCGCTTCTTATCACTCACCTCAGTTTGTTATGACAGCATTAAATTTTTATTGAAAGTTTGAACGTCAACTGAGCGAATTTTTGGGAAAAACATAATAAAATCACATGAGAAAGAGCAATTAAAGAAGTTTATTTAGAGCATAAACCTGCTATTGGACGTTGATGACGCGCGCCGCGTGATCCTTCTATTACAAGATTAAGCTGATCACCAAATGATTATACTGAGTAATCTGACAGGAAGAGCAGAATTGAGTTAACGAACGTTAACTTTTCGCTAAAGCTTAGAAATTTTGTTTTTGAGTCAACCTTTGATCGTGACGAAACGTGATGTTTTGATGTCTCTGCTTTAAGTGCCATCAATAAAGAATGATTCACTCATGAAACAGAGCACGTTGGAGTCAAGTGAGTGGAGGCTGACGCATTAGGTGGCAAGATTTATGAGGAATCAGTAGTGGGAGCAGTTGTGACGAGTCGTTATCTTGTCGAACACGAAACTTCAATTGATTTACAGGCTCACTTGCAAGGAATTCACAGGTTTATCGTTCATCAAGTTGCTGTTGAAGCTAAAAATAAATTTGTTTTGATGAAATGTCTCGTTCGTGAAGTCTCTTGTGTCTTATTATTGATAATGGAAGTGCAGCAATACTCGCCGATGACAATTTCGACGTAAGAAATTTTCAATGGTGACACTTTGTGTTGGAACTACGAGGAAGTTCATTAAGCTTTTAATTGTATGTCAATCATGTTTCATTGATACAAGCCAGTTCAAATGTGTACATTCACAGCAAGCCGAACCGTATAATCTTATTATAGATCGAGTGCGTTCTTCGAAGTCACGAGACAATTTGCGTAAGAGTACCTCTTCAATTATTTGCAGAAAGCGATGGCGCTAGCGCACTTTCGACGTTGGCCATGACGCTGGTGTTATCTTACTTGCGCTAGGAGTCTAGAGCTTGTATTTTCACAAATCAAACATTTGCTTTAACAAGCTTTCCGATGCAAACGATCGCAAAGAATTTATCCGGGATGTTTGAGCAGATCCACGTGGCAAAATCGTGAATCTGCCTCTAATTCGTCTTGTCACGTATCAGATTTCTATGAAAAATGCTCTCCCATCACGATTGAATTAATAGCTAACATATCCGCTGTCATCTGAAATCAGCTTGTAAGTGATTGCAGTGTATCAAACTCGGTGAGTTTCGCGCGTAGTGTTGGTATCAAAATTATTAATTAATCGAGGTTGAGCTCGCATGTCATAATTTGCATTCACCGAGATCTCATTCGGCGGCTAGTCGAATCATTCTCACACGTTCTGAGAGTGCAGCTCGACGCAACAAGAAGCTACGAACAATGCAGCTGATTGTAAAGTGGAGGAGTGGAAAGGGAAAGTCAATGAAATCCAACGACAACGCATTTTGAGCCACTTCCTGAATAATCAATCGATTCTCTTGCTTATTCCATAGTTTGTTTCTCATAATGAACAATGCACGTGAATGCAAATTCTCTTACTTCATCGCGACGTCATAAGGTTTCATGTGCTTCATTGAATATTCAACAAACTTTAGGTCCTTCAAATACTCGGTCATTCTCTTGAAGTGTCGATCACTGTAAGGCAGAGACTCCTCTCAGTCCTTTCACGTGATTCGCCTCTAAAGATTCTTCGTTATCACATTGAAGATGAGTATGTTGGTGTAGCACAAACTTGTTTGCGACTCCACGCTGATTCGTTTCTTGAATGATGGCTGTAAAAAGCATGAAGAATGATGGCATTAGGGGTGTGTCAGAAATGCTAGGAATATCTGATTATTACAGGTTTGTCAGTGGCAATTGAAAGTTTGCAAGTAGGCACTTGTGATGTGAACGATACCTTATCATTTCTAATCTGGCGATACTTAAATTTTATTTGTCTAGTTTATTTATTATGCACTTTTTAGGATCAAGTGTTATGCAATTGTTTGGTTCATGAATTCTACAAGTTTTCTATTTTATCTGTCATTGCACGACTCAAGATTGTTCCTACACGAGCGACAGAGCGCGTGCTTTCCCCTTTTTTGATGATAGAAGCTTATGAAATCCCAGAGAAGTCAGTGACATTTTATATTCAATACCCTAAGACCTAAGTAAATTCATATACATAAATTACGAGATTATTACACACAAAATTATTGTGAGAAAACGAAAAGCTTTGATGACACAAAATCTGTCGCGTTAACTAAGAGCGAAGCACTGGAATCATTCAGCTAACGATGAATTACAAACATTGCCGCTAGCTAGAGAAGCGCCAACACATTTGAATATTTGGTGAGAGAAAGATCGCGACATTGCTTGAAGCAAACTTGAAGAGACTCCGAGAGCAGACTTTCATTTTTAAACGTTTCTTTCTCGCATGTAATCGAGAAGTCGTTTAGTGTCGTTTCACAGCTCGAATGTCTCACGCGTGTCTCCCAACGCGGAACGGTAATTGACGGTCGATGATTTACCGCTAAATTTGCACAAGTCGAAAACGTGAAAATCAAGTTGGTTTATTAAATCGATCGTCAATTAACTGAAACAATCCGAGATGATCGTTAGAATCGTGTTCGCCATGCTCTGCTCTGGAGTATGTTTTATTGATGGATTTCCCCAGTTTGAAAACTCGAGAGATCTTGCCATTGGTAATTATCAATTCAAATACTTAGTGAGCTTTTGTTTCATTCTAAAACTGTTAAGGTGATAGCTGCAACTTGCACGACGGATCGCCTGGACAGTGCTCGCTTGATATCGAATGTCCCAACTTCATCGATCTGTGGAAGCAAAGAGAGATTGTGAGCTGCGGATTTTCTGGGCGACATCAAATTATTTGCTGCAAGAAACGGAAGAATTACTGTGACGGCATCGAGAGAATTCCCAGCAAACCTGTGCGGTGAGTTGCGGGTTCATTTTCTCCTGTGCAGTTTGCAAGGTTCTCTCCCACATAGACTCGACGATCACATCATAAGAGGGGAGCGCGCTGAGGTAGCGGAGTTCCCGCATTTTGCTTCGCTGGGCTATCAAAGCGAATCGAAAGATGAATATGAATTCAAGTGTGGTGGAGCGTTGATCAGTGACACATTCGTGCTGACCGCAGCTCATTGCTGTAATCGAAAATCGGATAAACCTTTGGTCGTGAGACTGGGAAAAGTGAGAAATCATAATGAGCTTCAACTTGCCGAGACTAAGAATTAATTTCCAGACATCACTTAAGGACGACACAGACAACGAGCAGGGTCAAGACATAAAAATTGAGAACATCAAAATTCACGATGCTTACTCAAGTCGCACCAATTTGAACGACATTGCTTTGCTGAAGCTTTTGAAGCCCGCGAAGTTATCACACAATATTTGGCCGGCTTGCGTTACTAGTGAATCAAACGGCTTGATGAAGAACTTGACGCTTATTGGATTCGGGAGAATCAATAACGACGATCGTGAGTAAATCTATTCAATGAATCACGGCAATCAAACTGATTCAATCATATCACAGAAACGACGTCGGATTGGCTTTTGAAAGCTTCGGGAGATGAAATATCTTTGAATAATTGCAGGGAAACGTTTAAAGCGATTCCGAACACAAAACCAATTGAGAACACGCAAGTTTGCGTTCTCAACCCTACCAGCTTTAGTGACACTTGTCAAGGTAATGACAAACGTCGAGCGAAGGATGTTGAACCTCAAAGTTAATTGTTATCACTTTAGGTGACTCGGGCGGTCCTCTTGGCTTTTCAAAAGCAAATCTCAACTTTGTCTACGGAGTGACTTCCTACGGTTACGGCTGTGGATCAACCCTGCCCTCCATATACACGAGAGTTGACAAATACATTGACTGGATAGAGAAAGAAATGAATAAATGAAGCGAAAACTTGAATCGAGTGTTGTTGTCTTCCAGCATTTGAGAGCTACTTGGAGATTCAAGAGCCTTGGTATTCCCTCTTCATAGATTTCTATGACGATGGGTTTCGTAGCTTACAACAGAATTTTTGAAGATGGACAAATGCGAGCCACGTGGTCGAACAGAATTAACGGATTATTTCAAAAGCTTTTTAAGTGATAACGGAGCTTTCAAACAAAAGCTTTCAGACGACATAAGCAAGTTAGTTACATAGGTTTTTCCAGTGTGTCATTCTTATGTGTGACGACCTAACTTTGTGAACGAATGTCGAACAATCACAAAGCTCCTTTTGTTTGGCCCAGTTCGGTTCAGCGACAGAAAAAATCGTTGATATTGAAAGGGAAGCAGATTACACACTTTTGAGCTCATGGATAAGATTAAAGAGTTTCTTCGTTTTATTATTTACAGCTGATTCATTGAGTTTACAACCTAACAGAAACGAATCTTTCAACTGAGAGTCAAATTCGAGTTTTCTACGATGAAGCCCAAGAAACTTGAAACCTTCATAAACGCCGATGGAGTTGTGTTTCCTTCTCTGCAGTTTCCTAAGCTGAAAGCTGCAATTCCCACAGCAACTGTACCGTCAACTAACATCGATCCAGAGTCGCCTGGGCAATGCATTTCACTAGCACACAGCACGGAATCTGTTATGAGCGGCGGCGGGAACACCGTGACACACTCGCTTGCTGTAATCACTTCCATCGTTACGGACCGAAGCTCGTCTGATAGTTTAAGTTCGTTGGAGTAAAATCCCCAGGAAGCCATTTGTAACTGCCGACCAGAATAATCTATCTTGGAATCCTCAAACTTCGGAAGCTGAAGCGGTTGCACAAAGTCTGATAGTGAGAAGATTTGTTTGAATGTTTTCTTCTAAGTCTAACTTAATATTTACCACTAAACTGAATCGCCTTTGGCAGCTCAATCAACGCAATGTCGTTGATTTGAGATGAGTATTGAGGATGAAGCCGATAGCTTTCACTTTCAACTACTTGATAGTTCTCATAGTCTAAGGCTGAGAGACTGTGGCTTCCGTAGAACAAATTGGCTCTAAGTGAGCCGACCAGACAATGCGCACAAGTTAAAATGTGGGTCGCTGATAAAATTGATCCTGAGCAGAAGGAAACTGAGTCGTCTTGGTACTCAGCGAAAATTGCAGTTTGATAAGGAAACTGTTCAGTCGACCCAACTGCAATTCCACCGACCACTTTCGCCGGCATCGAGTGAACCGCCAAAACTTTAAACAAAACAATTATAATCACTACAAGCTTCATCGCAACACGTCGGAAAGTCTACTGTTATCCAAAGGAAGCGTGAACAGCTGTTTTATACGGTCGTAGAATTCGCCACATTTTTGCAAACTGATTAGATAAGAACAAATATCTGGTGAATAACAGCGAAGCTTATCTTAATTCAATTAGCAAAAGTACTGATTTGCAGGCTCACTAAAATCCCATCATCATCGGTCTCCACTTGAGCGATCGACGGATTTAGATTCGCGATGAGTTTGATATGAATTCACCAGAGACTGGGCAGTGGGGAACCCTCTTGATTGCGATGGTAATCTGTTGTGTGATTCCCTGCAGTCAGTCTGAGATTTGTTGTTCCTGAAAAATGAAGCTGATGATCCCTGCGGTACGAGAGACTGAACCCTTCTTGAACTCCCCAACTGATCAAATCTTTTTGTTTCATTAATTTATTATTTTATATTTTTATTTTCACTATTCATACATTTTTGAAATTATTGCACATATCTTCTTCTCGTTTTTTTTTTGGGTAAGTTTTTTGTTTGTCTTGATAATCATTCTCAATTTAGACACAAAAGTTTTATTAGTTTTGTTTGATATTTTATTCGCTTCGAATCATATGTGTGGGGTTTATTTTTACAATTCTCCTAAATGTTTTGTTCTTTTGTTGGAAGTTCAACGAATACAAAGTTTCTTCTCTCCATGCGATTATTTTAACTTTTTTGTTTTCTTCTGTCTGTCGACGAATAAATTCCTGCTATGTCTACAGAAGATTTGGTTCCTTTCTATCAAGTAATGTCTAGTTTGAACACAAACGAAAAGTAGGAGAAACGTCACTGCGTGAAAATGATTTGGCAGTGGTCCTCAACTGAGAAGCCGCGGCACTTTCGTGGAAAGGTTTTCATATGTCGTGGCTGTCCGGTAGTACGATCGTTCCTCGATGGAACTTGTGAGTTCTCGTGTGAGTTTTAATGAGGAACAGAAAAGGTTGAGAACACTGGGATGGATGTTAATACTTGACAACTCTCTCGTCCACCTCCTCTTATTGTTATACTGTCATTTATCCAACTTATAGCTCATGAAAGTCTAAAACAGTCCTAAACCGAAGAATGATTGAAAGTTTAATGCAAACATTGGAATCGAAAGAGTGAAAACCACCGGAAATGATTTTTATTTGGCTAGAAAACTTATTGAACTGGGTTAAGGATTCGTTTAAAGAGAGATTTGCTTTACAAATTAGGAAGAGAACCATCGGCTTGAGTTAATATTTGAAGGCTAAGCTTTATGTTTTTGAGAATACTGAGGGCAGCTTACGATTCCTGTCGGTGCCAAACGACATTACGGACGTTCCAGGTCCCTTTGCAAGCCAAGAAATTCAAATCGATAGAAGCTTAAGCTTTGAATTGCTATCGGGAGGTTCAGGAAAACAAGTTTAAAACGATTAATGTTGCAGTGATTGCAATCGGGTTAGAGGGATTTTGTCTAAAACTAAAGTTTCGAATTAGTTTAATGTGCCAACAATGCAAACTTTTTACAAGATTCCTCTTAGTACTGTCACCCATGTATATATTTACATCCAAAAACATTAGTCGCGACTATACAAATATGATTAAACTTTAGTTCTCATGGGATTCGCAGGCGAAGATCTTGTCTCTACGATTGCATTCTCCCCTTCACAATCTACGCTATTATTAATATAATAATATTTATTTACAGTCGCTGGTCATTTGCGGGCTCGTAAGGTTAACGCCGACAACTGAAGTTCCTCGACTGTCTCTAGTTTAAGTGCAATGTCAGTAAGAAACAATTCGCCTTCTCTGCCTTATCGGTTTTGGTATAAAACAAATCAACTCACGATGTTGCCAAAGGGCACTGAATTATTATATGCTCAATAAACGGTTTTCTTTTTGGTTATCAGACGCGTGTCGTGTACAAAATTCATGATGTTTATGACAGCTTAACGTTACATACAAATAAATGGCTTTTGATGCAGATTTATGGCATGACGTGAACGTGGGCGATAACAAAACAACTTCGAAGAAATTTCTCTACGGAAAGGAAGTGAAAATATGTTCACGGCTCTTGGATAATGCTCTATAAAAAGCTACTGTCGTTACTCCCCGCAAAGAGACGCGAGGATGCTCGGGCGAGAGGTGACAGCAGAGAAATCCTCAAATGTAATTTCCGTTATATTATAGTTTTCTCTTTAATAGTTATTGATTAGAAAATATGATTAGAGTTTTGTTGCGTCCTTCCTTTCACTTGTTTAGTTTTATTTCACTTTAACTAATGATTATGATAGTGATGAGTTTGGAAATTACGTTTTGCAAGCTTCATGCGGATGTGTGAGGGGGGCAATGGATGATTTCGAGTGCCCAACGTTCTGTAGTTCGATGAAATTTACTGTGAAGCTACCAGGAGTGAACATCGGACTCTCAGAGATTTTGTGAGCCTTGTTACGGTTGAAATTAATGAGGAATTTCCAGTCAAATCAAGCTGAGCTTGTAGGCTTTGAAACGAAATGTAGTCGGACAGGAGCACATGTTTTAAACGCTCAAGAGTGCAAGAAGCAATTCACGGATGAGTAAGAAAAGTCCTTCCCCTCGCCAGTCGACCATCGCAGGGGAAAGACTTCTTTCGACCTATTCTCTTGCTCGTTGCTTCTCATTCATGATTCATCATCGCAGCGTTGAGCGCCGGGGGTTTTCCTCTTGTAACACATTCTTGCATATGATTGCTCGAACTTTTATTAACACGAAACAAATCGTCAAAGCTTTCTTTTTGTTCTCTGTCTTCTTTAGAATTATTAAAATCTTGTCTCTATTGCAACTTAAAACTTAAAAACAACTTACTCATCACTAAGACTAGACGCAAGTGACGATCAGGATTTGCTCAAGTGCTCGTTCTCGGGGCGGCGCTCGGTTGCGATTTGAAGAAGATTGTTGAACTCCATCTCGAGCGTCTGGCGACCCTGTGATCGTAACAGAAGAATTGGTAACGAAACCTCGACGATTAGAAGTACAAAAATCTTACCTGAATGTTCTGAGTTGGGATCTGAAGCGCCAGTGCCATTGAGTTGGCATCGAAACTTTCATCTAAAGCTATTAGTGCACCATGAACACCGGATTCGAGTAAGTTTCCGCTATATTCCTGTTCCAATGAATCAATACGATCAGAAATACGATTCCACATTTATCTCAATGCTTTGTACCTTCAGGCCAATGTTGTTGACCCATCGAATGACCCTCTCGTTACTCCACACCAAGACTTCGGCGACTGCGTTCTCCGACCCCTTTCGTCGCTCCTCCAAAGCATTCCGATCGTAGTTGAGGCGCTTGAGACACGAGATGCCGTACTGAAGACTCGTGCGGTGAAAACTGTCGACCATCTTCAGTTGGCCACGCAAATCTTTCTTGTTCAGATGGTCGAGCATGCGAGCGTCCACTAGACATTCCATGAATGTTGTACGGTATTGAGGTAATCCGAGAGTGGGAAGCCAGTAATTGCCAATCCATTCGTGATTCATGTCACCTGGAAAAAGGATAATCGGTGTTGAAACGGATTAAGCAATTGCGTGTCAAAGCAGTTGCCAGAATTGTATTTACCGAAGGCCAGCGTTGTGCGTGTTGTTTGAGGCGCCGAGGGGGAAGTCAGGGAAACCATCTCTTGGATAGCTAAACGCAATTTCAGCCTATGAAGTGGATTGCTTATGCCTAGAACATGACAGATTGTAAGGATTGAAGTTCGAGTGGAAATTTCGTGACTTGCCTATTTCTCTTTGAATTTCTGTATCACTCAATGCACTCATGATAGCACCTGATTTAACGTTAGCTCGACACGCCGCCACATACCACGCGGGCATGCCAACCCATAGCTCGAGCCACGCCACGATTGTCGGGCCATTCCACAGAGCAAACGGAGTTCCAGCTTTCATCGCCTCGCCAAGGAGATCGTGTCGATAGTCATGTTCCCTGTGAATTTGACTTTTGAAAATATTGAATCAGAGCTTCCCTTAAAACTTACTTCTTCTTCTGCCGTCCGTACTCCATTTTAGAACCTGAGATATTTAATTTACTGCTGATGCTCATCGTGTCATAGTTGGAGTCGATGTCGCTCATGTTCATCGATAGTCCGCTCATAATACTACTTGATCCGTCGGGCATGGAATTTTTCTCTCCCTTCACCTGCAACAAGCAGACATTGATTAATCAAACATGTCGGAGTGAGAGTGACTCGCTTTTACCTTCTCCTTTTTACTGAAGAATCGACCTAAACTCGACTTAATACCTTTCTTCTTTTGAGCTCCAGCGATGTCGCGATTGCCAGTCGGCGTCTGCAGCATGTTCATTGACGACATGCTACTCAAATGTCTAAGCGACTCTTGACTACCGTGGCGTGAGCTTAGCGGCGACGAAGCATAATTCCCATGCGTATTCCTACAGCGGAGCGAGGAAGTGTTTTGATAAATAACCGCGATAAAGTTGAGATGGAACCAAGCGATTGTTGTGAGACGAATGAGAAACAAGAAAAATGATTAGGGAAAGTTCTGATATGTACGTAATTAGCTTCTAATTTAAAATAATTATTTGTGTTCGCTGCTGAACATAATTAAATCTTCGCTACACCCTTCGAAAGCAACAACTTTTTAATTGCCATCCTTTGGTTAATGCGTTCATGCGAGAGTGTTTAACTGGCGTAAATGTCAATTAAGCATTAAACTGTATCTCATTATCAATCGGGTTAAGCGGGTTCAGTGTTGAGAGAGGAAGCCTCATGCTGGTAGCGTTTCGAATCACGTTCCTTATCGCGTTGTTCTGAGCTCATCGACAGGATTAGGAAGATGTCAGGACTAAGCATGAGATTTGAATGTAACCATAAACAGAGGGAGCTTAAGCAAAATCTGTTACATCTCTCGCTGTTAAATGTAGGATATTGATGGAGAATAATGATGCAAAATCCCGAATCTCATGTCAGTTAAAGCGAATGGAGATGAGTCGACGAGAACGAGCGACGCGTCGTGAGTGAAAGGCAAATTCAAGACGATTGGAAAAGCTTTTCGTGTGTTGCTGAGTTGCTGCATTTGCGAGGGCGTCAACGGCAATGAACAAAGACTCTCGTTCCGTGATTGACAGCAACTCAACGGTCGCTGTCGCATGGGAAGCTTTTCGATCAAACGAAGCGTATTGATTCGCATGGCTTGCGTTTGATCAAACAACTTCCGCAGTTTCTTAAACCTAGTTTGCACATAGAATAACTTGTCAATTAACCTGATATGATTCATATTCTGTGATCCATGCATCGACGGCAGTCCCATAGATCTTTAGATGCAAATAAGCCACAAATGTAATCAAGAGACAGTGAGGCAGCGTGTGTAGGTGGTTTAGCGTGTAAAATAATCCCAGAAAGAAGCAAACATTATTACACAACGGAAATGAGAGACAGAATGTTAGTGGTATCGAGCTGCACGGCAATGGTCGCCGTAGAGCTCGAGAAGTATTTGTCAAGAAGCTAAATAGTTTCCATTAAAAGTGAACAAGCTGGAGATAATGTAGAGCTTACCGTCGCAACTCTTCTTGGCTGTTGGCGAGTGCCTGTGCGAATCTTTCCAAACGGATGGAGCGAGCGGTTAAGGGAGATGCGCCACCGCCAGAACTGGACTCCCCGCCGGAAACTGAAAGTCCATGAAGCTCGTCTCGACTCATGTCGGCTGACATTTGTGCAAGTTGTAGCTAGTGGAAAAGAACGGGAACAAAATTAGCATCACAATGTTGTCAGTTTGTGAGTTGAAGTTGTGATAAAATTTACAAATTTGAAAATGCAATGAAGGTAAAAAGTTTATTTGATCGTGACGCAATAATCAAACGCCCGCCGTGAATTTGTTTCTCATGCAAGAATGTCCGATCATCGTTTCGAATGGCTTATGCAACCGATCAATGGAAGCAGAAAATAAGTCGGCAGAAAAAAGCAAAATCATTCTCGTTTGTACTCTCAACGCTTTTACACAAAAAAGTGAAGAAACTCAAACTGTTTCGCTTCCAGTTAAATGGAATTTCGTCACAGAGGAAGTCGCACAGCTTTGTTGTGAGTTCGGAAAAAGCGAAATCAAATAGACATTCACCTGGCTTGAGGGCAAAGATTCAGAAAGCTGACCAGAGGCGTATTGTTGCAGGTGGGCCGGAGACATCGACGCTGGCGCCTGTTACAATTTCATCAACATTTTTTTTTTGTTTTTGCGTTTGACTCAATTTGATTTAGGTTTTGTGTTTTTTTGTATGGTAAAAAGTTTGTTTTGCGCATAGAAAAGTTTTTGTTGGGTAAAATTTTGATATCAAACGGGGCGATAGAGAGAGAGAAAACCGCGGAATGAACATGATAAAACTTTTTCCGTATTTAATTTCGTGTCTGAATGAAGTCTGTGATTTGGTCTTTTGTGTCTGTTTATGAATAACTAGTGGTGCTTAGACCCGGCCCGAACTGACGCTAATTCGTCAATGTGGAGCGAGTCGAAGCCCTGATTTTGCTGACTGAACAGAGCAACTCACCGTATGATATTTGTGAAGATAATCGCGGTTGGGACTGTTGGGAGTGCTGCGGCCAGACATCGGCGGACTCTGCCGGTCGGATATTCGACCGCGTGTCAATAGATTCATGTGCTCCATGCTGCCGACGCGAGATTCAAGCTCTTCGGCACGAGCCTCTGTTGATTGTTTTTCTTCTTGGATAAGTCTGTGAAGCATGAAAAATTCATGAACTGTGACGTCGCCGGATGTTTACGTGATCTCACCTAATTTCATTATTAATGGCATCCAACTGCTCTTGAAGCATCATGGCTAGCGTTTGAGCATCAGTGTGACCAGTTCCGGTGGGTGAGAGCAGTTCAGCTGTGCTGAAAAGACTGTCAGCGTCATCACCGTCGACGCCGACCATTCCATCGACGAAAGCTTGCTGCACATTTGCCATGACGTGGGCTTGTTGTATCTGCTGAATCTTTTCCCATTCTTGTTCGGCGAGTGATCGATGATATTGTTCTTCTTGTTCGAGTCTCTGCTGCTGTTTGCGTCTGAGCGAATGAGCGTCGAAGCTGGTGTGGGAAGCACTGCGCGAGAACTGTGCGGCTGCGAGTTGCTGGGGATCCGACACGTTGTTTGGCGAAAGGCTTCTGGTAAGCGCCTCCGTCTGTTGGATGTTGAAGGCAATTTCTTGCTGCAGCAGCTGGCGTTTGTAGTTCTCAGTCTCGAGACGAGCTTTCGAAAGCTCTTTGATGATTTCTCCTTTCTCATGATGAAGCTCTTCCGCAAGCTTTCTTGCCTTCTCCAGCTCCTGCGTCAACTGATTCTTCTCGTCGAGCGCATGCATTCGCTCCTTAAGATGAACTTGGAGACGATCGTTAGATTCAGAGAGAAGTTTATCAACTGTCGACGACAATCGCTGGTTGTGCTCTTCGTTCATCTTCAATCTTTGGTTCAGACGCAACACTTCTGCATTCTTCTCATCCAAGTTGGTCTCCAGTCGTTGGATTCGATCCTCAGCGGATCCATGACGCTCTTGTGCCTAGAGATGGAAAGGAATTGATTAGTTCATGTTCATCGGAATCAGCAAAAAACAAAACGCTAACAAATGATTGGCATTCCATGAGTGTTGGTTCGTTGGTGCAATAAACTAATCATCCAATGTCAAAATTTCGATTCAATGTTAAAATGAGAATGAGCTTTTAATGTTAGTTGATTGTTAGATTAAAATAAATCCTTAAACTTGTTAACTATTGGTCATATTTACTCCGCTTTTTGTTAGAAACAAAAAGAAATTGGAATAGAGTAGTGCAGGGTGTCTTAAGATGTGTCTTTAACGTTCACATAACAGAAGATTGTCTTGGTCTTCCACTTCGTCGGCAATCAAAAACTTGAAGTCTCGTAAAAATAAAAGTTCAGTTTAATCATCCAACAACTCAATTTCGAGAGAATTGTAAATTTTGATATTAAATTAATTAACTTGTGCAATGCAGGAAGGAGCCAAAGGTCCAGAGAAATCATAAGAATTTTATCGACAAAAAAGCGAGGAGCGGAAGTTGCTCTTCGAGCTTTCTTAATGAGCTCTGAGCCTTCTGTCCCCTCCCCGCCTCCATACGAATATCCATTTAAAGCTTTCGACTAGGCCTAAAACATAAAACTTTAACGAGTACCGTTGAGGAATCAGCGGCATCGCTTAATAAACGACATCGAGAGTTAATTTCGAAGGTTCGTAAAAGATAACATTAATCAATTGGCAAAAACAGTTTAACAGACATATTTAGATAACCGATGTTTTTGTTCCTGTTGGTCAACATCCGAAAGACCCTGCCTACCTGTGAGCCTACCTGCGTTAAGGCTTCCATACGTGCCTTAAGCTCTTCCTCCATTTCAGGTAGTTTGGAGAATTGTGCAAGCTTCTGCTCGGAAAGCTCAAGCTTCTCTTGAATGGCGGCAATCTTCTCCTCGTGTAGCTAGAATCGAATTTCATTAGCCTCAAGTTATTGCAACAACAGTAAGCTTGATTACTTTGATTTGAGCTTCCTTATGTCGCAACTCTTGATCGAGCTTCTCATTCAAATCGTGAAGTGAGGACGCCTCTCGTTGGGCATTCAAGTATCGCTTCTCGAGCGTCGTGATTCGCTCCTCTTGGTCTTCTTTTTGCGCGACGTTCTCCCTCAAATCCCTCTGCAACTTCATGTTCATGTCTTGTGACTTTGAAAAGTCTTTCTGAATCTTTGAGATGCTGTCGTCTTGCTCATTGATTTTGCTGTTTAAGTCGGACACTCGCCGTTGCCATTGTGACAGCTCAGCAGTTTGCTTCTCGATGATAGTTTGAAGCTCGTGAGTCTTCGATGCGAAGTCTGCCATTTCTTGTTGAATATTGATCTCGCCATTGTTCTGCTTTGACTGAGAATCCTTGTCGACCTCGCCGTTCTCTTTGGTGGAATCGTTTTGCGTATAATTTCCCGACTTCATCTGCTGCAGCTCATCTTTCGCTTGTTGCAACTCTTCCTCTAACGACGTGTTTTTCTCCAATGAAACTCGCAACCGCTCGCGAACTTTCTCGTCCAATGCCTTGTGATGTTCGAACAGACTTTTTAAAGCTTTCAATACTTCAACTTCACTCGACACGCCGCTCTGTGCGGCTGCTTGTCTTTTAACGACAGTCATTCGAAGGGACCGCTCGTGACGCGAGACAAGACACTCGAGATGCTCCAGAAGAAGCTAAAAGAAAATTTTGATTGAGGAAATGTCAATTGGACTCGATTTTCGATTTCTTACCCTTGTGTTGTTACGTTCGGCTTTAAGCTCGCTGATTTCCTCATCGCGTTCGAGCAGCGTCTCCCTCGCCCCCGTCAATTCTTTTGTCAGTGTCGAGAATTCCTAGGAGTGAAAGGGAAGAGAAAGGTAACTCTGAATCTTATACAATCAACTCGAAATCTGATGGAATTTGGGGTCGCCCGAAGGTTCGGCTTTAGATTACGCGATTACTCAACGAGAGAGATACAAATTTCTTATCTTGTCAATATCTTCACCGTCATACTGAGAATGGAAACACATGGAACATGTAGAGAAAAAAATTTAGTGGCAATTAGACGTCGCACGATTCAGTGATTAACGTTTAGGTCTAGTGCCCGAGTTTTGGGGAATTTCTGGTGCTAATTGAAGTAAATCTGCAGTAAATTGTCATCGTCAGTGTTTGGAGAAACGAGAAAAGTTAAAGTCGACCGATAAACGACTCGATTCCCACGAGTCCAAATAAATATTGTAACAGAATTTCATGTGCCATTCATCAAAATTGGTAATACTACAAGACAACGCACACGCGACCGAGATAAGTTCAATGGAATGTTCACGAGCACTAACTTGTGGCAGATTTGCATTGATTTGTCGATGTAAACTGTCGCGCTCCTTTTCGCAATCGCCCAGCTTGCCCTCCATCTCGTTGAGGCGCTCTTGTGCCTCACGCAGACTGTCCATGAGCTTGTCCCGCTCATCGAGCATCGACACCATGAGCTGCTCGAAGTTGGCATCTTCACCGCCGCTGAACTGTGACGATCGCTGCGAGATCGAATCCTCACTGATGGTGGGCAGCACGTCGCACATCATATTCCACATTTTGCAGGTCACTTCTTGCACCGACGGACGACGATAGCACTTTTTCAACCGTAAATATGATTAATTACTCGGTTTGAGGCAGAGAAAAAGCTGTGGAAATTTTTTCTTCCCCTTTTTGCAGTTCCTTGGGGGAGGAGGGGGCGCTCTGACCAATAAGAAAAGTTTCTACCGCGCCGTCTTCGCCAAATCACACACGTCCACTTCGATTATCACTACAATTCCCAATTTCCGCTTACAATGAACAGCTTTCGAGCTCGGTTTAGCTCTGCTCTGAAGCGATTTTAACAAAACTTTTGAGTGAGAGAAAATTTTCAATCAAGTTTCGCGATTCTGCCGCACTACCGCGAAGCGAACGCTGCTTTTAACTCATTCTCGTGACCGGTCGGCTGGCGAAACGTTTTGGCACACAAATATCCATGATTTAGTTAGTTTCACTCGTGTTTTCCAAGCCTAATTCACACAAACTCTCTCTGGCTAGAGTGGAGCAACTCGACTTAGTTGCGCGGCCTCGAGTTGGGAGGCAAAAAGTTTCAATTCCCTTGGATTTGCCTTTTAGTTTTCAACCCCCCGGACTTGAGTTTTTATCTAAATCCTTTAAAGTATGAATATGAACGGAGCTGACTCGATAGCGAAGAAGTTGGAAGTGATTCTGAACGAGTTCTATCACCACACGACGTCCAACTTTAGGAAGAAAGAGATCGAGCGTGATTTGAAAGTGTTTCAAAGGTTTTAGTGATTTTGTTATTTACGTTTTGCTGTAATCGAAATGTTCTAAGCTGAATTGAGTTCAGCTGGCATTACCGGCAATGTGTGTGGAGCCCTAAAGCTGATGCAACCTTCCCTTGTCTATTTCCAGTGATGATAGTTGTTGGAGTATTGTGATCGAGATTCTGGGCTCGTCTGCTGGCTATCAGAATCAATATCTCTGGTTCTTTGCTTCGTCTACACTTGAGGTAAGTCCTTATTCTCACCCTGATACCTCCGGATATTAAATGCAGTCCTAAACAATCCTAACAGCTCACAATAACAAAAAGATGGAATAAACTGGATCTGAAATCAAAGACGCAGATTCGAGACTTCCTTTGGCTTGTTTACTGTAACTTTCCGCACAACGTCGGCGCCCTGCAACGTGATAAAATCGCTCAGCTAATCTCCCTGATTGGCAAGAGACAGTTTCCCGATGAACATCCACAGTTCATGGAGAACTTGCTGATGCTAATTAAGACCAATTTTCTTCTCGGAATCACGCTGCTCAAGGCGACGTGCAACGAGATAACGAGCACAAAGCCTGATGTCACTTATCAGAAGAAGAAGAGCTTCTCGCAAGGGTAAGCGTAACTGCAACCGGTTTTCATCGATGACTAATTCTTTTTATCTTTTCCGCTGTTGTTGTAGAATGGCGATTTGTCTCAGTGAAATCGTTTCGCTGCTCAACAAGTTCCTGACGCTCTGCGTTTGCCGTGTGAGCAATAACGAGCTCGTCTTGGGCGCCGCCGATGAATATATGAGCACGTCACTGCCAAACGACGATCGATTCCATTTCTGCTGCACGGAGCTTCTCGCCTGCATCTCGAATATCTTCTCTTGGGCTCCGAACAACGACGCAGTGATGACATCAGAGTTCTTCAACAACATTTACGAACTTTGTCTGTTTAACAGCTCGGAGAAGTTTGTCAATATTCACATCGCGGCGATAATGACCATCAGCGAGCTTTTCTATTTGCAAAAGCCACTCCCGCAACCGCAAATCCAAGCGAACGGCATAACCGAGCTGATTCAACAGAGTAATCTTCCACATTCACTGGAGGAGTATCAAGACAAGTTGACGGAGCTGCTGAAGCTTTTCCTGACGCAGCAATGGACGCGATGCGTCAACTCGAAGAACTTTCCGTCGAAAGAATTCCTTCTTCACCTGTTTAACTTCACATTCTCTGGAGGAATATCAGCGCTAACATTCACTGATCGACTGTCGTTGTGGAAGCCGATCATTCAAAGCTTCAACGAGAAGGCCGCCGGACGTTACACGGAAACCATCGTACAACTGATCTCGAATGTGTTCAAAAAGATGCAATTCCAATACGATCCAGAGCTCGACCTTCTGGACACTGAAGAGTTGGACGAGAACATGCAAACTGAGCTGCAACATTTCTTGAACCAATGCATTGACATTATGTCAACTGCTGCAGAGGTCGAGCCATGCAAAATCTTCGATTTGATTCACAATGAATTTAACCGCGACGACGGCAAACTGAAAATGTTTATTGCGTTGCTCAACTCACTGCCAGACTTCTCGAAAGATATCGCGAAAATTCCAGTCAACCTTGACGAACTTCTCAGCTGCTACACGCATGAACCGTCAAAGGCTTTCTTCTTCCACTGTCTCGTCCGTGATCTCTGCTCGCTCCTCCAAACTATAACGCAACTGTCAAGTGTTGTTCTGCTAATGACAGAGGAAAGGTCGCAATCGGTTTCAATAGTCATCAGATCGTGCATTTATACGCTAAAGCTAACAAACAGAAAGAAACTTCATCTCTACAACTTAGGAAATCCGTCAGTGACTACAGATTTAGTGGAGCTCCAAGCTCAGCTGTTGACATCGGTGCGAAGCCTCGTTCTTTTAAAAAGTGACGTCGCTGACGACTACGAAGAGATCTTTAGTCTGATAACTTCAGTGGTTCAGACTTTGCTGCCCCCACAGTTCGACTGTATCGAGCCATTGGTCGTGACAAACTCGTCAGCTCAGCTAATGTTGACAATAACTTCTGGAATTCGACCAAACTACATCTTAAAGCATCCATACGTCCTCGAGCTGATTCAAAGCAATCTAAGTCACCAGCACGACAAACATGTGCGACTCAGCATCAAGCGAATCATATTCAACACTCTTCTGTTATCATACAACAAAATAGCTGTCAATCAACTCGAGGATCAAGAGTACGAGAAGCGGAGGCAGTTTCTACAACAATACGTCGAGTTTATTAGCAACAAATTTCTTTCAATGGATCTCACGAGCGAGAACAATTTGTTCTTGGAGCACGTGAAAGCTGAACTAGGAGACTACGAAGAGCTTCTGACAGTTTTCGAGGACACCAACACGATATCGAAGCAAATGCTGCTAGCAGGAATTCAAAAGATCATCACCAAGGCCATCGAGCTGTTCCAGAAGTTTGCTAAGAACCCAATAATTTACTCAGCAATCGTGAACTTCTTCCTGGGAGTTGTGCGATGCCTTCAGCTGCAGTTGGGCTCAGACTTCATCATTCAAATCATTCGCATGTTCCTCGAGACGACGTCGACGAATTCCGAAGCTCTGAACAAACTCCTCCAAATGCTGATCTTTATCGTGCAACAGTCCGGCTCGGCCGCGAACATTCTGATGAACGACATTCTGAAAATGACTCTGGACGATCTCCTGCCGCTCGAGAGAAATCAAAGCGCTGACATATCGGTCAATCTTTACACTCTCTTCGACTCGATCCTCCAAAACCACTGGAACTACTTTCACAAAATCCAAACGATCACCGCGGGTGTTCGAAGCCATCAAGAAGACTTGCTGAAGATTTTCAACGCCTACGGCCAGTTTCTGTGTAACGGAACCAACAGTCAGGATCCTAATGTGATAAGAATAGTATTATGTTCGCTTGAGAAGCTCAACGAGACGTGGCGCTTGTACGAGAAGGTTTTCTTCAAAACTCATCTGCTGAAGTCTTTCCTATGCACGCTGATTAGGATCGTCGTCTCTGCGAGTGGAATTCTCTTCTACGATCAAGTCATCTCGATCATCTATCACATGTCAGAGAAGAACAAAGCAGCTCTGCAGGAGAGTTTCATCTCCGTCGGTTATCCGGCAGAAGTCAAAATCATCCAGCAGATCTGCGAGACGACAGACTTGCCGACGTTCTCCAACAACATGGAGATACTGATTCAGGACACGATCTACTCGCAGTTCCTGCAGTGAAGTCCTTCATTCCTTTCCGAAATCGTAGAAGTCAAACGCATTTACTCATCACTTATGATTTGCTTTGTGTAGCAAACTCACTAGATATCAATCGCTTAGCACGAGAGGATTTTTATAATTGGACTTTTTCCAGCTGAATAAAATTTATTAAAATAAAACTTCATTGATTACGAACAACCGAACGGAGCGGAAACAGTTTAAATAGAACGTAAGGATTTGACATGACACAGTAGTTACGTAGACGACTTAACAAAGGGAAGTCAATTGAATCGATGCTTAAGGACTGTGAGGGGTGTTTTGACTGAAGAACGGAGCTGAGTTCTGCTCAAGCAATGTGTGGCACCTGTAACGAGTTCCGATTAGTAAATGTAGAGTATTTTGGGTGGCTAAACGTCTTACATGTCGCAGACTTTGCAGGTCCTTCCGTTAGACCCACTCTTGACCACACGGCTGCAGCACGTCTCACAGAAAATTGTTCCGCAGTGACGGCAGTTCACCTTGTAAGAAAGAAATTTTGCATTCAACATTGCTGAGAAGGGTGAGAGTTTAGCTACCTTTCGACGAGTCACAGTGAAGTCTAGCTTGCATGATGGGCACTGATAACAATCCTCTTCGTCCTGCCATCTGACTTGAGAATCGGCTGATCGAATTTTCTCCAATTGCATCTGAAAAGTGAAATGTGTTAGCTTCTAAAAAGGATTCAAGTGTTATTAGTTCTACCTGAAGCGATTGCGAAAGCTTAACAAAGTCTTTCTGAACAGCTTCACTGGTCAAAAGCTCTTGCTGCATCATCGCTGCCTTCGACTTCAATTCCATTTTCGTCCTTTCGATCCGCTCGATGTTCTCACTCAGCTCGATGTTCTGCATCCGAACTTCGCTGATTTCTTTTTTGTTGTCGTTCTCAATCTTAAGAAGTTCTTCTTTCTCACTGAGCAGCTTAAGGTGAATGTGATGTTGCTGCTTCAGTTTGTCCTCGAGGCTGTGAATGCGATGGTTGAGCTTCTGTTCCAAGAATTCCCGCTCTTTCTCTTTTCTTTGGAGTTGGTCTCGAAGGAGGCTCGCTTCATCCCGGAAGCTGATGCACTTCGCCTCACTAAACTCTTGTCCAACCTTTGACTCGATTAAGTTCTCGTTGAGGCCCAAAACCAACTCGTGCAGCTCGTCGATGTTTTGTGGCAGATTAATGTCTTGCGCTTTCAGTTCATCGGAATGTTGGAGATATCGACCGGACAAGAATTCGTTATCTCGCTGGAGTGTTTCAAGGTGATCGTGAATCTGCTGACGCTCTTCAACAACCTTCATTAGCTCTCGATTGATTTCCTCCTTGAACATCGTGAAACCATTCTGAAGATCTTGGAATCGTCGCTCGCTACAGTTCAGCTGGTCACAAAGCTTTTGAACTTCATCTTTGTGCTCTTCACGCTTCTCCTGCCACGTCTTCTCCAGGTCGAGTCTCAGCGCTGATTCCTTCAGTAAGTCCTGCTTCAACCTCTCGATTATCTTTTCTACTTTGGCTGTCTTTTGCCTCTCGGCTTCGATGTTATCTTGAGCTTGCACTAGTTGGAGCTCGTAGTTCTTGCACATACTGCACAACTCCTCCGTTGAAACTTCTTCCTCCGTCGTTTCCGGTGCGTTTTTCATCAAACCAACAAGCGCTGACTTTGCCTGCACCTCGGTGCCTTTGATTTGCTCTATCTCGTCGTAAGCCGATCTGAGTTTCTCCTTTAATTGCTGGATTTCATCTTCCAACGGAACGACTAATGAACGAAGCGTGTCTGCGTCTTCTTGAGCCTACAAAAGGTCAATCAATATTGTTAGAAGATACGCAATTTCATCAGCTGTTTGCTTACATATTTAGACGTTGACATTGACGTTGCTTTTCGTGCTGACTCGTCGAGGTTCTCTTGGCTATTGCTGTTTCCTGTGATTTTCTTAACGTTTCTAGCTAGAGTCTTCAGACCTAATATCGATTCTAAACTTTTTGATTCCTGCTGCTGTTGAACAATCGCGTCCTTCAGTGACATCACCTCTTGTCGAAACCTCTCATTCTCCTCTGTTAATCTCGATATCTCGTTATTCGCTAGCGTTGCTTCGTCGCACGTCTCCTGCAGGAGCTGCTGCAAAGTTAAAATCTCTTGCTGTGAGTTCTCGCGCTGATCCTCCAAATCTTTCTCTCGGTTGTACTCTGCGATGACTACAAGAAAGCATTTGAGTGCACTGTTGAAGCGAAAAGACCTCAAACCAATTACCAAGCTGTGAGTTTTTGTCATCCAGCTCCTTCTTCATCAAATTCAGTTTCTGCTTCAATTGCAAACATTCCTTTTCCTTGTGGAGGTAAATCTCCTTCATGCGAGCTCGTTGAGCATTGAATTGATCTTGCAGCTTCGATGTTTCGCCGACTGGCTCCGCATTATCTGCAAAACAGGATGTTAGAAATTTCTTAGCAAATGCAATTCACCTTTTACCATTTTCCATGACTCAGCAGCTGGGAATTGATTCAATTTCTCAGTAAACACATAAAAGGGACGACGGATTGTTGGAGATTTTAACTGTAACACTTCTGCTCCTCCCAATGGCCGGGAATATTTAATTGAAGAAAACAAGTCAACATGAACGAAGTCGAACGCCCTCGCGCCACTCACACACTCGTGATTGTTCGAATCTGAAAATGTCGTTAACATATTATAAAAATCGGTTCAATGTTTGTTTACTAAATTTGTTTTCTTACGGAATGGAACATGAAAAATGCTTTTGCTGCTTTGCGGGCATCGTAGCCAAAGAAGACGCGACAGCAGCCACTGCAGAAGATCGACAGTGGTTCTTTGAAATAATACGATTAGAGGTAAGCTTGATAGATTTGATTTTGATTAAGAATTTCCAACTTTGAATATTACGCGTTTCAGTTTAAATCAACAGCTCGCGATTTGATTTGTCTTCCATGTCGACGGGATCTTCAGTATTGCATGGACTTCCGAAATCGAGTGATTGAAAGTAGATCCAACGCGGAGAGTTTGAAGCGCGAAGTCAGTGGCGATGAAGCAATAGAATTCGTTGACATTAAAATAGAAAATACAAACGAAGCAATCTCCGTTGAGTCTGTGAAGCGTAAGACAATCAGGCCTGGTAAAACGAGAAAGCAATGTCCAACATGTGGAATTTTCGTACTCAATCTTCCCGAGCACATCAAAATGGTTCACCAATCTTGCAAACGCTTCAGCTGCGACTTCTGTTCCTATTCCTGCTACTTCAAGACGAAAATCACTCGACACCTTCAGCGACACATTCCAAAACACCTTCGCAAGCAATTCCCCTGTGGTATAGCCGACTGCAACTTCTCAGCTTCGAGGAAAGACGCTCTCCGATCACACCAAATGGCAATGCACCAAGCATCTAGAGGCAAAGTCTGCTTGTGTGTCGAGTGTGGCAAGAAATTCTTCAACAAATCTCAGCTCAACATTCACTACAAAGCTGTGCACGAGAAAGTGAAGAACCATTTGTGCAACTTATGCGGGAAAAGCTTTTTCAATGTTAACGATATGGAGATGCACGTCAAGCGTCACGGAGTCAAGGACGAAGCTTGCGACGTGTGTGGGAATCTTTTCTACTGCTCACTCGACCTCAGACGACACATGAAGATCCACTCGGATCCAACGATCCCATGCGACGTGAAGGAATGCAGCAAGAAGTTTTATACGAACAGCAAGATGCGAACACACGTCAAGATCAGACACGAAGGAGCAAAGGATTTCTTCTGCGACTATTGCAGGTAGAGCAAAGATTTCTCTTGCCACAGCCCCCCGCTTACCTCCTAATCAGTTCCAGGTTTTCGCAGCACAACAATCTCAAACGCCACGTCAACTCAGTACACAAAAGCCTCCGCATCAACTGCCTTATCCCCGGCTGCTCTTACTCAGTGGCGAGAAAGGACAAGTACAAGAACCACCTGACATCGCAGCACAAATTCTTAGACGAGAACGCAAGAGAAACAATTTTAAAGAGCGTAAAGTTTGAATGAATTATTGTAATGTTTTCGACAAAAAGTTAAAACTTCTGGCTGGGTTGGGCATTTTTGATCGATTCCAAAAGCATTTCCATGGCGTCCGGTCCAAGGTTCTGGTGATGAGCCAACGCATGTTTCTTGTAGTACTCCCGACGGCTAAAGTTTCCATGGCAACCCGGCACCTCGCAGAAGAACCTCAGCTTCTTGTGGATCGAAAACATGTGACGATTGAGATCATTCTGGGAAACGAACAAAGTTACGAGGAGAATAAAATGTTTCGTTAAAAGACAAACTTACGTTAGAGAAGTAACATTTTTCGCAGAACTGACAAGCGAAGTCTTTTTGGCCCCGATGGGATTTCAGATGCGCTCTCAGTCGTTTCTTCATGTAGAATTTCTTGTCGCAGTTCGGGAAATCGCACGGGAATTTCGGCTCGGAATGATAGTAAAGATGAGTTCGAAGGTTGTTCATGCACGTGAAGAGTTTGCCACAAAACTCACAGGGCCTGAAATCAAACTGTTACACAAATGCTGAGCTCTCAAACGGTTTTCATCCTTACATATCCTTGGCATTGTGAGACTCTGTGTGCTTCTTTAGGTTTTCAGTCGAGTAAAAAGCTGCAAAGAAGTGAAGTGGTAAACGATCATTCGAAAAAATGGTAAACGATCAACGATCATTCGACAAAATTCTTACTCTTCTCGCAGATGTGACACTGATGAATTCGTTCCTTCTCTGTATGCTTCGCCTTGACGTGGGCGTTGAGATGGAAACGCTTCTCGAACTCAAGCCCGCACACTTCGCAGAAATATTTCTGTGGCTCTCTTAACAGCTTTTGAACGTGAGTTTTCATGTGTTGCTCTGCAATTATCAACCGTTGAGTTTAGCGTGACTAAGGAGCCAGATAGAGGCTCAACCACTCACCCATGTCGTACTTGAAGAAAGCCCCGTAAGGACAAAGATCGCAGAACACGTTTTTAATATGCATGTGGACTTTCATTATGTGCCGTCGCCAGTTCTTAACCATCGTGCCGCACAGGTTGCATTGCTTCTTCGGCTTCAACATTATCTTGTCATACTTTGGATCGATCTCGCACTTGTGGATGGCTTTCATGTGCATCATCATTCGGCCGTATCGCGACGCTTGGTAGTCGCAGTGGTCGCACTGGAACTTGTTCAGATTGAAGTGAACGACGTTGATGTGTTCTTTGATCGAGTCGCGGTGGAGATATTTAAAGCATCGAGGGCATTGAACACTGCAAGTAAATAACCAAGTTAACTCTGATCACTTTGACAGGATTTTGAAACTCACTTTTTGTTCTTATCTTGTTTCAAAACCTGTTTGAACTCTTGAAAAAGCTTTTGATTTTCATCGCTGGTTGCTGAATCCACTTTTTTCTTCCTAACTTTCCGTTTCTTCGATGGAGTTCTCTCAGATGATTCTTCTTTCAGATCGCTGATGGTGATGAACGGAGCACAGTCGACGAAAACGTCTCCTCCGTCAAGACACTCATCGTCTACCTCAGTTTTGATTGTGACTTTTGGAGGGTCGAGAAGGAGATCAGGAAAGCCAAACTGCTCTCCAATCCTGTACAGTTTCCTCTGTTTTGCTATCAAGTTTTGTCTGCAAGAACATCACGAAAGGTTAAACGAAAGAATGATTCAGTATCGACCGCCAGACGCAGATCATCTGAATTATTCAAAATATTTTCTCTGGTTCTCACCGAAAATTGGAAAACACTTGGAGATCGTTGTCGCATAGATTGCAGATAATTTTGGAGTAGTTGTCGTCATCGAAGAGCTATGATACAATAAGGAAATTGATTCAATTGGCTTTGTAATTAAGGTTTTCATACCTGAATTTGCGTCAATTCGAAAAATTGTCGCTGAATTGCCTCGTTTATCTCAACTCTGCCTTCCGATATTTCTCTGAAACAGCATCGGCATTTGTCGAGATATTCTACTAATTTAAAATCGCTATCCAGAGGCGAGAGCTCCATAATTCTAATTTGCTTCCACAACAATTTCTTGAAATAAAGTAAACAAACTTTGAACCGATTTTGAACCGTTCGATTTGGTTGAATTCAAATTCCTCGTAGCCGTTAAATAAGACAAAATTTCAGCTTCCTTAGCAGCTCATTTTATTGAATGAGTAAAAGGTTAACAAAGTTGTCTTCTTCTACTGGTTGTCCTCTTGCTGCTGGTGTTCATCTTGCTGCTGGTTGTCATCCTGCAAGCATTCGATAATGTGATTTGCCTTCATTTCCGAAAGCACTTGGTCGTTTCTGCCTTTTAAGGAGAATTCTAAAAGAAAAAATCTTAGCTGTTTTGTCTTCTTGGATAAAGAACGACGGCTCTGATCCAACGATTGTAAAATCTTACCCAGTGCTTGCTTCAACCTCAAATCCACACGAAGTATGATTTCGTCGAGCTCGTCAAACTCCACGTCAGAATCTTCAGTCTCCATCGCGTCGTTGTTCACTTCCTCCTCAATTTCTTCGTAGTTTTCTTGTTGATCCATTTTCTTTGCTTTAAATTATCTTAACAAATCTTTGGCTTTCAGTTTTGCTGCTTTTATTTCTCTCTCGCTGCACTTTGCGTCTCTCTCGCTTTCCTTAGATCGTCAAATACGCTTAAGGATCGCAATGTCATCAACGTCAATTAGCAACAACATGCGACCAATCGATTCACGCATCCAATTCAACCGTCTGTTGCCATTAATCGACAGTATTTCACGCTTTAATTGAACCCGCAACTTAAATATTTCATGGCGCGAACCAAGAGAGCGAAACTCCGCGAGAGAAGAGCGAAACTCCGCGATCCTTCTCAGCTCTCTCAATCTCCAGCTCAGTTGCAGTCGAACTTTCAATCGAGACAGACGTGCTTGACAGACGCGAAGTGGAATATCAGTGAAATATTGTTAAGACACACAAGGAATATACCTTAATCCGTAGCTTTACTTCTAACAAGTGCTTTATATATCATAACAAATAAGAGAAGACTACGTTAAGCGATTGGATAAGCAGCGGATCAGTAAAATGGAGTTTGGAGGTTTGTTTTCTTGTTTTCCAACAAATCTTTTGATTTTCTTCGGCCAACTCGGCGAATCTTTATCACCTGCAAAGTGACGAGCAAAAGTATAAGAAATACGGTGGAGTTTAAGGCTTCCATGGCGCGTTTAATCCCCGTGATTCGAAGCCAGAATGATTCGTCGGTCGCGTCTGTGTTGGAATGAAATTTTGGTTGTGTTGAGTGACCAAGAATGGAATTTTAAGTGAAATCGCCGGATTGATTCCGAGTCTAGTGCGACCGCTCTTGTCCCGTAAGATTCTTATGGCTCGCTTGGAATGGCTTAGAGCATCAACAACCGCTACTGCTGGTCGCGCTATCCAGTTATCTCTCGTCGATTTCTTTTCATCTCGCTTCGAGGGCAATCAGCGAAAAGCTTTCCTGCTTTTACCATACGATGGAAAGCGATACGAAGAAGAATACGCACGCATTATGAGGTTCCCGAAAAACCTGAAATCTTGAAGCGCGGCGGCTCGAAAACAACAACACAAGCGCGTCTTGGAAATGGGAATGGAAGATAAAAAGCGAAAGAGGCAAAGAGGAGAAACTTCTTCTTCCTTTTACATAATGTTGATGCCAGCTCAAAGTCTTGAAGTCAGAATTCCTTAACCGGCTTCTTCTCCTCTCCGTTCGTGTTTGTTATTGCCTAGTTCGTTCGAATCTTATGCAATCTGGCTCAGCCTTTCTTTCTGTTTCGATGTTTCTTCAGAGCTTCGCCGGTTGTTGCTCAACCGCCTCTTCTAGGTGGTTTAATCAAATGAAGTTCAAGATTGTCGGGCGAACGGACGAAACCTGTTTTGCAAGTTCCCAAGCAGCGCGCCAACCAAATGATTAAATCGATCGAAACTTAATTGTTCGTGGAAGCACCGAAATGCTTTTTTTTACGGGTCGCAAAGTCTTTGCAGTCGGCTCGCTGAAGTCGGCAAGTTATTAAGTCACCGAACCCTGAATAATTAAAACTCGTATGGCATTCATCAACCTAACTGTATACAGCTTTATGTTTAGAATTTATCGTTCGGTGCTCAAGCTACAGAACCAATTCGAGTTGTTGAGAATCTCAAGTCGAGATTGAAAAGAACTTCGTACAAAAACTTAGCTTATGATTCGCAGGCTCGCTTTCTGTGTTAGATTTTCAATTCGCTAGCTTAATCAAGAATGCATTGAATTAGAATAAACTGTATGACCTGAACTTGTTTATCGACTGAAGCACCTTATGTGTCTGTGATCAGTGCTAGCTTTAAACAAATGTGCGGACCCAGGAAAGACTCGTAAACTCGAATAAGAAACCAAAACAAGTCGATTGACTTGTCAGTGAAAATTGCCTGAAAACGAATTGTTCGACGATCATAAAAAAATTGAATGAAACCAATTTGACTTGCTAATTGGAAATTAGAACTCGACAAGACGTAAAAACTTGCATGCGTTTGATTGCTTCAAGGCCATGGAATGCAAAACTTGATGAGCGGTTGCAAAGCATCGCGAAAACAGATTCGCTATTTGCATAAAAATATTTCAGTTGCCAAAGTTCAAGATGAGCCGATTCACCAACCAGAAGGTAACGAAGCAAAGTGTCAAACGATAGGCAGCGGCGAAGAGTCTGACAAACAAATATCTTTTCCTGGCTTTCGGCAAGTCTGCGGGCGACTCCTTCAATATCTCTTGCAGGATATTCTTGTAAGCGAGTTTGAACCAACCAACATTATCGCTCAGCGTCTCGTTGATGAAGAATTCTTCCTTTTCATGCGGCGGAATAGCCAAGTTTAAGTCGTTAAACTTGAAGTTGTCAATCTTGAAAGTGTTGCTGGAGAAATGACGCAAAGATTTTTCCGCGTTGATAATTAGCCGATGCGTCTTGAGCAATCTAAAAGCGAAAACTGTCATCGATTCATGCGAAACGTTGAAACTCTCACCTCGGTTGGTTCCCAGTTATGCAAAGCAATCCATCAAGTATCAATGCTGGAATGATATCTAGAAAGATCCTCAATATCCAACCATAGTAAACGCACTCGGTGAAGAAATAGCTTGGAGTGCTAACAGCTTTCAGCGAAGGATTCTCGTAAATGGCATCAGAACCAGCGGCAAACGATTGTTGAGTATGGATTTTAATCGACGCTGCGTTGTACACGGGAATCGCTTCAGCTTGCAGCTTGTCCCTCGATGTCTTGTAGGCGGCTATGATAAGACCCTTGACGCAGATGTCGACGGGGATCAGATTTAGTTCGCTTGTTTCTTTGTTGAACGTCACGTGGCTGATTCCCAAAGCCGCGACAATCATCATACCGGCGGGTCCATTGAGACTGTCCGTCCACGCCGGAATGGGCTCCACCTCGGTCACTAGAAGTGAACGCGTTACGATAAGAGCGATGGAGTTGATTCATTATTACCTGCCACAATCGACGGACGAAACAAAACGATCGGCAAGTTGAACTCATTCTTGTAGTCGATGCAAACTTGCTCGGCGAGATGCTTCGTGAAAGTGTACGTGTTGGGCGCGAATCTCGTTAATCTGCGATGGAAAAGATTGTCAAGATCATGAGACTGCTGCAAAGTTCACCTACTTTGGCGAGAAGCAGCTCAAAGTGTCTTCATCGAAGCGTTCCGCGAAATCTATGTAACTTCGCCAATCGGCATCGAACGGATAAACAATTTCTTCGACGTATAAGTTTCGAGGTTCAATGTAAGCAGTTGAAACATGAACGAAAGCTTTCAGGTGCGGCATCGTCAGCGCCAACTTGCAGACTTCTCTTGTTCCCCGCGTGTTGAGAAGGATCGCTGATTTCAGAGGATCGTCAAACCTCACTGAAGCGGCAGCGTGAAATATCACCGAGCAAGTTTTCAGCTTCTCTCGATCTGCCTCTGACACTCCCAAGTCGATTTGCAACACGTCTCCCGCAATCGCATGAATCTTGTCCATCCAATTGGGATTGCTTCTCTTCAAGCCTTCGTACAACTGCAAAGAAGCCAATTAACAGCAGATTAACGACCGTCGCCTTCACTCACTAAGTTGTTTGAAAACTGCTGAATCCTTTCATGTGCCGTCTTTGCCTTTGATGGACGCAGCAATAAATAAATCTTGTTAATCCCTGGACACGATCGCAGCAGCTTCTCGATTAGAACTTTGCCGATGTAACCCGATCCACCTGTGATGAACACATCGGCGCCTTCATAAAACTTTTTAATCGACTCTGGTTCTGTGGGCTGCATGATTGACAAGCAATTACTACTGAATGGAAGCGCAAAGTTTCCTTTTATATTCGCGACGATTGGAGCTGTAATCGCAAAGTTCAAAGACGTCAGGTGAATCGGCAAATGCAAAAATGGAACAAATTGTTGAATATTTATAATTCATAGCATTGAGTGCGAATCAGGCTGCATCGGTTGCTAAGCTTTTGTTTATTGGATATTAGAACACGCAAATGTGGATCAGCTTCAACAACAGAAAGATTGTGACTGCATTGATGACCTTTGACATCGCGTAAACGTAAGGGTAGCGCTTCCGTGCGACCTCCAAATCCTGGTCGGTTTGGCCCAGTGCAACCCCGAGGATGTGTTTATAGCCATTGAAGTAGAGTTCGCTGTTGGAGAAGAGCTTCTCAGTCAGACTGAACTCGTCCTTCTCAGCTGGTGGAATGATCAAGTTTAGATCGACGAAATCGAAATTGGAAATCGTGAAGTTGTGAGTGTAGAAATATCGCAGTGAAATCTCAGCGTTGTAAATCACGCGGTTCGTCTTCATGATTCTAAATGAACAAAGTCTCGGTTAGTTCGTTCGCACGACTCGTGTTTCTCTTACTTTGGCTTTTGTCTTGTTGCGAGAAGAATCCCATCGATGATCAGGGCAGGAATTATGTTTTTGTAGATTCGAATCATCCACGAGTAAGGTGTGCAGGATGTGAACGTTATGCTTGGCGCTCCGATGGCTTTTATCGGTGGAATTCTGCTGAGATATTGATCCATATCGTATGTCATGGAATTGAACGAAACCGTTTTCACTGACGCCGCATTGTACACTGGAATCGCGCTGAAAAGAATTTGAGTCAGTGGAAAGTTCTGACGGAAGCTTCAGCTCACAGTTCTTCCAGCGGGTTCGATTGCTGGTCCTTCCAGTACTTGAACGCCGAAATGATCATTCCTTTAACGCAGATATCGAGTGGAATAACATTCATCACGTTGGTTCCGGCCATGTTCATAACGTGATTGATTCCCAAAGCGACGACAATCGTAAGCCCGAGCGGTCCGTTAAGATTGTCGCACCAGCCGGGAATCGGCTCCGATTCGCAGACAGACACGATCGACGGGCGATAAATGATCATCGGAAGATGACACTCGTCCTTGTAGTCGATGCAAACCTGCTCCGCCATGTGCTTAGTGAACACGTAAGTGTTCGGCGCGAACTTTGTCAACCTAAAATGTTAATGATTAAAGCGACGATAAAATTCGCGAAATCATTTTCACTTTTTGGTCAAAACGTTGATCAAGTCTTCGTCTAAATGTTCGGCGTATTTGATGTACGTTCTCCAGTCGGCGTCAGTGGCGTAAAGCTTCTCGTCAATGTGCATGTTTCTCGGCTGGATGTAAGCAGTTGACACGTGAACGAAAGCTCTCAGATACGGCATAATCTTCGCCAACTCGCAGACTTCTCTCGTCCCACGAGTGTTGAGCAGAATCGCCGACTTGAGCGGATCGTCGAAGCGCACCGATGCAGCTGCGTGGAAGATCACAGAACAAGACTTCAGCTTTTCTAAATCTAGCTCAGAAATTCCCAAGCCCAACTGCATCATGTCGCCGTGGATCGGTTGAATCTTCTCGAACGCATCGGGATTTTCTTCTCTTAACTTGTCAAACAGCTAGGAATTTCAGTCCGTTAGGATCAACTTGTTTCCTCAACGACGCTTTTTACCAAACTATCAATGATTTCTTTCGCACGCTGAGCTGAACTTTTGTGCTTCTTTTCACGCATCAACACATAGATCGTCTTAATTCTTGGACACGAGCGCAACAGCTTCTCGATCAGCGCTTTGCCAATAAAGCCCGAAGCTCCGGTGATAAAAACCTCCGCGCCCTCATAAAACTTTTTGATCGACTCAACTTCCGATAGACTCATTTTGTTCGCACTTGACACTTTAAACTGGATGATTCGGCAGCGCTTCCAGTCTTTTATACGCGTTGCTTGTCTGGGATTCGGCTGGCGAACGAATGAAACGACTTTTAATTGGACTACATGACCTTTCGCCGATTGAATTATTCAAAACCATCAAAGTAAACTCGAAGTGCAATGACGACAGGAAATTGATACGGGAGCGAGGCTCATGTTCGACAAACAATCAACGAGACAACGACCTAATCCAGAGCGATTTGTCAAAATCTTGTGATCGCAGCTCGTTTTCTTCGGCCGTTCGCTGCTCATTTGACAAGCAAGTTCCACAACATGCTCAGCGCGCAAAAGAATGAGATCATTCGCAAGAGCTTAGCGCAGTCATTAATTTTATGAATGCGAATTGGCGCGGTCAAATGGAATGACGGGACAGTAAAGTAAACGTTTGAGTGTCGAACAGCGCTTCGAGATAAGATTAAGTTGCTTTGGAAATAATCAGCGGCGACGAAGTTAATTTCAGTTCAGTGACGCATAAGTTTCGCGAGGATGTCAACGGAAATTAGCAGACTGATCGCTTGAGTCAGCTCGTAACAGCGGTGACGAACAAATTGTAAATACTCAGCCTAACGATTTGTTGAACATATTTCTGGATTTTTGCGCACATTGTGACTAAAGAGTCAAACAGCGAAAACGATTCTTCGCTTCTTGTTCTTTATGCTTTTCGTCGTCTGGCGAACATGTGCAGTTGAAACCTTAGCCAAACATGGATGACGAGCCTACCCAGTCGGCATCCAAAAATAGCCCGAGACCGAAAAGGGTCGAAGAGAAAGTGTAGTTGAGTTCAAAGCGAGTTCCAGGAATGATTTGTCACTTTTAATTTCAAGCATTGCTGTTTACAGTGATTTAATTTAAAGTAAACAATCCAAGTGAATTAGGCTCGTTCTGACGACATGCGCGTTTAACTCTTAACGACAATTTAACAGAAATCTGTTGAGCTGCATGACGTTTTGTTTAAAACCAGATTTTTCGTCGTCTGTCTGAAAGTTTTTATATGATTTAGTCAGCGAATGCTAAAAGATTTTGCAACGAGATTTATCATCGGCTCATTTAATCAACTGACTATTTAAGCTGATCGTCACATCGCTCGATCAATCGAATCACTTGATTAGCTAGTTTGTCGCACCAACTTTGTCCTCTAAACATTGAGTCGCCATGAAACTTTATACCGAAAAACGAATAAGAAAACTCGAAGGGGAAGACGAACGAGAATCCAATTGAGAAGAATTTCTCGAGCTAAACAAGAAATTGAACGCAAACAACCCGAAAATTATTTTCGACTAACAACAGCGATCTCATTCAATTAAATTGTTTCCGGCCGTTTTCATTTAGGGAACGTTTGATTTTATTCCTGGCTCGCGTTAGGTTTTGATCCACAGAAGAAATTTTGTGGCCTCTTTGTCTGCTCAAAAGCCAGATGAGCTAGCGGTGTGATTACTTGTTTTAATTGCTGTCTTAAGTATTCATCGTAGCTCGTTTGACTCCTTTTTTAATCCTTGAATGATCAAACGGAAAATTGAGCACTGTATGACCGCAGAAAAGTCCCTTAAACACCTTCAGAACAAAGCACGAAATGCTCAGTTCTAAATGCTCTCTTGTTCTGCATGAAGGAGGAAACTTCAACGATTGAAGAGCGAGTGGTACGCTGCAGTTAACCGGGCGAGCAAATACAACATTTATCATTTATTTTGAGTCATTAACTGTTGAGAATTGACGGAAGTTTCACCCACATGGAGTCTCGCAGACAAAGTTTCATTCAACTCCTTCGCGCAAGCCTCGTTGACCCATTTATGATTTATCGTGTACTGCTTGGAATTGCATCGCTCGCGCCTCAGTTCAGTCTCATTCTTCATCAGTGTACTTCGTTCTTGAAGATATTTTAAACACGCGTCTGAGCGATTTCATTCTTTACGCTGACCATTAAGGTTTTCCACCTACTTTTACTCATAAATTGCTGCGTTTAAAGCAAACGAATGCATAATGATAATGAGGCGTTGTTTTCTTAAACAACCGTTTGTTTACGGATGTGCAGACGTGCGATGAGGAAACTGCAAGACATGCACGCTCTTACTCCACACACTCGAGCCTACCGTTAACCGTAATTGAAATGCAAAGAAAATGGTTTCAAGTTCACCATTAATTGGGTCGTCGCTTGTAACGCTCGCCAGAGGTGAAGGTCGTTGCAGCGTCGAGCAGTAATAATAATTTAACGACCATTTAAATCATCGGCGAGCCGAAAAGCGCGCTGAGTTCATCAAGAGGCCGTCAACGACTTGCTCAATCTAAACTGAAACAAATTGTTTTGTGTAATAATCGCGGCGGGCAATCTGAACGAATCCTCAAAAATAATAAATTCCATTCTCATTAGACCCGACGGAGCTTCTTGGCTGACTTGAAGCGATCGCTGGAAATTCCTTTCTCTCGTTTGAAGTACAACAATGAACTCCTCGAATCGCGTATCATTCCATCGCTCATCGCACTGCAATTAATCGTTTGTTTGCCTTTCAATCTCTTCGCTACCACCACAAAGCAAATTGCGTTCCGAACATGAAATCTGAAGAGTTTTGATTAATTAACGTTTTGTTGTGTGAAAATCTGAAGCAACAGACAGTTGAAGACGGAATGAGGCGATGGTTTAAATCTCAGAGCCGTTTTAATTATTATTTATGAAGTGGAATGATAAAATATGACTTTATTATTGTGAATGGGATGGAGCGACGGTCGTGTGAGGCGATGGAAGCGTAGTGAGTTGGAAATTTATGTGAACCGAGAGATGTTTTGTCTCGGATCACAGCGACTTACATGTGGGAATAAGACGCTTTGACTCATAATCGTTTAGAAGAAGCAGAAGACATCGCGAATCTCGCAATGCCCGAGAAAGCTTTTCGACGAATCTCTGGGATGGTTCCACTGAAAAGGCGTTGGCTAATTCTTGTGCAACGACTTCGGCTCCCACGCGACTCCAAGATGTGCATGCTGACAATCTTCAGCCGTTTGCCGTTAGCAGAAATGAGTCGTTGAGGCTTCGCATAGTGATGTCATCGCGACGCTCGCTTGTTGCTCTTCTAGTTTTTAGATATTTTTCTTCGCTCACACTTAAAGAAGAAAAATTGTTTCACCTTATTCGGCGGATGAATAAACAAGAATGCTGCTTGATGAGCTCTTGAAGCCAGCCAGCGTTTCCTAACCTGACGCAAATATTTACGTACTGAGTCAACCTCGTAGAACAAAGCGAAGAATTTCGCTAATAAAATGGAAATTTCACGCCGAAAGCTATAAATTCATGTCGTGAAGATCGCCTTAAGCGATACTGTCTTAATTAAGAAGGCAATTTGCTAAAGGCAAACAGCGTCAATCGAAGAGGAAAACGCTCGATCACAATCAGAGCCCTGTTCCCAAATTAACTCGCGACCAATTGAGGCTCTCAGAGTTAGAAGATGTCGTCGACGGCCAGCTGCGCCTATTTAAACGAAACAAAGTCTTCCGCGATGCGGAGGAGACTCGAATCAAACTTGAGCTTCTCAACAACACAACTCTGAGAAGAATCTTAAAATAAACTCATTCTTCGACATTTCCAAACATTCATTTCGTTTTATGGAAGTGCAAGTAAACATTTGCGTCTTGGCGTTGAGACGGTCGCGCTGTTCTTTAAATAACGAAACTCATGTGAACTCGGATCAAATCAAACTGCAATTAAGTTTGTCTCACGACCGTTAGCTTCACTCAAATGAGCTGATCGAGGCGAAACATATTGCACATTCCTTGGATCGGTCATTAAGCAGTCAACATGAATGCAGTCGGATTTCAAATTCCATTTTAATAACTCCGCTGAATTGATTGACCTTAAAATTGCATCATCGCCTTCTCCTCGATTCAGCGGCTGGAATCAAGCCGTAAACACACCTTCAGCTCATAAACCGTTCAACGAATTCCATTTCTCCACAAGTTTGTAAAGCGTCGCGTAGCGCAAACCAGAAATTATTATTTACATCGCGTCCAAGTCTGTCGTGGAATAATTACAGTTATTAGATTCAATTAAGATAAAGCGAGGATCATACACGGCTCGAGCTGACGGTCGTGAAATTCCCATTTAACCGCTTTGGATCAGCAATTATCTGCGGATTTTTCAAGCGACATGATCAACATGAGAACAGCAACAAAGCGTTCACTCTCTGCAATCGTGATAAACGGAGAATTCGTAAACTTTATTGCTAGGCAGTTGATGTAAACAGCGTTCAGATCAACAGAATGATATGATGCGAATAGGCCAACGCATTCGATAAACAAACACTTATTGCACAACAGCTAGTCGACAATGTTATTGCGATTGTCGCAACTCCTAGGTCGAGAAAGTTTACTTCAAGATCGCGTCGTTGAATGGTGATGGTCTTCGGTTGAAAGGACTGTGATCGTTAGGGCGATCGTTGTCGGAATTGCTTAACGATGTCATTGCTGGATGAGCCTACAGCGAGTCAATTAAAAGCTTGAGAGCTTGCTGATTCAGTCATACTGGAGATCAGCTCAAGGCTTTGGAAACTTTCAACTAATTAGCCATCGATACGCTCTAAGCTTTATTGGCTTTGACACTTCAACTCATTAGCTTGGAAAGCGCGCGAAGTCAGTTCCATGGAATTTAATCTGTTTGAATTTTAAATTTCGAAACGATACGATCACTAGATGACCGAAGCTTAAGTATTAGAGTCGAATGATGCGCTAATTAACACCTCTGAACGTTCGGCTGTTTCTCAACCTGAACGTTCTTTGTTTTGAGTTCCTCTTATCAATTTCGTTGCGGGAAACTTGACAGTTGCTCTTTGTAAGCTACGACTTGTAACATGTGTCGATGGAAGAAGTCGAGTGCGGTTCGATGGTCTAAATATCAGCCGCAGCCCGTCGCTGTCCAATCGGTTCTGCACAAACATTCTCGCGAACTCAAACTGTCGAACACACTTCAATACTTCAACTACAACTGTCGGAGCTTCGAGACGCTAAGTAGCGTCTGCTACCACATTTACTCGCGTTCCTCTCTCGGTTATCATCCAAAGTTTATTTTTTTATACTTATCAGGCTCCGATAAAACCGCTCGTGTATGTAAACATTCAAATTACGAAACCGTGTTTGTTCTCCTGGCGGTTCGTAGTAAATATCCAACCCGAAAGAGCCGCAGTTTTACTTCAACCGTCGGATCTAACGGTCGTTGCTTCAACGGAAGCGGAAATCTTATTCTTGTGAAATTAATTATGAAGCTGACAAGTGTTTGAGAACATTGAAGGTTGAACTTGAAGCGAAGATTTGAGTGTCGCGATGTCGCAGTACTCGAGAAAGCTTGTGATTCGAGCGGGTAATGAAATTTCTTCGAACTTAATTCCAATTTATGAGACTTCTTCGGCTGCGCAATCTTATCTCGTTGGCTGTTCACATACGTTTATGCGATAAAATTGACGTGGAAAACGCGATTCATGTTGTTTGTCACCCTCGAAATCATGAAATTCTTTCGCTGTGACAGCACGCGAGGATTCTTTATCAGCATTTGAATAAATATTGCGGTAAATACGTAGTCGTGATAACGCGGCGACAATCTATCAATGGCATTTACGGACGGCTTAAGTCAAGAGCAAAAGGTTTACCGCTGCCTTCGACGCCTTGAAATCGCGTCATCCTCCGGGAATAGAAGTCGTTATATCACTTGCGCTTTATCGATAATTGCATAACTAAGCTCGCGCGAAATTAGTTTGCTCATTTAATTGAATGATAACGAGGAACAACTTTGGGTGTGTGCAGTTCTTCTGAGTTCTGCTGAAAATTCGCAAAGAAAGAAGAAGCCGACCAGAGATCCCAACTTCTGTTGCGAACGATGGAAACAAGATCAAATAAAACCAAGCAAAACAGATAATTAAAATCTGTCGGCAGAGATAAGAGAAGCTGGAGGAATTCGAACTAATGGAACTTGCACTTGGATCATTAAATGAAAGGTTTAAGGGTCTCTGACTGGTTGGATGCGCCAGTTAAACAACAATCAGTTGCTGTAGCTTAATCTGTAGCAAAACATTTATCAATGGCTTCCATTGATTCGATCGTTAAGCTTGACATCTCTACCGAAAATATCAACTAGAACGCTCAGTATCATCCTAACTTGAGACCTTAAAATTCTCGATGATCTCCAAGCGGCGTCACCGGAATAGATAAATGAACAGGTCAATAAATCCATAAACTCCAATTGAGTTGAGTTCGAGACAGACGCCGGTGGAAAGCTGGCAACGGCGCGTTCTGAGAAAAGTTTCGGCTTTCATCTTAAGTTACAATGGAGAGCTTGAGAAAATGCTCGCAGTCGGTGACGATCGTTTGACTGTCTAGCCATGACAGCAGAAGAATTCGCTTGCACAACGCGAAAGAACGATGACGGTTTGCCGCTCAGGCCATGTTAACTCTCACCTAGATTGTACTCAGCTTAGCGAAGTCGTTTCACTGTGCTGTCGCACTTTAGGCCTGTCATGTAGTTATTTTTGTTGAGCTCATTCTTAGGTCTCTTTGTCCAGTTGATAAGCACTTACTTTGTCTAAAGAAAATATTCGTCGACAAGTCTCCGCAGGCGAGTTGATAACACAACAAGTCATTTTCTTTCTGACTAATCAAACGTCCCATTTATGACGGAAACTGGAGCGTCTTCGTTTTCATTGTGGTGAGAGATGGAACGAAGAAAAAGTTCTCGTAATTAGACATTCACATTCGCTCCTCTGTCGTAGTCGTGAAGCCTAATTCCGCTTTTAATTTCTTCATTGCCTTCGCCCCGAAGAAATGTTTTCTTCTCGCATGAATGAGCTGAAACCTGATTCAATCTTGCGATCTCTTCAACTGCCGATCAAATTTAATGGCGCTGGCCTTCTTCCTGTTAATTCCATTACAACCTGATCCGTTGATTATTAGCGGCACCGTTCAGTCGACTGACAAAACCTTAAACTTTTCGATGAATGATAAAAGTCGACAATTGTTCATTGCGCAATCAAAACAACTTGAGCTAAGAGGTTCGGCATTGAAGGGAAGGAATTCCTGTAGCTACAACTTTATGAGCCTTTCCAACAGAAGCTTGACTAAGTAGAACTATGACGGGAACTGATAAAACCTAATGTTCAATGTTCGTTTTAAGTCGAACGACAGGGAGAACATAAATAACTCGAAGCTCTCACAATGAAGTCATCAGCGATAAGACGGAAAAGTGAATTTCCTTCACCGCGCGTGCTTGAAGATCGAAACATTAAAAGTCTATCAATTAGATACTTCAATTGATCGTTAATTGATTAATGGCTTTTTGTTATCGAGCTCATGCGTGACTGCCTAAGAAACCGACAAAATAGTTTCGCGAGTTCTTCTTTCGGCAATTGAATCGCTGCGTCAAATTTAAATTTGCTTTAATTGTTTTGCTCTCAGCCGAGCGAAATTCCCCTCGACTCGAGTGTCTTGTTTGTTAATGGTCTAGTTCATAAATCGAGTGCAACAAGATAGCCATGCTCACCGAACCGCACACGAACGGTAGGGAAGCTAAGGGAATGAATAAGTCTCGTTCGAGTAATGCTTGGGTTCCGAGCGTAGGCGCTTGGCTGATTAAATCGCAGGCCAAGGCTGCTGTTTGCGAGCGCGTCGAACAAGTGATGAATCACTGAAAGTCACGATCATGGGCCGTCGATTGTTTGCATTGTCGTCGACGTTGGTTCTGAAAATCAATGGCTCATTCTTCGCTATTATTAGATTAACATTCAATTTGACATACATTTCCGCGGCGAGCGTAATCGAATTAAGAAGCCACTAACAAATTACCTTCCTTTCTTTGCAGCGGGTCAATATGAGCCCGGCAACTACTCCAACATTCAGACACAACAGCAGCGATCCAATATGACACAGCGCGAAGGCATCGCTAAATTCGAGAATGAGCGAATCAAAACGCTACAGGAAGAACGCTTACACATCCAGAAGAAGACTTTTACGAAATGGATGAATTCGTTTTTGGTCAAGGTTAGTTACCAGCCGAGCTTGTTGTTTTCACATCAGCTGACGAGTGGCGATTACTCTTCCATTATTAATACTTCTGTTTCCCATTCAATTTCAGGCGAAAATGGAGGTCGAAGACCTCTTCGTCGACTTGGCCGATGGCGTGAAGCTGTTGAAATTGCTCGAGATTATTTCGGGCGAGAAGCTCGGCAAGCCCAACAATGGACGCATGCGAGTTCACAAGATAGAAAACCTCAACAAAAGTTTAGCGTTTCTGCATACGAAAGTGAGTACACCTCGTTCGAGCTTATTGAGTTCACGATTCTTTGGAATTTACGCGATAACGTGTTAAAAATTTAAGCTCTCCCCGCTCGACTTTAATCCCAATTTCGGTTTCGGCAATAAAACAGCGAACGTAAAACTTCACGGCTGGTCGGAAAGTAAATTGTGACATTCCAATTTGCCGCGGTCAGCAATTTTAAAGTCGATTAAATCGGAACGGGATAGTGGATTTTTCGAGCTTTGCTGGAATTCACACTCGGGCTTACAAAGGGGATTAATACGGGCGATTGGTTCGCAACTGCGCTGAAACAAGCCCGTAAAATCCATGCAATCACTGCGCTGATTTATTCCTCGATTTTCTCTGCCATTGTTGACGAACAAAGCGGCGCAAACTCATTTTTAATTAACCAGCTCTCCAAAGTGGTGCGAAATGAATATCTAAGATGCTTTTCTTTCGCTCTCTCACTCTGCCTCGCTTGATTTATGGCCCATTTTCTCAGTTTGTTTGTGTTAAGTATCGTGGCTGGAATTCCAGAGATCTCAATGCCTCAACAGGTGAGCGAGGCGGGCGAGGAAGAAGACAAGACAAACCTCATTTCTCGAAACTTTCTTTCATTCAATTTCTTCGTCGCGTCAACATTGTCTCGTAAGCTTTCCACGGCGAAATAAGAGCTGAATTGATTGGAACACTCGCAAATATAGTTCACACCAAAGGTTTGAGTTCGTTCAACCGAGGCATTTATTAACGTTTCCTCTTCGCGGGCATTCGAGTTGAAAATTTTGGGAGATGAAATCGCTGAAAATGTGCGAAACCGAACTTGTTAATTTCTTTTTTTCTTGCCTCCTCTCGATTGTTGTAACTTTTTGGCTTGATCGGTCAGCGTAACTTGCAGTGCCGAGTTTCAAGCCCGCTGAAAAAGCTTAACAAGTTCTTCAGTCTCTAGTAGAGACTACGATACGATTTGCTCCTGTTTTGCTCTTGATCTACGTTGATCAGAATTTTTGGGATAAGCTTTGTTGAAGTTCCCGCTGTAGGTTTGGCGACACATCTACAAGACTATATCTTAGCAGTATCTGCAATATAAAACTGCAATATAAATATTTGATGTGGTTGCGTCATTATGAGCGAAAACTTTTTCGTTATAAAACTGACGAGCGGACAGAACTCCACACGTTAGAAATTACAAAGGCCGGTGACGTGAACCAAAATACCATCCGAATGATGCGAGACTTTTGTTGCCTTGACCTTGAGCGATAGCCATCAAAGAACGACGCTTGTTTACTCAGTTCATCTGTTTCTTTGCTGAACTTGATCTTGTCTAACTTTCACGTCTCTGTGCATTTAAGTTTTGCTTTAATTCAGAATCTCGTTACTTCACTCATCTATTATTAGCTTCACCGCTGTTGTTAATCGCATTCATCACCAAAGTAGAATTCAAATGAATTTGAATAATTAATTGTCCATTTCGCGTTCTCGGCAGTTTGCCGACCGGCTTCGTGAGCTCTAACGAGAAGCGTGTTTATGAGGCTTGTCGATCCGACTACGGAATGCGAAACCGTTATTGACTCGCCGAGTTTGTTGTGATAATCTTATCAGTCTTCGTAGATGCGCCGTAAATTAATTAAGGAGTGCAAGTGTTAGCTGATACGCTTGTGATTTTGTCATGCAATGTCGAACAGCTTCGCTGATGTCATTCGCTTGCTCTTGCATTCCAAAACATTCCAATCTGTTGTTGAAATCCATTTTCTGTGGTTTCTGAGTTCCTGTTCTTTGTCTCAGAGTTTCCCATTCGTGAAACCGAATTCCCGTCGGATGAAAATGAACAATTTCAATGCCATGAATCCAAAACTGATTTTGATTGAAGCAATTTAGTAATTTGAGACTTTCTGACTTCGTTGAAAACATTTAATAACTTGACAATATTTACCGCGGCCTGGAGAACGTCATCGGCCTTCAACAATTCTGGCTCACCCGAAATCTCGGAATTTGTGTTGACTTTACGCTCTTAACGAAAACAAACAGTAGCTTTGATTCGGTTGAAGTATCGACTTTGATTCTGAGTCACTTTACTCTTTGCCCAGCCCAAATGTTTGAGACCAAATATTATTTGAGCTATGTAACGTCTGCGATATTTTATATCGGCAATAACATTCTGGGTCTGATTGAACGTTTCATAAACTTCAACTTGCCAGTTAATGTCAATCAGAATCCCAACATCACGAACCACTTGAGTTATGAGGCAGAAACTAGAACGATTAGACGCTTAGAATGTCTGGTTATAATCACCTCCGACTTCTTCAACAATTTGGCAAGAATCTCTTTCCCTCAATGGGCGAGTGGAGTTGTGAAAGTGAATAGTTTTGCAACGTGATGCCTACGAAGATAGTACGAGAGAGGTCCAACCACTTGAAATACTATAAACATTCTTGGAGAGTAAAGAAAGAAGGAAAACAGGTTATCAACACGAATTCCAGCTCGATCTTGTGAATTCCAGTCAGCTCATTTTACAAGCGCGCAAAGAAGTTCATTTATCTCTGCCTGAAACTATGTATGCTTCGAGCCAAGAGACAAAGTTTGCGGGGAGATAAATTGTTGTCAACTTCAATCTTCACATTGTTGAGTCTGAATCTTAATCAATTTATGCTTTCAGGTACGTTTAGAATCCATCGGAGCTGAAGATATCTGTGATGGAAACAACAGGCAAGTCAAGCGATCAACCGTCAAGCCATCAGCTCTAACTGAATTCTTCTCTCTTTCCTAGATTAATTCTTGGTCTCATATGGACCATAATTTTGCGCTTCCAAATCCAAGAAATCGAAATCGATGTGGTGAGTCAACGTCCTTATTCATTATTCCATTAGCGGGCCCATGACGTTAGCGAACAACAATCGTTACTGAAAATTACAACTTTCAACTGAAATTCTTCAGACAGCCGCGAGGAAGACGAGGGAAATAATCATTGTCCGATTGAATAACCGTCGGAAAGAAGAAGAGACCGTAAGCGTCTCAAGCAGATCACGATCATTATTTGATTTCTCTTTCCTCGTTTTCTATCGCTCGATCATCAAACTATTCGAAATTGAAAGATTCTAGAAGAGCCAACGACTCATTACGACGATCAGCCCACGGAACAATTTATTTGTCTTCGTAATTCCAATTTAAACTCCTTCTTTATCTTTACGCTTCATTCGTAAACCGTTTACGAGCGGCGGCGGCTGCTGGTTTTAATTTTGACCGTTGCAAATTCGCTCTCGCAAATCCAGAATCGAGAACACAGGAAACGGCGCAGAAAAAAGTGATCGATTGACCTTGACGCGTTAAACCATCTCGCGCGTTTTCCTCTGCTTCGCTTTCGAGTTTCTTTCTGAGCTCATTCAGGCTCACTGTGATGGAATTTTTATTTGAAAGCTATGACCGATTGTTGTTTGTGAACGTTGAGCTCAGATCGTTAGTCAACGGACTTTCGGCCTTGCGGTTTATCAGGCCATAAAGATAGCAGCATGAGATTTATTGAAACTAATATGTTTACCCCTATGCTTCAAGGACGAAGATAACGAGTCGAGTGAAAAGAAATCCGCCAAAGATGCTTTGCTGTTGTGGTGCCAGCGAAAGACTCACGGCTACCCGAACGTCAACATTGTGGACTTCACGAATTCGTGGCGCTCGGGTTTGGGTTTCAATGCGCTCATCCATTCGCATCGTCCCGATCTGTTCGACTTCTCGACGCTCCAGCAGGGCCGAAACATGGAAAACTTGAATCACGCGTTCGATGTGGCCGATCGCGAACTGGGAATCCCTCGGCTACTGGACGCCGAAGATTTGGTCGAGCAAACCAGACCAGATGAGCGGTAAGAAGCAAGAATTTGTTTATTTGGACATTAATCAATTTAGCATTAACTCGCTTTTAGTTCTGTGCTCACTTACGTCGCTTCTTATTACCACACGTTTGCTCGAATGAAGAACGAGCAGAAAAGCGGGAAGAGAATCGCCAACATTGTTGGTAAAATGATGGACGCTGATGGGAAAATCGATCAGTACGAGACATTAACGACGACACTTCTCACATGGATTCGCATGAAGACGAAGGAATTGGAGAAGAGAAACTTCTCAAACTCGCTGGAAGGCATTCAACAGGAGTTGCTCAACTTCAAGCAATACCGAACCATTGAAAAGCCACCGAAATACAAGGAGAGGAGCGAAGTCGAGGCTCTGTACTTCCATGTTAACACGCTCTTAAAGTCGTTGAACCAACCTCAGTACACGCCGCAAGATGGTCAGCTTGTGAAAGACATCGAAAAGGCGTGGCAGCTCTTGGAAAACGCTGAGCATAACCGAGAAGTTGCACTGAGGAACGAGTTGTTGCGTCAAGAGAAACTTGAACAATTGAACTACAAATTCGAGAAGAAATCAGTTCTTCGAGAGAACTACTTGAAGGAGATGATTCAAGTTCTGTCGGATCCGAGGTACGGCGCCAATCTGCGCCAAGTCGATGCTACGGTCAAGAAACACGAAGCCATCAGCGCTGACATTCTGGCTCGTGTTGAGAGGTTCAACGATTTGACGGAAATGTGTAACGAGCTCCAAAAAGAAAACTACCATGGCAAGGATCGCGTCAAGAATCGAGAGGAAGAAGTTCTGAAGAAGTGGAGGGAGTTGCTTGAGCTCCTTGAACATCACAAGAATAACCTCGGACAGATGAGCAGTTTGATGAACCTGCTGCGTGAAATCGACACGACGATCGCTTCCATTCGAATCCTGCAAGCTCAATTCGCGTCGGAGGACGTCGGGCCGCATCTGATGGGAGTCGAAGAGCTTTTGCAAGCGCATTCACTTCAAGAGCTTCAAGTCACAGCCCTTGGCGATGCGAAACGCCGCTTCATGCGTCAAGGCGAGAGCTACAAAAAGTCCGATCACAAAGAAGCGCCGCTGGTCGCCCAGAAGTTGGAACTACTAGAACAGCTTTACAACGAACTTCAGAATCAGAGCGCCGATCGACGATCAAAGTTGGAAGAAGCTCGCGATTTTTATCATTTCTTAGAGGATCACGAGAACGAGGAAGGTTGGCTGATCGACAAGCAGAGGATTTGCAAAGCAGCCATCACTGCCAAGGATCTTCGGGCTGTTATGTCACTCCAACAGAAGCACAAAGCTCTCGAAGATGAGATGAAGGTCAGAAAACCAAAATCATTGCAGTTGAAAGAGGTCGGCAGAAAACTTACGGCTGACAAACATCCACGAGGCTCCGAAGTGTCCTCAAGATTGAACTCACTCGATGAGCATTGGAAAGCACTTGAAGACCTCGTTGAGCTTCGCAAGCGTCAACTCGAAGACGCAGCCGAAGCGTATCAGTTCTACACCGATGCCAATGAAGCTGATTCATGGTTGAACGAGAAAATGGCTCTGGCCACTTCGAAAGATTACGGAATCGACGAACCATCAGCGCAAGCGTTGCTCCAACGTCACCGCGATCTTCAGGGTGAATTGAACGCTTACTCCGGAGATATTCTGAACTTGAATCAGCAAGCCGACAAACTCGTGAAAGCCGGAATCTGTACATTAGATCTCTCGCAAGAGCCTGAGCCCGTTCAAGATATGGAACAAGAAGAATGGGTGAACGAGACTCGTTTAGTGCCAACGGAAGTCTGGGAAGAAGAACCCGTCGAGAAAATGGAACCAAGAACCGTCACAGAGATGAAACTTCTGCCACACGTCAAAGCTCTGTATCCCTTCGAAGGTCAGGGCATGAAGATGGCAAAAGGAGAAACGATGGTTCTTCTTAACAAGACAAATCCTGATTGGTGGTCGGTGAGAAAAGCGGATGGAGTCGAAGGTTTCGTGCCGGCAAGTTATGTCAAGGAGACCGAGGCTCAGGCAGTGCCATGTCTTGTGCGCAAGATGGAGAAGGTCAAGTCGTTGCAGAAAGTGAAAAAGACAGTTCTTGTGAAACAAGTTGTGCCAGTGAAGAGAATCAAGCCAGCCAAAGTGTCCCAGATCAAGCCCCTCGTGAAGCGCAGAGCTGAGGGTGACCAAACACCGCTTGATAGCAGCGACAGCGTAGAGAAACGATGCAAGCGAATCAATACAACCTACGATCAGCTGCAAGACAAAGCAGTTCAACGCCATGCTTTGCTGGAGGATTCGATTTGCTTGTTCGGATTCTTCCGAGAGTGCGATGACTTTGAAAAATGGATTAAAGATAAGGAGAAGATGTTGAAAACAGACGATCCAAAAGACAACGTTGAGACCGCAAAGAGAAAGTTTGAAAAGTTCCTTACTGACTTATCAGCGTCCTCAAAGAGAATCGATGCCATTGACATGGCAGTTGAAGATTTCGATCGACAAGGCCACTCGCAGTTGGATAAAATTAAAATCCGGCAACGGCAGATTCATCAGCAGTGGCAGCACCTTAATCACCTCAAAGCCCAGAAGGAGAAGAGTTTGGAGGGAGCGTCGAGTGTTGAATTATTCAACCGAACATGCGAAGAAGCCAAGGATTGGATGCACGAGAAGATGATGCAATTGGACACTGCTGAGCTCGGACCTGATTTGAAGACTGTCCAAGCTTTGCAGCGACGTCACCAGAACCTCGAACGTGAACTGGAACCATTGAAGGAGAAGGTTTCTCGCGTCGATCTTCTTGGTAATTCAGTCAAAAACTCTTACCCAACTGAGAAAGAGAACGTGGCTAAGTCCCAACGAGACATCAAAGACATGTGGCAGAAGGTTAAAGCGAAAGCCCTCGACCGAAGATCCCGATTGGAAAACGCAGTCGGAGAACAGATTTTCACGAACAGCGCGAAAGCTCTACTCGGCTGGGTCGACTCGGTTAAAAGCCAACTGAACGCAGATGAAACTGCGCGTGATGTCGAAACCGCCAACAATCTGCTCAAGAAACACAACGATCTGGGCGATGAGATCAAAACACAAGACGATGAGTTCAGAGAGCTGCTGAAACTTGGCCAGCAGCTGGTGGAACGCAACCCAAACTTGAAAGAAATTCCAGTTATGATGGAGAAACTTGCGGCTGAGCAAGACGCAGTTCATCGTGGTTGGGCTGAGAAGGAGAAGTGGCTACAGCAATGCGTAGAGCTGCAGATGTTCAACCGAGAGGCCGACAAAATTGACGCAACAACAAAAGCCCACGAGGCTTATTTGGAGTATTCGGATCTTGGAAATTCGCTCGATGATGTCGAAGCGATTTTGAAGCGTCATTACGACTTCGATAATACTCTGGGCGCTCAAGACAAGATTCTCAAGGGATTCTCAGACAACGCAGACAAACTTATCAAGAACCAACATTACGACGCCCCAGCCATCAACAACAGACGAAACCAAGTCTTGGCTCGACGACAGCGAGTGAAGGAACTTGCCCAGAACAGACAGAACGCTCTGCAAGATTCAAAGGACTTCCAGAAGTTTGCCGGTGACATCGACGACCTAAACAACTGGCTCGACAACAAAACAAGAATTGCCGGCGACGAATCATACAAAGATTTGTCAAACTTGCCAAGGAAGTTGCAGAAACACAAAGCATTCGAACGGGAATTGCGAGCAAATGAAGGTCAGCTAAGAGCAGCAAACAAAGACGGCGAGAGCCTCATCAAAGGCAATAATCGCCCACAAGAAGTGGAGAAGATGCTCGAGAAGGTCAACGATAAGTGGAAGAAGTTGATTGCGATTTCCCTGGACAAAGGTCGTCGGTTGGAGCAAGCTTCGCTCCAGCGAGAGCACAACAAGAACATTGAAGATGCGAAGAAGAAACTCGGCGAGCTCGAGTCGACGCTGCAAAGCAAGCAAGTCGGAACAGATCTTCGCAGCTGCAAGGATTTGATGAACAAACATCAATTGCTTGAAGCCGACATTTCGTTGTGGGAGCAGAAGATCGCCGAACTCGTGCAGACGAGCGATGAAATGGCTCACGAGGGTCACTTCGATGCCAACAACATCAAGAACGAGACTAAGAATCTGCAGAATCAGTTCAAGAACTTGAAGGATCCAGTCGAGAAGCGTCGAGCTGCGTTGGACGAGAGTCTGAAATTCCACAAGTTTGTCTTCGAAATCGATTCGGAGCTTCAGTGGATCAACGAGCGATTGCCAGCCGCCAGCTCCGACACGATGGGACAAAACCTTTATCAAGCTCAGAGCATGGATAAGAAGCATAAGAAACTTCAGGCTGAGATTGAAGGCCATCAGCCGGTTATCAACAAAACGCTCGCCTTAGGTCAAAGCCTAATCGAGCAAAACCATCCCGAAAGTAAGAAAGCTCAAAACTCCAACGCCGAGCTCGAACAAGCGTGGAGCAATTTGCAAGAGAAGGCGGACGAACGTGCTAAGAAACTCGAGCTGTCATTGAAGGCACAACAATATCTTTCGGATGCTGGTGAGATCGAAACGTGGCTCGGTGAGAAGAACAACATGTTGAAGTCAACCGACTACGGACGTGATCGCGACTCTGCAACAAAACTGTTGACAAAGCATAAGACGATTGAGCTCGAGCTGGACACGTACTCGGCTATTATCCAAGAAATGGGCCACACTGCTCAACTTATGGTCACATCAAAGCATCCCGACAGCAAAGCCATCGCATCCAAGCAGCAAATGATCGAAAAAATGCTGAAATCGCTTCAGAAGCTCGCGACGCAACGTCAAGTGAGATTGATGGAAAGCCTTTACCGTCACGAATACTTTGCCGAGTCAGCTGACCTGGAGAATTGGATTAAAGAACAAGAGTTGGCCGTCAACTCTGAAGACTACGGCCAGGATTATGAACACTTATTGGTGAGTGTGGAACAAATTCGCTTCTCAAGTGTCACTGACTAATCTGACTTTAATATTTAGATCCTCCAAAACAAATTTGACGACCTCAAACATCGAATCGAAGTGGGCGCGGAGCGGTTCAACCAATGCGACGAGTTCGCCAAAAAGTTGGTTGGCACCGAAAGCGTTTACGCTTCGGACGTCGAAAAGCGACAGGAACATTTGAGGTGAGCAAACGACTCGATGACAGTTAGCTAACAAATTCTATTCTAACTTAAACCTTTCTAAAACCTTTGCCTAACTCTTTGCTGTCCTTACTAAACACTATACGACACGCCAAACAGAAACAACCGGGATTCATTTTCCGCTGCAGCTTTGGACGTGCTCGAAAGACACGAAATTATACGGTAAAGTTGAAACTTAATCGACGTTTGGCATCAGTCGCACTTACTTCATTCACACAACTTGCACACTCATTGGCTTGACTAACATTAACGATTGATCTTCTCACTAATTTCATTATAAACTTAATCCTAATTTGTCATAAACTGACATTTTAACGGTTCTTTCTTAATTATTAGAGCTGCCTGGGAAAACCTACTGAAGCAACTTGGACAGCGCGAGCAGAGACTGCACGCGGCTGGAGAGATTCATCGTTTCCATCGTGACGTTGCTGAAGCATTGTTCAGAATTCAAGTGAGAAATCGAAACAACTCAACGAATTCATCTCGCTAATCTTAAATTTGTAGGATAAGAACGCAGTGCTGTCAACCGAACTTGGAAAAGATTTGAATTCGGCGTTGGCTCTTTACCGCAAGCATGAAGGTTTCGAGAACGATTTGGTGGCTTTGGAAGCTCAGCTTCAAGTTCTCGTCGAGGACTCTGTGCGCTTGCAAGCAAAGTATCCGGGCGACAACGCTCAAGCTATTGCACAGCAACAAGAAACTGTCGTCGATGCTTGGAACACATTGAAGGAAAATTCAGCGATCCGCAGTGATCAATTAGCGGCAAGCTGCGATCTTCAAAGCTTCTTGACACAAGCTCGCGATTTAATGTCATGGGCTAGCAACCTTCGCGCTACTCTGCAAGCCGAGGAACATGTCAGCGATGCCGCCGGAGCAACGGCGCTGAAGCTTCAACACGACGCAATCTACAGTGAAATTGAAGCGCGAGAAGAAAAGTTCCGCACTTTGAGCGAGTTGAGCGATTCAATGGTCCAAACGGGACATTATGCAGCCACTGAGGTCGAAGAGAGATGCACAGCTTTACTCGAGGAGCGTCAGAAGTTGCACAACGCGTGGAACAAGAAGAAAATCTTGCTAGAACAGAAGATCGACTTGTTCTGCTTCCTTCGCGACGCCAAGCAGATCGACAACATGTCAGGAGCTCAAGAAGCGGCTCTGTCATCTAGCGACTATGGTGTAACAGTTGAAGCTGTGCAAGATCACGTCAAACGCCACGACGAGTTAGAGAAACTCATTCAACAACAAGACGAGAAAGTTGCAGTGTTGCAAGATCATGGCAGGAAGTTGGTCGAACAAAATCACTACGACACCGCAAACATCAGAAGACGACTTCAAGAAGTTGTGGACAGAAGAGTCAAGGTCAAGAATTTGAGCCAAGCACGTCGCAAAAAACTTTTGAACGCTTTGCTGTACGCACAGTTTGTTCGGGACGTCGCAGAAGCGGAGTCATGGATCAATGAGAAGCAGAAGAAACTTGAAGCGGACTCTGGAACTTTCGCTGATGTCACAAACATCGAAGAAAAGATTAAGCGGCTTCAAAAGCATCAAGCGTTCCAAGCTGAGATCTCCGCCAACGAAGGTCGCATACGGGAAATCAAAGAAAAGGGAGAAACGCTGATCCAGAAGCAACACGAGTCGTCGAAGGAAGTGAAGGATGCGCTCAAACGATTGCTCGAAGCTTGGGGCAATTTGCTGTCAGCCGTTGACTCACAAGGCAAAGGGTTGGAAGAAGCTCAAGACATTCTGGAGTTTAATAACCAGATCGAGAAGATCGACGCTTGGATTCGCGATAAGGACTTGATGGTTCAAGCAAAAGATACCGGACGAGACTTAGAGCATTGCAATGCTCTTCGAAGAAAGCTCGATGATGTTGGGTCGGACATGCGAGTCGATGATCAGCGAATCAAGACAATCAATGTGTTGGCTGACAAGCTCGTGACGAAGGAGAAGTCGCCAGAAGAAGTGAAGAACGTTGAACACAAGAGAACCGGATTCAACTCCCGTTGGCGGCAGTTGCAAGGAGCCATCACTGCGTATCGCGCAATGCTCGATGGAGCTTACGATATCCACGTCTTTGACCGCGACTTGGACGACACAAGCGAACGAATTGCTGAAAAATCCTTGGCAATGTCGAGCGATGACTACGGCAGAGACTTGGCAGCCAACGAGGCCTTGCGACGAAAGCAAGATGCGCTCGAACGTGACATGACTGCAGTGAAACAAAAGATTTTCGAGCACGAAAACGAAGCCGACAAACTGATGCGAAAGTATCCGGAACGTTCAGAAGACATCAACAGAAAGTTGCAGGAGCTCAAGGAAAACTGGAATCAGCTCGAAGGTTTGAGCGTCAAGCGACGACAGCAACTTGAAGATGCTTACTTGATCCACAAGTTCCTCGCTGACGTGAGGGAACTTGATCAGTGGGCACAAGACGTTGCCAAGAAGATGCAGAAGGTTATCAAGCCGAACACAATTCCAGAATGCGTCGCTCAAATTGAATTGCACGAAGAACGCAAAGCTGAGATCAACGGCCGCGATCAAGCTTTCAAGGATTTGCTACAACAAGGACAAGCTTTATCGTCCGAGAAGAAGAATGAAGACGTTGCCAACGCTCAGAAGTCATTAGAAGATGTTCATGAGAAGGTTCACAAGGCATGGAAAGATCGTGCAAAGCGTTTGAATGACGCGCATCAACTTCAGCTGTTCAAGGAACTCGCAGATCAAAAGGACGCTTGGTTGTCTACCAAGGAGGCGTTCTTGAACAACGATGATCTCGGTGAATCATTCACAGCCGTCGAAGTTCTGATCAAGAAACACGAAGCGTTTGAGAAGTTGCTCCAGTCGAGTGGAATTGTCGACGAGTTACAAGAGTTTGCCAACAAAGTCTTAGCTCAAGAGCCTTACGACATTACAACAATCGAAAGGCGGTTGGATGCTGTTAAAGCTCGAATGGACAAACTTAAGACTCAATCAAATATTCGCCGTAAGAAGTTGAACGAGTCACTTCAGTTCCAACAATTCTTACGGAACCTCTACGAAGTCGAGCGGTGGCTCAATCAAAAGCTTCAAGTGGCCGTCGACGAGAACTACCGAGAACCGAATAATCTCCAAAGCAAAATCCAGAAACATGGAGTTTTCGATAACGAGCTAGTGGCCAACACGAGTCGGGTCGCCGCTGTTATCACTGAAGGCGAAGCGCTGATCGATTCCAAGCACTACGCATCGGAGGAAATCCATCAGCAGCTTGAAATGTTGGAGACGGAATGGAGCAAACTTCAAGAAGCCTCTCGCGAAAAGAAGATCCGTCTGGCTCAAGCCTACGACGCTCTGCTCTTCTCGCGGTCTCTCGACGAGTTCAACTCGTGGATGGACGAAACTGAAATGCATTTATCGTCGGAAGACTACGGAAAAGATTTGCCAGCCGTCAACAATTTGATCAAGAAGCATCAAGTCTTGGAAGCTGACGTGGCTCATCACGGCGAAATCATCGAACAAATCGCATCGCAAGATCAGAAGTTCTTGAATTCCGACCACTTCATGAAAAACGAACTCCACGAGAAGGCGATGCACGCGACCAAACGTTATCACTCGCTCCACGAGCCAATGTCGATTAGGAACGACAACTTGGAAGACTCCCTGTTGCTTCACCAGTTCCTCCGCGACTCGGAAGATGAAATGCAATGGCTGGCAGAAAAGGCGCCGCTCGCAGCCTCCAAAGATCTAGGAAGCAGCCTGACAGCAGTTCAAAGCTTGCAGAAGAAGCATCAAGCTTTGGAGTCGGAGATCTTGTCGCAAGAGCCAATCATCTCCGCAATCATTCATCGAGGCCAACAGATGATTCAGAACGGTCACTTCGCCAACGCGGAAATCGAACAAGCCTGCAATGATCTGCAGTCGAAGCTCGTTCAAACACGCGACTTGGCAAGTGTTCGTCGGTTAAGATTGCTGGACGCCGTTGAGTCGCAAATGTTCTACGCTGAAGCCAACGAGTGCGAATCGTGGATCAGAGAGAAGCGACCAACTTTGAGTTCCACTGACTATGGCAAGAATGAAGATGCCGTTCAATCGCAGCTAAAGAAGTTGGAAGCTCTACAACGTGAGCTCGTCGCATTCAAACCGTCGATCGAGAAAGTCGCCAAACTCGCAGAAAACCTTTTGGAACGCGGTCACTTTGACAGCGAAAAGATTCGCAGCAAAAACTCGAAGATTCAACAGCAATACGCAGAACTGCAGAAACTTTCAGTTGATCGAGAGCGTCGCCTCAATGAGCAACACAAGTTCCTCGAGTTCCTCCGTGAAGTTGAAGATTTGCATGAATGGATCGCCGATCAAATGGCAGTGGCGTCGTCAGAGGAATACGGAACGGACGTTGAGCATGTTCAGCAGTTAACAATCGCCTTCGACTCGTTTGCGTCTACCATCGCAGCAAATGAACCCAGAACTCACCAATGCGTGACCAAGGCCGACGAACTGATTGCATTGAACAATCCGCACTCAACTTTGATCCAAACGAAACGCGATGAAACCAAACAACTCTGGGATGAACTGAAAGACTTGATCACAGCGAGACAGGAAGCTCTTGCAGGCGCGAAGAAGGTTCACGTCTACGATCGTACAGCCGATGAAACGATCACTTGGCTTAATGAGAAACTCGGAGATGTTTTGACCGAGGACTACGGTCAGGACTTGGAAACCATTCAAGCTTTGGTTAGAAAGCATGAGCTTTTCGAGACGGAGATCGCAGCCGTTCGTGAACACGTCGAATCTGTTCAGACGGAAGCGAAGCAACTCGCCGATGCTTTCCCCGACGCAAAGGATCACATCGAAGTGAAAAAGGTAGAAGCTGTCGAAGCTTGGTCAGAGTTGATTGAAAAAGCGCAACAACGAAAGGAGAAGCTGACACAAGCTGAACAGCTACAGGCGTACTTCGATGAGTACCGCGACTTGATGGCCTGGATTAATGAGATGCTGGCGAAGATTACAGCACCTGAGCTTGCAACAGACGTTGCAGGAGCTGAAGCTTTGATTGTAAAGATTAAGGAACATCAAACCGAAGTCGATGCTCGCGAAGAAGTCTTTGACAGCTTTTACAAGACCGGACGTAAGCTGATCAAGGACAAACACTTCCTTGCTAACGAAGTTGAAGACAAGATTGGCGTTCTGGAGCAGCGTCAACAGCTTTTGGACAAAACTCTGCACAGTCGTCGTGAAATCTACGACCTCAATCTGGACACTCAGCTGTTCTTACGCGAAGCGACGATCCTCGAGAACTGGATTGTGTCGCGTGAGGTGCAACTGAAAGATGCCGACCTTGGCGAGACAATTCCGCAAGTTGAAGACTTGATCAGGAAGCACGAGGACTTCGAGAAAACCGTTGATGCCCAGGAAGAGAAATTCTTGGCACTCAAACGAATTACAATGCTCGAGCAATTGTTCAAAAAGCAGAAGGAAGAGGAAGAAGCTGCCAAGCAGGCTGAGAAAGAACGAATCGAAAAGGAAAGAATTGAAGCGATGAAGCAGCGTGAAGTTCAGAGAATCACCGAGGAACGTCGCCGCGCTGAGAAACAAGACAATCGTGCAGAAAAGCCGCCAATATTCTCCTCACCGCAGCAAAAAGCTCAACACGAGCAACCTCAGACGACGCCAGTTGCTGGTTTGAAGCCAAGCGCATCGTCAGACTCGCTCAATCAAGTTCAAAAATCGAATTCGTTCGTCAACATCTTCGGAAACAGTCTAAGACGTGGATCCGAAGGCAACGTCAAACGAGCTGAAAGCATGAAGACCGGGCCAAAGGGACCAAAGCGCACGCCTTCGTTCACCACGCGAAAGCGAGCGACAAGCTTCAAGAAGAATCAAAAGGGCGGAGACCAGTCCGACTTGCCGACAGTTGAGATCCAAGGATTGTTAGAACGCAAACACGAACTGCAATCAGGCGGCAAACGCGCCCCAGTCCGCTCTTGGAAAATGTTCCACACAGTTCTTTGCGGTCAACTTCTTTGCTTCTTCAAAGACGACGACGATTTCCATCAAAGGAAGGCGGCCACAGCACCTGTTAACATTTTGAATGCACGATGCGAGAAGGCCGAAGATTACACCAAAAAGAAGAATGTGTTCCGTCTTAGTTTGCCCGATGGCTCCGAGTTTCTGTTCTTGGCCGCTTCATCCGATGACTTGAACGAATGGGTCAACAAAATTTCTTTCCACGCCAATCTACCTCCGAACCTTCAGCTTATGAGCTACGACGAGTCAATGAAGGTTTGTGAAGCAATTTCCATCACAAATCATTTTAACAACTTTCGATTCTTTCAGCACAACGCTTCGCAAGCTTCACCAAACTCACAGTCGTCTCCAAAAAACTTGAACACTAGTCAGTATGGCAGCGAGCATGATGGCTCTTCAGTAAGTTCTCGCACATCATCGCCCGATCCCAACCAACGAAGGGATTCAAACAGCAGCGGAGCCACACCGACGCCTCAAATGAACTTCCTTCAAAAGCAGAAGGAGCTGAGAGAGCGAGAGAGTCAGGTATGAAATCATTTTATGATTTAATCGATGGAAATTTAACAATAAAACATTTCAGGGTCGAAGTACCGAACCGCCACCGCATTCACCAACAGGTGGATTCTACGACAAACCACCAATTCCACCGCGAGGCGTTCCTCCGCCCGTCCCTCAACGTCAGTCAAGCGTTGAAAAGGTTTCAGAAGTTCAAGTCAGAACCAAACCGCAGAACGGAAATGGTAAATCTCTCGAAAACCTTCAATCAATCTTTACAATTACATTTCATATCCTTCGCAGAAGATCATTACAGCAACACTCCGTCCAACCGCCCGTACTCCCTTCAACAACCACAATCAAGAGCACCACTCGTGGGACAGAATGGAAGCAACGGCAACGGGACCGAAGAAGTTTGGCTGAGACAAAGCGAAGGCAGATCTTCTGGTGAGTGAAAGTCGATCAACAGTTTTCTTAAAGTTTTGCTTTGTCTTGTCCTTTGTGAACGTTTTTTCTTAACAAATCGAATGATAATCATCACCAATCATATTTTAAAACTTCTCAAACTGTGAATATGCAGAACTTCCCCCACTACCTTTAACGAACCCACCTCCCTTCGGGAGTGGAATGCAGCGCGGGTCGCCAATGAAGTTCACGACTTTCCATCAGCACCACCAGCTCGTTGCCCATCCGCAGCATGTTCCAACAAACGGCAACAGCTTCAACGGCAACAATTACCCGACCCAGACGATTCAAGTGGCGAACCAGCAGCACTACATGATGCCACAGCAATCGCATCATCACCACCAGCAGTTCTACGACAATAACACTGGATCGAACTATGTTTCAAACACAACCTTCTCGAAAATGTCTGCACCTCTTGCCCCCCATCAACAGCAGCAGAGAAGCTCGGCTATCTGGCATCAGCAATACACAAGCTCCACGTCGCCCAATAAAAACGATTACAATGGAAACTCGAATGAAACTGGTTAGGAGACTCTTGCACAACACATTTAGCTGGGACTTTAGATGGCTTTTGATTTCTTTCCACTCGTAGTTTGGTTCTTTTTTGCTGGTTCTATCATTAGGCTCGGAGTTGCGGATTAATTTGTTGGCATTTCTTTCGCTTTTATTAATAACTCTGTTGTAATTAATTGCATGTTTTCGTTGCTTGTTACCCTCCCGGTTTAAGCAGTCGACTCATTTCAATTTTGTTTCCTTCCAGGCTGGGGACAAAATCGGTTTGACGCCGGACGACCCAATTCAATGCCACCACAAAGCGCTCTCCAGCAAGACATTTCACCACAATTGTCGCAGCATCGCATGTCAACCGAGAGCTCAAGCGAGAGCGAAGCCAGTGGAATCGTCAACAAGAAGGAAGGAAAGGACAAAGATAAGAAAGGAGTCTTCCGGATTTTCTCGAAGAAGAAGTCCAAGAATCAACAGTAAAGTTATCCTCCGCACATAATGTAAAATACCCTCGATGTAGTTTGATCGCTTTGAAACTTAAAATTGTAAAGCGAAACCATAAGAATGTATATCGTTTCTTCGAATTAATTTTGTTGTCACCACGTTACATCAACAGTCGATAAAGCGTTAAAAATAAAACAATAATCAATTGAGATGACGGCTTTGAGAGATTGCTCTTTATTGCAGATTAACAACGGTTTTATATTGACGGAACACGAGTTGAGTTTCATTTTAAGTCAGTTTACCTGTGCGGAAACTTTGCACTCAAATGTAGTAGGATGGGTAGTTGTAGGCATAGCCTGAAACAGGAGACATTAGTGAGATCTATGAGCGCTAATGAAGTCCTAGCTTACCGCTGTAGTAAGGACTATAAGCTGATGGGTAGCTGTAGTAGTTGGAGTAGCTGTAGGCTCCGCCATAGTAAGGACTGTAAGCCGGAACTGCTGCGTAGTAATTTGGATGTGGTGCTGGAGCAGCGTAGATCACAGCGAAGAGAGCGAACAGAAGAACGATCTGGAAGATCTGCTGGTCAAAACTTCGTCTAGCACCGGCAAACAACCTGCGATCACTCACCAAGAATTTCATGTTGGCGAATATTTTCTAAGAGACACTTGACTGTTGTTATCACTTGAAGTTTCCAGCTGAAACTGTCATGAGAATCTTCGCGACTCGCGAGCTTTTATACGCGCAGTCATAAGTTGTTCACCATAATCAGAATGAGTCCATAGCATTGCTAATAATTCAATGCAAACCGTCGTTTAAGCATTCGACGCACGAAACCTTTGCGCAAGTCGTTTTTCGGTTGAGTGAAGTGTGACCAACAAACAAGATTCGCTTCTTGTTTAAGAACGTCTTCGATAATTGGCTTCACATCCGCGTTCTCGAAAGGAAATCTATTTTGACAAATCGCCCGATGACTGAATTAATTTCAGCAATCGTTCGTTAAGAATTCAAAGAAAGTGTGAGGCATTGTATGACAATCAGCGACTGTCAAGGTTGTCAGGGTGAGCACTCACGTGTCGCACTCACTTGGCGCCAACGTCGAGATGAAAATAGATTGAGGAAATTGTGAGGAAGATTGCAATAAGTTGGGAGGTCACATAAGGGCCAAACATGTTTAGGGGCGTTGTGGGAGGTAGAGGGATGAAGAGTTGGCCTCAGAATGATTTTAAGTGATCAAAGTTAGTGCGTTTGGTTATTTCGTTTGAATATCTTCTCGAGATGATTCTGAATATTTTTTGATGAAATTTGTGTCAAGCTCAAATGTGCATCTAAGATGCAATTTACCTTCAGTTGCGTGTGACCCGTAATCATCCATTATCATCGTGCAAGCGGTCATTACATGCGAAACCAAAATGTCAAGTTCATTAACTCAGCCGCTTCGAAGCTGCATTGAATTATCTTCCCATAATTCTCGCGAGCCGATGCAAGGCTGGCCGTGAAAAGAATCAAAGTCATTAGCAGCGACGCCAATTGACCAACACGGAACGCCTTCTGCATAAAGCGAAATACTTTCTGCAAGCGTCTTCGGCTCGACGAAGTGAATAATGAAGGCAGGGCGCACGAACCGTCTCGTGTTTGTTTTATTAATGTCGAGTGTTCGGCTTCGGGAAATCTTCGGTTTGTTTGGGTTGGAAAACGCCGGATGACGCTGGGCGCCGTTCACTTCGCGAAAATTCGGGTCTCATCCATCGTCGAAGCGAGTTTTCCTTTTAGTCTTTAATCCGAAAATCATCTGATCAGATCAGTTTAGGGAAAATTGAAATTTGCTTAGCGAAAGTTTTCTGTCATCGAAAGTACAAATCAGTGAAGTTAAGATGGGCAAAGGAAAGCAACAAGCGGCAGCTCCAGCTTCCGATGTGAGTTCAAATCCTTTTCCGGATCGAAATATTTCGAGCGAAAATTTTCAAGGTCACGTCGAGTTTGTTGGCAAACAAAAAAGTTTGCACAAACGGCAACAAATTTAGTCTTCCCGCTATTTATAGCAAAGAATTTCGCTAACGATTCCCAATCAATTCGCAGAAGAAAGCGACCGGAAAGCAGCAACAAGCAGCTCCAGCTGATAAAGCCGGCAAGGGAGGCGCTGCCAAGGGTGGCAAGAAAGGTGATAACATTGAATTGCGTCGCAGTCGTTTCTTGACACACGCACCGCAATCGATTTTCTAACGTCCTTCACTTTCCTTCTCCATCGCACAGGAGGCAAGAAGTGATACGCCGCAGACGAACCGTTACCCACTGACACACATTCTCTGATGTAACAGTTGATGGGCTGCGCAGAGTTTTCCAGGGAAACAAATTATTTTTAAAAGGAAGCCGGGGGTGGCTGTGATGGAATCTTGTCGAGAAACGCTTTTCATGTTTTCGTTGTAGACGTTTCTTTTCAATTCGATTAAAAAAGATGAATAAATTTAAAAGACATTAAAACATTCGTTCTCTGTGCGTGGAGGCCGCAAAGTCCTCTCTCACCTTTAATCGAAACTGCCGTCATCATCAAACAATTACCGGCCGAACCGTTGGGCAATTATTTCCGCCTTCTTCACCCACTCAGCCCTCACTTACAAGACCAGCACCCGTTCCCACAATTACTGTCTCTCCTCCGAAAGTTTCACGGGCCGGGACTTATCAAGTTACCATTCCCAGTCGACGAAATTGTGGCGCACGCATAAACGAAGCGATTTTCTCCTCAGTCGTTCGTTACTAAATCACCAGATCAGATCTAAACATAAAAGTGCCGAGAAGAAATATTTTTTCCAACGTCGCAATTGCAATTTCAGTAAATTTCGTGTAATTCACAAGAGAGATGGGTAAAGGCAAGAAAGCAACTCCGGCGCCGGCAGCTGATGTAAGTTTACCAACAAACGAGCGAATATAAATAAAAATATTTTTATCGCGAAAACCGACGACAACCGCGGGCTGACGACACGCGCGGCCATTCGATGTAACGAGAAAATAATTTAATCTCCCGATTTCTGCAGAAGAAAGCCGCCGCGAAGCCAGGAGCAACACCTGAGAAAGCAGCGGTCGCAACCGACAAGCCGGCAGCGAAAGCTGACCCGAAAACCGCTAAAAAGAGTAAGAAAATATTTTGATGTTCCCGCAAAGCTCCGATTTTTCACTTTCGCTTTTTCTTTTTTCTTCCTCAGGTAAAAAGTGATACGCAGACGTGATTACAGCTTCGCGTCCTACGAAAAGCATCTGTCTCAATAAAAGCTCCTCGTTTTCACTTTCGTTATAAGCCCCAAACTGTCTTGTTAATGGAACAAGCTGAAGTATCCCAGGGAATCGATTTTCATTTAATTTTCATGATATATTCCTCGATAAATAATTGAGAATAAAAATCTATAAAAAAGAACTTGAACTTTGTCATTCTCCAACGCTTAGCGGAACCAATCTTGGAGCGATGAAAGGGCTGACGATGAGCCGGAGGGTGGCATCTGTTGCTTTCGAACGGCTCCTGTTGACTTTGCAGATGGTTGATGGACCTGAGAACGATGAGGGAAGTTAGATACGCTAAGCAGTGGTAGCAGGAAGAACTGAGTTGTTAGTGGGAAAGCTTGACACTCGAAAGCTGTTACGATTGCAAACGACACGCAACGGAAAATGTCTTACGCGTTTGTTTACCGAATAGCGAAGAAAATCGCCTGCGTTATGTTGGAAAATGCTCAGCGTTCAGAAATAGATTTCTTCATACCTTTTTCTCTTCTTTGGTCGGGACGACTGGGGCTGGAACCGGAATGTTCTCTTTCGTCGCGATGACGGGAAGAAGAGGGAACCATCCGGCTTGCGAGGTCGTTGCGCTGAGCGTCAGAATGCCAGGATCCTTGTCGTGGGGGCTCGAGAGGTTTTGAGTTCCTAGAATACTGTTGAGATGCTCGAGATTCGGCACAAGGCAGCCCATAACATGCTGTAACCGTCCCGCGTTTCGTTTAATGTTTATGTTGACATGTTGGAAGAAGACGTCGAAGTCGAACGGATCGATGATAGATTTGTAGTGATTGACGAGACCTTGAAACTTTTCGTTCATAGCTTTGTTGTCGCGGCTTACAAACAACATCATCAGCACCTTTATGTCGAGGAAGAATTGCCAAGCTGCCTTCTGATTCCCCATCACGAACTCATCAGACGATAGTGCATGGTATCGTTCATAAATCTCCTCGACAAGTTTCTCGACGATTTGAAGGTGAATTGATTTCGGCAAAGTGTGAGGAACGATTCGGTTTAGGCTGGTGACGATGTCATAGGCCCAACATTGCACGGAAATTGAAATTTGCGATGGAACGTGAATTTGTGATTGCACAACGTTGTCGCTTTCATCCTTTTCTTCGATCGAAATCGTGTCCCAGCTTGGGAAATCTTTCAATAAAGTGATAACATCAAGCTGGTGGTCGAGTTTCTTCCATTCGCTAACAAAGATTTCCAGCCACATGTCCCAGAATCTCAGACTTTCCTCCTCGAGAAGGCCACAAATGCTGTTCCAGTCTTTATCGCCATCGTCTTCCTTCGTAGGATCTCTCAAGTATGAAGGTTCCATTAGCAAATGCCCGGAAAAGCAAAGTCGCAAGTTTGGACAGAGCTCAGAGATAGCTTGAAGAAGTCGAGCTAACATGATACAGTTCTCTGCAGTTTGGTTGAACTTTGAAGACTTCACTGAAGTTATGAGCGACGAAATGTTCTCCCTGCTGCACTCTCGAAGGAACAGAACAATCTTTTGGTGGTCAGGATCGGTGTTTTTCGATCGTTTCAACTCTGTCGCATTGGAACCGCCGAGATATATTTTCAAATCGTTGAAGAGTAACTCGAGATTTCCATCGATCTTGTTGCACAAATCCACAATTGAAGTGGAGAAACCTTTAACTTTCATCAGCAGACGATGCGACTGCAGATTAGTAGATAACGCATCCTTCAAGCTGAGTGGATTATCTGACGCATCTTCAACCCAGACGTAGTGTTTCATATCTCGATGAACGCGGTCGTTGTCGCTTATCAGCTTCTCCACTTCCACGTTGAGTTCGGTTAGCGTCGTGGACCAGAATATGTTGATGATGTTTTCGATTCTATCGTTGATTAGCGATTGATAGAATTTTCTAAAGAAGTCAACGTTCTCCGGCAAGAACAAATCTTTGCAGATGGTTTTCCAGTTGTTTGGCATTTGAACTGTCTTGCTAATCTGCTGCTGAATGTCTTGGATCGTTTTGATGGACACAATTTGCTGTATCAATAACCTGAGCTGCTTTGACGAGACGAGCTCGACGTTTTTCAGCCAAGATTGCATCAAAGTTTGTAGCGATTCACTTTTCAGTTCAGTGTAGAAGACTTGAGGCTTATACTTGGCTATGATGTCAGGCAGAGTTTGAAAGATCGGTGAGACGTTGTCTTGTAGTAGCGATAACGTCGGCTGCGAGTCCTCCGAGCTGATCTTCTTGAGCTCTTGAATCAGCAGCCCATCGTTTCCAGCAGATCCGATAAAGCAATCGTGAATTATCGAAGCTGTGCTGATGAGAATTTTCAAGCTTTTCAGCAATTTCTCCTTCACAGCTCCGAAGTCGTCGCTCTCTATTATGGAGGCAAAAGTTTTGGAGCGCGTTTGAACGAATGTGGTCAACAGCTTATCGAGCTGGCAGTTCTCCAAGAGCAAAAGACTCGCTAGGCACTTCGAGGCAACCTCTGACGACAGGTTTTCTCGCTCAAGCGTTTGAAGGCACTGCTGTTTGATGGTGTAGAAGAAAGGCGCGAGCAAGTCCCACTGCTTCTTAGCCACAGGGAATCTCTTCATGATGTCATTGTTTGCGTCAAGCTTCAAGCCCGTGCTGATGTGCCTCGAGAAGATGAACATCTGTGTGGCTACGAAAAAGTCATCGACGTCTATGCGGCTCCATATAAGCTCGGGAAGAATTGTAAGGATCTTGATTTGCACGACGACACCGTAGAGATGGTTGTCGATGGAACTGTTCTGCTTCTTTTGCTGTTCGCTTTCGCTTTTGAATCCCATCAAATGTTCCTGGTTTTGCAGACTCAGACTGATGATGTTGGCACTAATATTTTCTGATGTGATTTTCATCTCCGCAATCGTGTCAGCTGCTTGAATAAGGTCTCGATATCTCTCACCGACCTAAAATAGAAGCCAGCGAATGGAACTAAGCCGGTGGCAAGTCAAAAAGCTTGGAAAACAAAAATTACCATCGTCCGAAGTTCTTCTCGCTTATTCTCTATTTCTGCCTGGATCTTTCTGTTGATAACTTCAATTTCACTAACGCTGTGCTGTTCGAACACTTTGTCAACATCCAGATTAAGCAGACTCGTTGTATTCATCGTGTTTTTATGAAAAACTAGATTTGTTGATTTTTGTTGATTTTCTGTTGCGTAGTTTTCACCCTGCAATTTGTTTAAAAATCTGAAAGCCGTTAAAATTGGTCAAGTTTGAAATTTATAAATCCGTTAAAGTTTCAACGTCGCGGACAAAACGATTTGAAAACGAAAAAGAAATTTATTTCCTCCTAACAAAGCAAGAAGTTAGCTAAATGTTTCAAATAAACGAGTCGACAGTGGACTTAGGTGAGCATAGATTTATCATAAGACTTTTCGTTTGTTGAGCTAGATCACCAAGAATAACTCTATTTAGGCAGTCCTAAAAAATTGAGGCAGGCTGAGACGCCGCACTCACAAGCCCTCGAGAAAATCAAAGTAGATCTCATTAAGATTTCAAGCAACGCAACTCAAAGCGACTACTTCGGCGTCCGAAAAATCCGATCGAAGTTTAATTCGATCCTTCAAAGCGATTCTTCTAATCTTTCTCGACAAGATTGCGTGAACAGAGACGAAATCAAATCATTACTCGCTAAACTTAAGCGAACACATCCAGTGAGTTGTTATTTTCTTTCAAAAGGTGTCTTTATACGATTCTCTTCACAGGAGCTCTGCAGCAAGGAAGAATATCGAAAGACTCAAAGCTTTCGTGACTCACAGAAGCAAACAACCTTCGACCGAACAGCACTCGAAGCAAGCCAAGACGTATCACGAGACGTTCTCTCGAGTTTCGTCGCTCGCAGAGTCACGATAGACTTGCCTCCGTCTCAACTATTATTAACAGAAGATGATGCTTCGCAACAAACTCCAATCACGGACAGCGCCGACATTGTTCAGTGCACAGGATACGAAGCACCGCCGGAAGATGAAGCAGCAGCTAAAACTCATCAGTACACGCTCTGGGCTATCGAGCTCCAAATGGAACTCGAGAAGCAACAAGCACGAGAGATGAGAGAAAAGCAAAGCAAAACCTTCGGTCGAAACGCTCGCGATGTCTAAGCAATTTGATAATTGACACAAACGTGTTAAGAAATAAAACTTTCTGATAATTTATCAGTGATAAACAAGAGACGACTTCATTGAATCCAAAAGCAAACGACCACGACGTCAACAACTAGGCGCCAACCAAAACCCACAAGCGCCGTTTGATAAGAATCGAAACTATTGAGAAATTTTCTTGGAAGCCCGAAAAGCTTTTCATGTTCAATTACCACTTCACTTGACATTTCGGCACTCAACCGAGCGGTTTAGTTTGAAGTGTGCACTTCGATAGCGGCAGAACAAATGTAAAGACATTGTAGACAAGAAGTCTGAAATGGGAATGCGTGATAAGGCTCCGTCACTTTTCGAAAAATGTGTTTTCAGTGAGCACAGCCGTTGTACCAAGCCAAATGTGTATACTCAAGCTTTGCGATCAGTTAAGCAAGCAGGTAGCGTGACGAATTCGAAAAGTCCCAACGTGGTGACTCGGCGTGTAAAGACTTAAGTGATATACGATTTGATAAGATGATGGCTAAGCTCTCCTGTGTGTTTAAAGATTGATTGGTCTTGTGATCGAGCTTGTGCACTTGAAAATAATAGCGCAATTGCTCCAGTCGAGTGCGAGCTAAGCTAGAAAGAAGTCGCAAGTAAAAAGTCGGCGCAATGGAACACGAGTAAATTTTTTATCTGAAAGTGGCGGAGTAGTTCGAGTAATTCACTTTACTTGTCTTCCAGAAAAAAGGGATGGACTAAGCTCGAGAAGACTTTGACGGTCGTCTGCGTTCTTGGAGCCTTGCTTAGCATTGGATTACTTACCGGGCTGATTGTAGTCCTTGTTCAAGACAACGATAGTTCAGACAATGACGTGTGCATGACCCACGGCTGCATCGCCGAATCCGCCTCCGTCCTCGCGAAGATGAATTTGGAAGCAGATCCGTAAGACCTTGAGACCATTTCACAATCGCCTCGCTTATCTAATCTTGTCAACTTTTTTTTTCGACAGATGCGAAGACTTTTACGAATTTGCCTGTGGAACTTTCGTGGCGGTGAGAATGCATCAGAGATTGTTAATCAAGCCTTGACTGTAAACTTTTGGTTCTCAGGAAACATTGATTCCCGACGACAAGACACAAATTACCTCGTTCAGCACCATTGAGACTCAGTTGAAGGAACAACTTAGAATCATCGTCGAGGAACCGATCGCAGCGAATGAAATCGCGCCATTCCAGAACGTAAAGAAAATGTATCGCTCATGCTTGAACACTGGCGAGATCAACAACCTCGACTCAGCACCTTTGCAGGCTGTTTTGACGAGTTCGATGGGTGGCTGGCCAGCGGTCGTTGGCGCAACTTGGAATGCAGACAGTTGGACGTGGCAAGCGTCAGTCGCTGCCTCTCGTAATTATGGCTACTCTGTCAGCAATTTCCTTTCGTTCTCCGTTCAAATCGACAACAAAGTGACCACGCAGCGAATCATTCGTGTAAGCTACAATCGATCGTAGAGGTTTAAAAAAGATTTATGGTTTCCCATTTATCACAGATTGATCAAGCGAGCTTGGGACTTAATCGGGAGTACTTAATGAACAAGTTCGAGGAACCTTTCGTCGTTGCTTATCACGCATATCAAGTTGATTTGGCAGAACTCATGGGCGCTACAAGAGATGTGGCTGTAGCTGATATGAGAGCCGTTTTGGAGTTCGAGTTTGAACTTGCAGAGGTTTGAGACGCAACAGAAATTTTATTTTACCTTCCTGAATGTTCTTGTTCTGTAGATTTCGATGGCTCGCGAAGACAGACGAAACGCTGAAGCTTTGTACAATCTGAGATCTGTGGCGACATTGAATACCGACTACCCTTACAACGACTGGCTCGTTTACTTCAACAGCATTTTGCCAGCTGAAAGTCAATTGCAGCTCAACGACGTTGTCATCGTGGGAGCTTTGTCGTTCTTCGAGAAGCTTGGTGACTTGCTAGCTAAGACACAGCCGAGAGTGCTTGCCAACTACGTTGCCTGGAGACAAGCCTACTCATCCGCCGCTTATCTTGGAAGTCGGTTCAGGGCGCGGATGCAAGAATACGAGAGCGTGATCTCAGGAAGACCAATTGAGAATCCACGTAAGACAAATTTAAACACTAATTTCCCCTTATTTTATTTTAAAACCTTCGATCAGGTTGGTTAACTTGCGTTGACATCACACTCAGTTACTATGCTCATGCCTTCGGTGCGCTTTATGTCCGCAAACACTTCAAGGAAGATTCAAAGTCGATGGCGTTGGAGATGGTGAACAACATTAAGAACGAATTCAAAGAAATTCTCAAGGAAATCGACTGGATGGACGCTGATACCAAGACTGCTGCCAATGCGAAGGCTGACACTATTTCAGAACAAATCGGATACGCTGACGAGCTGACCGACGATGCTAAACTTGTCGAGTTTTACGCGTCGGTCCCAGTGACAATTGACGAGGGCAAATACTTCGAAAACGTCTTCCAACTCAGCGCTGCATCGAACAACAGGAACAACCGACGACTTCGGGAAGCAGTCGACAAGAATGAGTGGTTCTCGTTTGTCACACCAGCGATCGTCAATGCTTTCTACTCCTCAATCGAGAACAGCATCAAGTTCCCAGCTGGTATTCTTCAAGGTGCTTTCTTCAAGTAAGAAGTTTTAGTCGCTTTAGGAGAATAATTGTTGTCAATACATCGACACGTTCTTTCAGCGCCCAGCGTCCTCAGTACATGAACTATGGCGGAATTGGTTTCGTCATTGGACATGAAATCACTCACGGTAAACTGACAATTTCCTAGTCATTTATAGCTCGATACGAATTTCTTCTTACCTCTCAAAGGGTTTGACGACCAAGGAAGTCAATACGACGCCGCCGGAAATTTGGAGAATTGGTGGGCGAATGCAACGCGAGAGGCTTATTTGAAGAAGGCGCAGTGCATCATCGATCAATATGGAAACTACGTGGAACCAAGCACGGGTCTCAACTTGAACGGAATCAACACGCAAGGAGAAAACATTGCTGACAACGGTGGAATCAAAGAATCCTATCTTGCCTACGTGAGATGGTCAGCCGATCACCCAGAGAAGAAAATGCCAGGAATCGACTACAGTCCACGACAAATGTTCTGGGTCGCAGCCGCTCAAATCTGGTGCAGCAACTTGCGCGAAGAAACGATGAAGAATCGAGTCACCACCGGTGTCCACAGCCCAGGACAGTTCCGAGTCATCGGACCGATGAGCAACTCGAAAGAGTTTGCCGAAGACTGGCAGTGCGCGTCTGGCCGAAAAATGAATCCCGCCAGCAAATGCGAGGTTTGGTGAAACTTTTTTAGTCGCTGACGATCATGCAAATTTTTATGAAATGTTGAATAAATGATTTGTTACCTAAAAGTTTGTTTTCAATCTCAGGCTTGTTGGTGAAACCGTTTTAATCAATTTAACAAGAGTTTCTTAAAAGCCACTAAAAGCTTTTTGAAAATCCTTCACGAAATTCAACCGATGAATGATCCACAGTGACATTCACAAGTTTATTGTTAATGGACCGGCAATTGTCTAGGCCAATACTGACGAATTACCGACGAAGATAAGGATAACGAATGTGTGTTAATTGCATTGGAGAGAAAACTCTTCAGTTTCTATTAGACCGCGGTCGCGTGCGTACTTTTACCTGATTCAAGTGAGAATCGTTTTTAAAAATCTTTAAGTGGAATGGACTTAGAACATTTAAGCTCTGCGGCTGTCTACCAGGAGCCGCCTTCGAATCGATCAACCTCACTTGTCGTCGGCAAAAATTTGCCTGATTATGATTCGATATCAATGTACTCCGACGCTTCGAGCGTCGTTGATTCAGAGGTCGTATACACTCGAGCCAGACAGTACGAACGCCAACCAGTTCAGTCTCCGCCGGTCGTAACGTCTCCCAACCAAATCAACTTACAAATCAACGTGATTAACAATGGCAAGTGGACAATTTCGGGCTATCTTATCAAAACAATTTGACAAGCAATAACGAGGAAAGTTTATATTTTAGCGCAAGATCTAAATGCACCAAAGCATTCTGGAGAAACTCGAGTCTCAAAACTTACGTCGACCACTAAAAATGAAAACGAAAAAAGATCTCGACAATCAGGAATGTCTTTTCATAGAAAACTTCCAATTTGCCGCTTAACGATTCTATTGGTTGCGATAGGTTTAAGCGTTGGTCTTCCACTTTATTTCAATTACAAGCCAGTGAAAACTCCAAGCGATGCGTTCGATTCAAATTTGAGCAATGACACGACAACAGCAGCAACCCTCACGATACTTTCGACAGGAGCATCAACGACAACGAGTTCACCAACATCCGAAACTTTTCTAGCTGCAATAACTACTGAAAGACCCAAAACTAGTTCAATAACGTACTCAACTGCAGTTCCGGCTCGACCTCCGACTCGTGCACCTCCAATTAACTAAAGTTAAGCTGGTGAATAAACTGATTATTTATTTATTGTCAATTTGATTGAGTACTTTCATTTCATTCTCGTCTCATCTACTCTTATAACCATCTAACATATAATTGATGAGAGCTTTTGATCAATGAAAGCTTCCTCAACATCTTCCTCAAACTTTCAAGCATGAAAGCTCTTTGAGGTCAAGTTCAATTTGACTTGAAGTGTCAACGATAATCAGTGGAAGAACGTTTGGGCAATTAAAACGAGTTGCCCCACGCGACGAAGATAAGAATGACGAATGCTTTTACTGTTGATACTGGAAGTGTCTGATAGCGCTCAGAAAGAAATGAAATTTTCTCTTTCAGTTTGATTTAGATCGCGGACGCGTGCGGACCAAAGTTAGACATTTTTGGATTAAAAATGTTTTTAAAAATTGTTTCTAGAGAATTTTAGAATTCCACAATGGACATGCAAGACTTCAGCTCGTCGGCTGTGTACCAGGAGTCGCCCCTGAATCGATCAACCTCGCTTATCGTTAGCAATAATTTGCCTGATTATGATTCGATATCAATGTACTCCGACGCTTCGAGCGTCGTTGATTCAGAGGTCGTATACACTCGAGCCAGACAGTACGAACGCCAACCAGTTCAGTCTCCGCCGGTCGTAACGTCTCCCAACCAAATCAACTTACAAATCAACGTGATTAACAATGGCAAGTTAACAAACTCGCGCTATCTAATCGAGTAATTTGGCATGCAATAAAGAGAAATATTTCAATTTTAGCGCAAGATATCAATTCGCTAAAGAATGTCGATGAAAATCGCCCAAAGCTTTCGCCGACCTCCAAAAATGAAGCAGAAGTAGAGTCTCGACCGCTTCTGAAAAGTTTATGCAATCTCAAAATTCTTAGTGGTTTCATGGTTGTTCTCTTGATTGTGATCGGTTTGAGTGTTGGTTTGTCAATTTATTTCAATTATGAGAGATTGAGCGATCGTCGTGGAGATAGTGAGACTACGACAACAGCAATTACTTCATCCATACCTCCTACAGAAGCTTCAACGACGATTTCTTCAACAGTTAGTTCAACATCCACAACTTCCATAACAATAATTGTTCCTGGAGTTAGTTCAACAGTGTCCACAGCCACTGAAGAATCCGAAACATTCAGTTATGTCAATAGAAAATCTTGGAATGCCACGACAATGAAAGGAAGAAAAAAGCTTTCTCTGCCCACCGATCGGATTGTTATTCTTGATACGCAATCTGAGGCTTGCGTCGATGTTGAACGCTGTAAAGCTTTCGTGCGTGCGAGAGCTATTGCGACTTACTCTACTTATTATATGGGTGTCGCCATAACTGATATCCGGGAGAACTTTTTGATCTCTGAGGATGGAACGATGTTTGAAGGTCGTGGATTCTCTTACGAAGGGCAGCATACGTTTGACGCCTCTAAGACTTCCTACAACAACGGACTTGGAATCAGCTTCATTGGAAACTACACAGAAAGGAACTTGACTGCGAGACAAGAAGAATCGTTCAATTATTTTATCCAGAAGTTCATCGCAGAAGGAACGCTCGTGGCTGACTACAAGCTTTATTTTCACGAGCAGCTTTCTGGGTTGAAACTTTTCTCCGGCGGTCTTCTTTCACAGAACATTAGAACTTGGAGCAAATGGAAGCAAAGTGAGTAAGTTGAAGTTTTGACGAACACTCTAACCGTTCTACCTTTCAGCGCCTGAGATTGTTAGAAAACGCGACTGGCGAAATGTCACAGGCTCCGGTCTTAATGAGTTCATCACACACTCTAACACAAAGGTCGTTGTTAGCGACTCAAGGACTCCACCTTGCTTCACTCGAGTAAAATTCGCTCACAATTTGCTGTTCGATTTCATTTCACTTTATTTTAAAGGATGAATGCATTGAAATCCTTCAACAAAGGCAAATCGCTGAGAGACCAAAATATTCAGATATCAGGCACAATTTTATTTTCGCTGGCGATGATTTATTCGAAGGAAGAAGTTTTGATGTCGCACACATTTCAAGTACGTATGGTAAACTTTGCTCTGATCTAAAGAAAGAGGTTCCAAGCTACAATGCTTTCGAAACACCTAACACTTGTGGCTTTGCCATCACTCCACTCGTGCTAGGTGATCACTGACCCTACAATCACAACTGAATCAATAACCTTCCGTTTTTACTGAATTGAAGATCGTGGACTTGAAATTTTGTTCATCGGCGACTTTGCTGAAATTACACCAAGCCAAACTGTGATGGATAAGTTCAGGGACTTTCTTCAGTATGCGGTCGATCTCGGGAAACTCACAACGAACTTCGAGCTTTACGGTGATCGACAACTTGCGAACTCGACGATTCCTGGCGATAAACTCTTCGGTCTGCTGCAACAGCCTCCATTCAACGAGCATTTCAACTTCAACGTTACTGGTCCAGAGCTTTGCTCGATTCTATGCAATGTTGCGTCAAACATTCCTAGGAAAATCAAGTTCACTACAAAGCTCGGAGTTTGATATCCGAAAATGATTCAATTGGTCGAGAAAAGTGGGACGATTGCTTGAAGTTTGGGTTCGTCCTGGAGCTGGTAGTTCGATACTTTTAATTTCATCTAGTGCATGGTTGCAACAGTCCAATAAGCTGGTAAAACGTTCAACTGTAAAACCAAAACTTCAAAACTCATTTTTCACTTGCGCATTGAGTTCATCTCACGTTTTATTCTTCATTATGTTTCAACCATCAATCAAATGCAAAACACGCAACTTGTCATAAGAGAAATAAAGAGTTACAGGATTTTCTCGTCAATTTGTTTACTAGATTTGCGCCTTATGCAAATATATAATCCTTCTCGGTTCTATTTAAAGAGAGATTTTTGTTTTGTGAGTGCATCGTCTTTCTGTATTTCATCAGGGTGTGTGATCGCAAGGTTTTTCTGTTACATTTCAATTATTTAAATTATGCATTTTCATTTGTTTCCATTCACTTGTCTCTCCGCTTACGAGAAACGATTTAGCGCTGCGCTTCGTCAGCGGTCATAGAAATCCATTAAGTTTTGCTTTCCTTTACTTTAGTTTAGTTAGAACTGAAGACGCCCTCGTCGGCTTGCGCAGCGAATTTCTGCACAGGACAATCTCAATGATTTTTTAATTTTGATTTTTAGAGATTTTTTTATGTTTCATCGGAGTTATGTCCACGAGTCTTCTCAGCTACATGTTTTCGTAGAAGTTTAATTTTGTTTCATAATTTCCAGTTTTTGTTTTAACGATTTTGGTTGAGAGAAAAAGTGTGTGATCGAAGTGGAGCCGAGCGTAGCGTTTAGTCCTCCCACCAGTCAGGTCCAGAGTTGGCATGGTTGTTACCATAGTTGTTTCCGTAGCTTCCTCCATAGCCGCCTCCAGTGCCGCCGCTTCCATAGCTTCCTCCGCCATTGCGATATCCATCGTTACCTGAGGATGAACATCGATGAGTAAATTGGATCAAGGGCAATCGATTTGACTTACCATATCCGCCACTGCCGCCTCGAGGATTGCCGCCGCTATTACTGCTGCCACCGTACCCGCGGTTTCCTCCGCCTGTGCCGCCCGATCCCCCACGACTGCTCGGCTGTTGACGGTAATCACGAGACTGATAACGGTTTCCACCGCCACGTTGATTCGAGCGTCTGGGTCCACCATAACGGTCTGTCGACATTTCTTCCAAGAATCTTGGCATCTCTTGATTGGTTTCAACCAGCAACTCAACCAGATCAGCGCAAATGTTGCGGTTCTTCTCGTTGAAGAAGCTCGTAGCGATTCCCAAGTTGCCCATTCTTCCAGTACGACCGATGCGATGAACATATTCCTCAACGTCTGACGGTAAATCATAATTGATGACATGTTTCACGTGTGGAATGTCCAAGCCACGGGCAGCAACAGCAGTTGCGACGAGAATCGGACAGTCGCCGGAGCGGAAGCACTTGAGAGCTTCTTCGCGCTCGCGTTGCGTACGATCGCCGTGAATCGATGTCACTGGATGTTTGTTTTGATACAAGAATTCTTCGAGTGCGTCGGCACCCTTCTTTGTTTCGACGAAGATTAATGTTAAACTGTCTGGCGTGAAATCAGGAGAGCCTTCGCGCAAGCGACTCAACAAATCCAATAGATACGAACGCTTCTCGTGCTCACTGACCCACAAAATGGTTTGAGTGATGTTCTCAGATGTTGATCCTACGCGTCCGACGGCCAAGAAGATGTAGTTCGAAAGGAAATCGCTGGCCAACTCCTGAATATTCTTGGGGAAAGTGGCTGAGAACATCAGCGTCTGACGTTGACCAGTCGGTGGCATGTCTCGGTTCTCGATGATGTGACGAATCTGTGGTTCGAAACCCATGTCCAGCATACCTAGCGATTGGATTATTGTTAGGCAATGTCATCTATAAACGATTAAGAAACTTACGATCAGCTTCGTCGAGGACCAAATAGCGCAAATTCTCCAAACCAATTTTGCCGCGATTAATTATGTCATCAAGACGACCTGGAGTTGCAACGATTAGATGGCAGCCTTTGTCGAGCTCACGCATTTGGTCGCTAGTGTTGTTTCCTCCGTAAAGGACGGCCGGACGCATGCGCGAACGATACGCGAATTTCTTAGCCTCCTCATAGATTTGCGTGGCCAATTCGCGAGTTGGAGCGAGAACCAACCCAAGTGGATACTGCTTACGACGGTTGTAAGGACGATTTGATGGTGGATTTATGCTGGCGCCTGTTTCGAACATCCGATTCAGAATCGGAACAAGAAATGCGGCAGTTTTGCTAAGAAATAGATTGTGAAAGTTACAAACAACCCAACCTGACGTGGCGGCTTCACTTACCCAGATCCCGTTTGCGCGCATGACATAAGATCGCGACCGCCGAGGATTATTGGGATCGCATACTTTTGTACCGGAGTGGGTTTGTCGTATCGAGCCATTTTGACATTCTCCCGAATGATATCCGTCAGCTTGATGTCATCGAAGGATGAAATGTGTTCGGGCACCTGCTGGCCCGTCGCTTCAACGGGAATGTCTTCGTACTTGCTAAAATTGATGCCCGTGTTGGCAGTGCCAAACAGCTCGAGTTCCACACGCTCATCACGTGGTAAAGGAACAGTATAATCAACAGCTTCGCCTTGTCGCTGCTGGTTCCACTTTCCACCGTAGCCGCCCGATCGACCATACTCCTGCTGTGGCGGTTCTTGCCAGCGATTGTTGACTGGCTCTTCGTGTTGCGGAAATTCGCCTTCTTGCGGTGCAGCTGGCGGCTGCTGTGGATCCTGCGGAGGTTGATTTCCGAAGCGCGGATCAGGCCCCGAAGAGCGCGTAAACGTACGAGCGCCTCCTCGGTTGTTGTTCCAGTTGCCACCTCCGCGTTCTGCAAAGTCACCGTTCTGATAGCGGTTGTTGTTGTAATTCGATTGATTGTTGAAATCGGATCCTCCACGTTGTTGATAATTATCTCGTTGATTGAATCGGCGATTATTATTACTAAAAGAGTGAGATGATATGAGTTGAGCGCTCCATTGAGGAAATAGGTCAATGGCAATTGAGTAACATGTGTGCAGTGACTCACCGATTATTGAAATCCCGATCACCTCCGAAGCCGCCGCCTCCTCTACTGCTCTGGAAATTATCCCTGGGTTCTCTTTGATTATTATCGATTTCTTTAGACGGACGATCGTCAGAGTCACCAGCCCTCAAGTGAGGCGGTATATAACGAAGATTGCCTGAACCTTTGCGTTCACGCTCGTTCAAGTCCAGACCAGCAAGCTTAAACGAGAAACAGTTGAAAATCAAATCTCGGTACTAGCTGTTACACAACGCTCGTTAGAAGTTGGAAATAGCATCGACGACGATTCCGCGGCGTTTCGCTAGATTACATGAATTTTCGCAACGAGCGACTGCCATGTTTGATTTTTCAGATTTTTTCTTCGCGTGCACTCGAGCGGATTTTCAAAGTCGATTTGGGCCGCGAGCGGTGGACGGGAAGCACAGAAACGACACTCACCTGCTGCTCTAGACCCGTGCCATTCTCGTTAGCATAATTACTCATATTATTTCAAAAGCTTGCGTTTGATTTTGCGTTTTTTTCCTTTTAATTTTTTCTCTCACAAATTTTTGCTTCGAACAGTTTCAATTTCAGTTCTTCTCTGTCACAATGATTGTTATTAGACACAAAAAGTTCTTCTCTTTATGGGGCGATATCACTTTTGTAATTTAAGTGTTTGATTCACTGATTTTAACCAGAATTATTCAAGACAATGAAATCCCGAGGCTTTTCGAATGAACGAAGGTTGAGTCGAACAAAGTTTCGCGAGGTTGAAGCGAAGCTTTGAATAATTTTCGGCATCGCCGCGTTGCTTTATCCTAACAACAAATTAAAGCAAAGCAGAAATTCGCAATACTTGACGCCTCGCTTTACATTTGTTTTGCAGCGACGCTTTGATTTTAAATTTAAATTTTGCAAGCAAACAATTTCACCACTTTACATCAGCGGAAACGAATTTACGGAAATCTAGTGAAATGGGAATTCGTGGATTCTATTCATACATGAGATCGCTTCCGGGATGCTCGAGGGAAGTGAATATAATCGAGGAAGTTCAAAAATTCAAGCAGTAAGTAGCAAGGAAAATGATTGCAAAATTTTCATGGAAATTTCATTTTCCAGACGAAACAGAGTTGAATCTGTTAGTTTAGTCATCAACTTGTGGACATTGGCATTCCACTACAAAGCAGATCAGCATGAGAAGCTGCTTGGCTTCCGATTGAACAAGATCCAGGAAGAATTCGAGGCCTTCTTGGATGAACTATCGAAGAATGGCGTTGAGATGGTTTTTCTCTTTAAGAAGTCGCAACATCTGGAACACGAGTTCATAGAAAGCGAAGAAGCTCGCTACCAAACTTCCTTGGAAATACTCGATGTGTTCTCCTGCCTGCAAACCATCGAAGAGGTCGCACAGCATTTCCAAGGAATCGACAAGTTTGATTTTCCTTTCAACGCTTCAGTTTTGATCATTCTGGTTCAAACTGCAAAGCGATTCGGCATACTTTACGGAATGGACTCAATCGACAATAAACCATCAACTTTCCATGTGCAAGTGGCCAACAAACATGACGCTATGGCGATCATGGGCACAGACACATACTACACGTTCTATGGAGGCAACTGGAAGATCTGGGTCGATATGACGTTGGATTTGAAGCGCGGAACCGTCTTGGAATACGACAAGGAAGCGATCTTACGCTCCCTTGGAATTAGCGTGGAGCAGGCGCCTCTGTTCGTGGCACTTGCTGGCGGCTTGTATACCAAAAACGAAGAAGACGTCAACACGCTCAGCCATTTCTTCAGACCTTTTCATCGTTTCTTCTTGAACATCTCGAAGTTTGTCAATCGCCAAGTGTTTCCCATCTCTATTGCCGCCTTGGAGCGAATTGTTGGGCAAGTTTATGGATCGCACTTGCCTGGAATCGTTGAAGACTTTCAACGCACATTGAGCCTGATGATTCCCAGTCCCGATTTTGACGGTCACGACGACACTGACTTGATCAAACGAGCAGCTAACGAGTACATCAACTTTGCTGATCAGATTCTAACCAATACAACAATTAACATTTCTCCGCTGTTCATGGATTTAAGGTAAAGTTGATGGAGTGATTGTTGAACTGTGATCCTAATGTAGTTCGACTTTAGATTGGACGACATGCCATCGATGGGATCGCTCGTGTCTCTTTGGATTCAGAAGACTGCGGGAATCTTGAAACGCGATTTTCCGAGACTCAGACACGTCAAAGTTCTCTTGAAAGATCGACACGTAGCAAAAGCTTCGGTGAAGAAACTTCCAATTATGACACAAAGAAGCGACGGTGAGTTGGTTTCATTTATATTCGCGCAGTTCAACTTAACAATTTTCTCTTGAAGATGAAACAACCGACTTAAAACTGCTCGCATTTATCTCTGGAACTCCAATGACGCTTGCCAATCTCACTGATTCATCGAGCCAAATTGGTCTAGAGAGCTTGGTCGATCTTATTCTCCTCACACACTTGTTTCATCTGAAAGCGATTACTGCTTTGGAGGTCACGTTGATAATGAAGACCATAAGTGACGTGAAATTCGGAAAAGTTCCGGCCAAGGCAAAGTATCCAACGAAGCTAAGCGAACGAGCTCTTCGCGTTAGCTACTTATACGGAAAGATCTACTTTATATTCCACTCCTGCTTGGCTTCAATCCGTTCTTCATTCAACCCAGCATTCATCTCAGCAATCCAAACACCGTTCACATTCGACAATGTCTACTTCCAGTTCCTCTTTGAGGCTGCTGAGACTTACAGACTCACTGGGGGTGAGTCGATGAAAGATATCATCTCGATCGTCGACAAGCTTCAGGATATTAAATTAACCTAAATGCATTGAATTCCACTTTAACAATTACAATCTAATTATTCTTCAGTTTTGTAGAATTTAACGACAAATTTCAAAATAAAAATGAGGCGACGCTTCGCTCAATAACGCAAACGACGAGAAATTTTATTTGCGAAATTTGTTGATTCCATGAAATTTGTGTTTGCTTCTTAACTGCGCTTTTATTCGTCTGAAACTAAATGAGATTGTCGATCTAAGTGCTCGCTGCATACGAGAAGATTGGAGTTGGGTACGAATACGAGTCGAGGACAGAGAAAAGTTGAGAAACAAAAAGGTAAAAATTGTTTAACCCCAATTTGGTTGCGTCCGAGCATTTACACAACAAACAATTCCAGAAACCGAATCAGATCGATCAGGAAGCAACGGGTAACTTGGTGAGTTTATAGGTCACGGCTTCCCCCATTGAATTCCTTGTTTTATTTTCGGTTTTGTTTTTATTTTCGGTGAATCGTCTTTGAAAGAAATGATTGAGCGAGAGGTGACTGTTTGAGTTAGTTTGTTGAGTTATTGCACTAATCGATCGCTTGAACATCACTGTCACGACACAATGAGTAAAGAAGAGTGCGTAACTTCCATCGAGGACTCAGCTGAAGTCTCTTTCCTCGTCGAGATTCCCATCGAACAAGACATTCCGACCTTTGAGTTCTCTTCGCCTATTTCGTCGATCGGCTCAAACTGCTCAACGCCAGACCGCGATCGAAGCAATCGGATGCCACAGAATTTCCCTGAGATACTTTACGATGACTCGATGGACGATTTCGTGTCATTCGACGAGCTTCAATCTCAAATCTCGCCACCTTCCGATTGCACCGAAAGCGCAATCGATACATCAAGAAAGATCGACTTGCTCGAGACCATTTTCGAAGACTGCTACCTGGAAACACCGCCAGGAACTCCGACATCTGTCAGACCAAAGAATCCGCGCCGCTTCCGGATGAATCTCAGCACCTTCGAGGAGTTCAAGGATGCTGTACAAAATAGTGTTAAGAGAGCCGATAACAAATGAGCAAGGAACAGTCCTTGTAACAAGAAAGCCATTCCCCTACTTTATGATCTTCAATCAATAATATAATCGATGTAATAACGAGATACATTGACATGTATCCGACAGCGGCGGGCAAAGACAACTGGAAGAGGAGCCGATGTGGAAATAAAGAAATTTATTAGTTCTGTTAGAAAAATTAACATTTATGGATTTTACCTTTCGTTTCGGTGCCACCCTCGTGCTTGCTATCACTAAATCTATTTCTCAGGTAGAAGAGAACTTTCACTGAATGCAGATTTCCCGTTTCTTTAAATAGAATTGTTGGTTCTCGTGTGCGTGCAGAGAGAGAAAATTTTCACATTTTCACGTTTCGGAAATTTTGCTTTTCGCTTTCCTTAAATTATTTTAGGTAAATCTAAGCATGTCAACGCGAAATATTTTTAATCCTAACTCGTTGTTCTTCTCTTCCAGGTGTGTTCGATACATAATCAGTCATGGATGGCCCAACGGCAAAAGCAGTCGAGAAAATCGCGAAGAAAACACGTGAAGAGAAATTACGCGAACAGAAAATTGAATCGGAGATCGTGAAATCTCTCAATCAAATATCAGATCCGGACCAGAAGTATCAGGCGCTCTTGCATCGATGTGTGGAGGCGGAGAGAATCAGCCGATCAGCTACATTGCAACAGAAGCAGAACCAGAAGACCATCGAGAACCTTCTCCTGGAAAAGGACAACTTAGTTCAAACGAGGGCCAAGCTCGAGTCGCTTTGCCGAGAGCTGCAAAGTCAAAACAAGTCGATTAAGGTAAGTCGCAGTCGAGATACCGTTGGACATATCTGAGCAATTTCTATTGTAGGAAGATTCTCTGTCCAAGATCCGCGAAGAGGAAGAACGTCGCAAAGAAACACAAGCAAAGTTTCAGCATTCGCTCAATGAGATCCAGAAGCTGATGAACGAAAACTCCGAGAAGAACCAAAAGCTTGAAGTGGACAACAGAGAAATGACGACCAAGTTCAAGACGATTCTTTCGCAATACGAAGAGCGCGAGAAACAGATGGATCGAATCAACAAGCAAATGGAACTCGTGACGCAACTGAACGAGGCGAAGCTAGCAAAATCCAAAGTCGAGGGCCTTGCTGAGAAGGAAGCTTTCTTGCAACAGGCCGCCGTCCTCGAAGACACGATCGTCATCCTAAAGCGACAGTTGGCCGAGTCTCTGGGTTCAGAGAAAGCATTCAAGGCGCAGGTCGATTTGTACAGCTCAAAGTACGGAGAGTTCACGAAGACGTTCGAAGGCTACAAGACCGACATGACCAAGATGTCGAAGAAAACGTTCAAGATGGAAAAGGAAATGCTTCAGTGGAAAATCAAGTACGAGAAGTCGAATGCAATGTTGCTGGACCTTATAAGCGAGAAGCAAGTTCGCGACGAGCACATCACCAAGAGTGCCAAACAGCTCTTCCATTTACAAAAGCTCTGTCGCACTTTGTCGGCCGAGAAGAAAGCTTTTTACGCTAAGCTTGTCGAGCTCAATGCCGAGATTCCCGACGTGAAAGTGACAGCCGACGAAGAAATCCCAGCAGCACCAGCAGAAGTCGTTGTGGTCGCAGACAAAGGTCCGGATAAACTCGACGAGATGGTCAAGTCACGAGATGAGTTGAAGAAGACGATGAATCAGCTTCAAAGTCAACTGTCAAGTGCTCTTCAAGTCGAGGAAGATGAGGCAGCAACAAGCAAGAAAGGAAAGTCGAAGAAGTCCAAGAAAGGAGCCAAGCACAGTGGGAACGGCGATGCTTCGGCCAAACAAAACGGCGATGCTTCGGCCAAACAAAACGGCGATGCTTCCGCCAAACAAAACGGCGAAGCAGTCGAGACTCCAAAGCCCACCGTAATCGAAAAGTCCGCAGCTGTTAACGGCGATCAAGTCATTGAAGAAGCTCCGGTTGAAACTCCTGCCAAGGACCCCATCACAGTCGAATCTGAACCTTCTCCCGCTCCTGAAACCGCCTGAACTAAGTGATCACGTTCTTAATATTTTTTATCAGTCGCAAACTTAAAACCTACGAAGATAATAAATCAAACTTTTTTTGAAATCATTTATTTGGGAATCTGGGAAATCTTGTTTCAGTGATGTGGATAAGTTCATATGTTGGGAAGGGGAGCAGACGCACGGAAAAACTGTTTTTAAAAAGTTGTGCACTAACAGTGAACGGAAATCATTTTGGACAATTATGAGTTACGAAAAGCGTGAAAATTTTAAATAAAGCTGTCCACTGACTCTCATTGAATTTGGAAACTGTTTTGTCCTTTTCATGAGATTCCCCTGAAAATTCACTTGACGCTTCACTTCAACCACCGAGCTGAGTAATTTACGTTGTTGCAACTCCTTAAGATAAATTACTGATGCGTTAGGCTTCACTGCCAGATTTCTCAGCTGCTTGGCTGTCGCTTCTTCTGAAGGAAGTCCACGAAGTCATCCAGGAGAACCGGCCAAGCTCCGTCGATCGAATAATTGTTCAAGTCAACGTTTATAGTGCGGCTAAATTCCTGGAAAGTAAACGTCAATGCCAACAGAATCTTAAAGGTTTTAGTAACGAGCAGACGGATTAAGCTAACAGCAGAGGTGTATCTTACACAACAGAACCAGTTAGCTGAATCAGTTGCTATCTTCTGCAGTTATGGCAGAGTTAGTCTCTTGAAGAGCTAGCAAAAACTTATTAGACAACTTACAAAAATATTATTCCACTGATCTTTGTTGATGACGCGCGGTGCTTTTGGTTGCTGCAAGAACTCTTCAAACTCATTGTAGAGCGGCCAGGATTTTTTAAGAAGCAGCGATAACATTGCTTTGGCTGTCTCTATGTCCATGCTACGCTGGTCTTTGTCCCGAGCAAAGTCGTAAGCGTAACGGAAGATTAGTTTGAAGGATTGCGGGTCGTTCATTAGGTTGTAGAAGTAATTCAATTTGTTCTGAAGCTTTGTCGGTGTGTCGCACTGAACTTCCGGATCAGAGAGTCCCTTCATCCACTCGGCCTGCGTGAAGTATCCCATGTTTTTCGCGTTCATTTTGTAGGCGATACAGAGCATTGCGATGTCTTCAGGTTCCAGTTTTATGTCCTGGCAAAAACGTCTAGAATCGGAAATGAGCATCGTGGGAACTTCAGACAAAAGCAGTTAACTTACTCCATGCCATCGGGTCCAAGCTGCGTCGGATCGTCTGTTGTGTATCGTTTGAACCAAGCAATCAATCTGTTTGTGCTGTATTTGGATTCCTCTGAAGGCTTCGCCCGACTGCTTGCACTAGTCTTCTGTCTCTTATTAGCGATAGCCGTCTCGACTACTTCGGCGGTGGAATTTGCAGCGCGTCGCTTTGGGCGAGGCATGTCTGAGTGTTTGCTGTGATCGGATTTAGAATGACTCAATAGTCCTGAAAATAAATTTATTTTTAAAAGCTGCAACACAATTTGGCGAAATTCACTCACGTTCGAGCTGTCCTCGACCTTCCACGAAGATTAGCTTGATGGACGCGATGGGAGGCTTCGAATTACAAGACAGTTGCTTGCACTCACGCTGGTGGAAAGCGCAGAAGGATAAATTCGTCTCAGACTGGGAGTTGCAACTGAGTGATGGGAAAGCGCGTTTGGCGTTCGACGATCCACTTCGTCTAAAATCCAACAACAAACAAATTCGACGATTTGTTTGATGAGTAAAGCAAGAAGTGAAGCTCGAAAATGAAGCGACAAGTGCCCGTGGGAGACAAGCTTCCACTAACAAAACGTGCGAGGACTTCGGGTCTGGCAACATCCGAGCGGTAAGTTCGTCACTTCGATTCCTGGTCGCAGCTAATTAGAAAGTTTTTCGCAGTCAAGTCCGGAAAATTTTGGACTTCCAAGTGGGACCAGAGATCAAACATACAGCTGCTTCGCTTCATTGCATGAAGACATATTTAGCGCTGAAGGATGGCGAGTTTTACAAGCTGAAAGTTCTGATGTGCGATCCCCCTGGAGACAAGCAAACAAAGGAAGTGATTCAAGGAAAAATGCTAATGCACAACGAGTACGTCCTGCTGGATATCCTAAAAAAATGTCCAGGCATCGAGCAGAGCCACGGTATGTTCATTGACTATGTTCAGGACGAGAGATCCAAGTCTCCTTCGAAAGGAAAAGGCAAGCAAAAGCGGATCACTCTCGTCCTCGATGCGATGTCCGACAAGTCAGCTGAGAACTGGATGGACGTCAACGAGAAGAACTACAACATTTCACTCCAAGAGTACATTAGCCGTCACAAGATCTCGGAGATGGAAGCCCTTCTGATCTTTTATGAGATAGTGAAGGTTGTCGAGCGCATTCACCGAGTCGGAATTATTCATCGCGACTTGAAGCTGCAAAATTTCCTTATCAACCTTCAAACACGCCGCGTCACCTTAACGAATTTCTGTCTCGGCAAGCTGCTGAGTTCCGACGACCAGATGCTGGTCGATCAGCGAGGATCGCCAGCCTACATCAGCCCCGAAATTCTGAACGGAGCGTATCGTGGCAAGCCGACAGACATTTGGACGACAGGCGTCATACTTTACATTCTGATCTACTCGAATTTCCCATTCGTCGAGAACACCACGGCCGCTTTATTCAAGAAGATTTGCCAGTGCGAGCTTGTGCTTCCGAATGAAATCGCAGTGTCGGAAGCGACGAAGAAACTTATCAAGAACCATCTGTTGACGACAAGCGCCGATCGTTACACTGCTAGTGAGACACGCGAGTATCTCGAAAGGCAATTCGAGAGGATAAACAAAGCCAGCGTCTTGTCCACAGTTGCGCTGCAAAGAGACGACCAAGTGGTTCCCGATATGAACAACAAGCCGACGAAATTAATTTGCCAAGATCCTCCTTCGCCTAAGTTTGAGTTGTCAACTGAGAATATCTCGATGGTCCTCAAAATGATGTCCCCGAATACGCAACATGACCAGAACAAAATGTTTTTGAAACCAAGTTTGTTAGCCGAGCGGTGCAATCGCATTTCTGTGTCGCCTTCAAATTCTCCGTCAGGAAACAGCGTAGGCGTGGGCGTCACTCGAAACTTGACAAGGCAAATCAACAACTTGTCGGTCAGAAATCGTCAACACACGAACTCCGGTCTGTCGTGGCACAATCGCATTAGCAATTCTATGTACGAGGTGAGATTCCGAGCAGCTGAGTCGACAATAATCGCAGCAGATCGTGCGAGAATGCAGCAGAGGTCGTTGACTGCATCGAGCGCGATCTCCAGCTTCGACGCCATTTACAGCACACTCAACGAGCTGTTCAGCACGGGAAGCTTTCCATCGAACGCGATCGTCCACGAGTTCCAGGGCAACATCAACCAGGACATTGCGCTGAAGCTCTCGATCTGGCTCCGAACGAACTTCAACGAGAATCCTCTGGTGCGAGAGATTTATCAGTCGCCAGTTCACAGTCCCGGCAACGACGTCGAGAAGTTCGTGGAGTTTCTGAGACGATGCCATGTTGAGATGGAGTTGATCAACGGTCAAGTTTATGTCAAGGCGCAGCAGTCGAATCAGGTCCTGATCTTCTTAACTTATCTGCTGCAACTCGCTGGCTACAATAACAACTATTTCCTCAACATTTCCTAATTGACTTTAGCTCTTTTATATTCACTTGATAAACTAAATAAACATTTCAGAAAAGCAAGTTCAATAAAGCACCAAACGTTTAAACGAAAAGTCAAACAACTTTTTCCCCGACGCTCGTCTCTTGTTCTTCAAGTGGTTACCGACCAACGATGACGCGACTGTGACTGCGCAATCGATCTCTCTTCAATGCAGCTGCATTTTTCACGCGCCAGTCAGAGTTTCTTTTCTTATTTTTAGAATCCTTCAAAATCTTCTTTAATTAAATGCTGAATTTCTCTCAAACTAGGTGAGAAGCTTAGGCGATCATTTGGATTACAAAAGAATGAAACGCAGAAAAAAGAATTCTAATTTTATTATTGCGGCTTTCGTGCGGGCTGTTGTAAGGAATCTCCAGAGAGAAATCAGTCATTTGAAGCAATCAGCCACAGAACAACGAGTCGCAAGTCCTTAAAATGTTTATGATCGCTTCGCACATCATAAACCATCGAAGATTAATCACTTGAATTTATGACGCTGCTGTAACTGCCGTTTTATTAATTTATGGATTTCATAACGTTCATTTGCGATCGCGCGCTCGTTTGATTCATTTTCCGCGGTCGGAAAATTGTCACGATCGTCTCGCAAATGACCCGGAGGGGAAGATCGCGATCGCGAGAAAAAAGCTAACACGCGTGTCTGACGAGAGAAAGCTGACAAAGTTACGACCTGGAGTTCATCTGTTCGCATAACTCACTCGGCGGTGCCTCTGCTCGTATTCTCTTTGGTGTCTTTGGAGGGCGGCGTGGGGAGAGGGCGATCAATAAAAATAGCGAAACACGCAATTTTTCCTCGTCTGACACATGTGATTTCTCGTTTGTTTCACTGGATTCCGAGTTTTTCTTTTATTTTATGGAGGGCAGATGGTCTTTGCCTAATTTCGTAGCCCCGTAAAAACGAAAAAGATTTAAGGCAAAGATCGTAAATCGCTTCCTTGGATCGCGATCCCAATGGAGATTTCTCCATCATCCGCATAATTGGGTAATTAACCACGACAATCTTCAATCTCCTGGCCCCCGATGTTAGACATTCGATGCCAAAAATATCAATTAGACTGTCCAAAACACATTTGTTGCCTCATTTACTGGACACGTTGGAACACATGCCGTGTTGCCCGAACTGTCAGAGATTTGTTATTTTTAACTGCCAGAGAAATACAATTTTCCCTCGAGCAGAAACGAGGAAAATAGAAAAGCTGGCGATGATTATTTTTCTTTCTCGTAGACAGCAAGCACTATTTCCAGCCAGACATAACTTTTGTGTCATAAGACTCGCGCGGGTCGATCGACGAGTGACGACAAACGCTCTCCGAGGAGATGGAAATATCGCGAACTAGAAGGTTTGCTGATATAGAGGGAAATTTATACTTAAACTCCTGGAAAAACTCCCAAAAATATCTCGCGAATTCTTGATTAAGAAATTCAAACCAAACACGTGGTTGATTTTTTAACGGTTTTTCATAATTAATCTCTCGATCACGTGGGATCAATTTAAGTACATACAAAACAATCTAAAACCTCTTTTAAGATAGTAATCATCAGTCCGCTGACATGCTTTGCGAATCTCTCCACGCTAATGTTGACGAAAATAAGCCGCAAAGACTCATAACGATCTTTGATGGCGCGGAATTCTTCAGTCAGTTCTCATCTCGACACAATAAATAAAGAGCTTTGCAACCTGCGACGTCTGTGGATGTAATTCGATGAGCGAGCGCGTAATGACGAGAACCAAAAATAGTTTTGGAGCTTTCGGGGCCCTGGGCGCGAACGGCTAATGGATATTTTCATCGCGAACATTCATTTTCCTCCTCTGGACATTTGTTTGTATCGCGATGTTTGTTCTTCTTTATATACCGCGAAGGAAAATCATCTTCATCAAGCCGAGAGACAATGGACTGCGCAAATGTGTGCGACGTGAAATTGGAAAGATCAAACAGTGAAACGACCGCGTGTTTCTTTTTCCCGACTTCTCCAACCGCGTCCATAGGAAAAGCAGCAAGAACATTAAGATGGATTTATAAATACATTCGATTGTCTTTGCTCTCGAGGTTTCGATGGTTTCGAGGCGGGCAGGTGCGAACTGAGGCGCAAGCTCCACATGCGAGAGATGTCACTTCGAATTAAGTGGATCCTCGACTTTTCATTCTAATTAATTAGGTGTGTTCAATGTTTAGATTTTCTTCTTCCCATCTACTTCGGCTGACGAGAAATTTTTCCCCATCGCCGTCTCGGTCGTCAAAATGATTTTCTTTTGTTGTTTCCCTCTCTTGTGAGTCGCCCGATTCTTTTCCAATTTTTGATTCGGCGAGACATGTATCAAGTACGAGAGGGATGAGCGGCGTCTCGGTCCACTTTGTCCATTCACCGATCGTAGGAGATTCTCTCTCAAGTCGCAAGGCGAATGCGATCTCCGACTTTTGTGTTTTTACTTTCAGTTTACGTCTAATTAGCCCTCGTGTAAGATGATGTCTAAGTGGCAGATACGCGGCCATCCAATTAATTAATTAAAGAAAAGGAAAACGCAAGAAGCCGAAGCCTCGCCGTTGCTCATGTGCATGGATTGTGTGCTCGGTCGCGATTCGTGTCGAATGCGGTTGGTGGAAAACTCAATCGACGGCGACAAGACAGCAAAGATGGAAAAATAAAGATCGCTCTCGCGGGATTGCGCCTAATTCGTCTCCCACAATCTAAGGCAAGAATCTGAAGGTTTTCCATCGGTGATCGGGACCCGTCAGCTCGGCCTGTTCTCGTGTTGAAGTGTAGGAGAAATAAATGAGATTGTTACGTAATTTTTCATCTTCAAATGTTCACGAGAGACTTTGACGAGGGAGGAAATAAAAGAAAAGAAACGAGAAACGGTAGACGAAAGACATCTCGAGTGAGTGGCAGGCAGCGGGGATCGCAGTGTGTCTGGAGAAGTGAACGCAAACGGATTCGGTGATCCGCGACGCTAGAGAAGGAGAGAAAATATATTTCGGTGTGATATTTAAAGACAATCGAATTTCGCGAGTGTGAGGAAAGCTCAAGACGAAAGTTTGTCCTGCCCCGAGAGAATAGAAAAATAGTTGGAAAAGTGCTCGTTGAAATTTAGTTTCTGGTTTTATTTCGCTAAAATTAGAATTTGAACTTTTCCTCGTGGATCTCGTTTGGCTGGTTAGTCAGCAGACAGTCTCAGTTGCACAGGCACAGTGCTACAGTTGTGAAAGTTCAGTGGCTATGGATGCATCGAATGGAGATCCTCCCGCTGGAGGCTTCAACGTCTCGCCCATCCGCAACTCGAACTCGTCTCCGGAAAATTCGCCCCGCACCGTCGAGCCCACTCAAATGGATACATCAGTCGAGCTGAACGAGCTGAAAACAAGCGCCGAGAATCGATCGTCGCAGCAGTTCTGCCTTCGTTGGAACAATCATCAGGTGAGCCTGCGAATGAATTCCGTCGCAATCTGTCGATTTTCAAATTTCATCAGTCGTCCACTGTTTTTCCTCTCGCGCTGCACTTCGATTGCATTCCGACCTCGATTCTGTGTGAAGAATTCTCTACTGTTACAGAATGCTGCTCAGAAATTAAGAAAAGAAGTCTGCGACTGATTTTTCCTTGAAGCGAAAAACGAAGCAGACAGTGTCGCGCAAACCGATCGCCGTGAACGTCTTGACTTTTTTCCAAAAATAAAAATAATGTAATTAAATTAGTTTTCTTAAACGTTGTCCCATTGTTTGTTATTTATCGCCGATGCCGACGGGCCGAGCCGATCGAGGAGATTCTTCGTGAACACACATTCGAGAGTGCGAGAGCGACCGTAGTGCAGTCGCTGATGCTGCCGTTTGTTGTCATCGTTTCACTTGATGAATTATGAAACGCGTCTGAGACTCTGAGACTGAGCAGAAAGATGGAGGAAGAAGATGATGGAATGGAATTTGACTATCAACGGTAGTCGATCGTTTCAAAAGAGTTAAAGCAACGAAATGGTTAGGGTGGTTCAAAAGGATAAGAGTTGCAAGTTAAATTATGTTCTAAGACTGTTTAGGATAATGGAGATGTCTGTCTGATCGGTTTTTAAGTGGTTGATGTTGTTAGGTAGCGTTCCTTATGCTCAACTGTCTCCACGAAGACTAGCTTACCAGTCAGAAGACCTTTTGGAATTCGCAATGACATTAATCGCAATTAAAGTTCAGCCGCCCGAAATAACTTTCCTTGCATTTTTCGCATAAAAATAGTTTTGTTCGCTCTCCAACTTCCCCATGCTTGCATCTCTGAATCTCACGCTGTCGTGAAAATGTCACGCTGAGGAAAATTTATGGATTTTCCGAGTCTGCATACGCGGCTCATTTAATTGCACCGTCCGCTGCACACAGTCGCGAAAGCGTCAGCATCTGGTAACACGCACTGCGAGCCAAGATAGCGAAATTGCGCGAAACATTGTTAGGAGTCGCTCGAACGAGCATCGAAACAAAGTTTGAGAGCGGGGCAGAAGTGCCAAACAAGAAAAACGATCCACTCGCACTCGACGATTCGTCATCAATTAGGTCTCGTTTCAGCTTCAAAAGGCGAACCTCAGCGACAAGGCAGCAGCAAAAAGAGTTTGTTGCTTAATAATAGATTTTCCCGAATTTCCAAATAAACTTTTCAAAACTGACACCGCGCCCGTCCGCAGCGCAATAATAAAACGATGAGAATGCCGTCGCTCTCCTCGCCGAGAGCTCTCGCTGGGAAATTCTTGATTATTTTCGGCCACTGGGATTCATTTGGCTTTTGGCAAACAACAGCACTTGAGATCTCCATAGCGTCTGGACGGGGGCGAGTCAATGAAACTTTGAAGAGTTCATAACAAGCTAAGGGGGATCAGTGATTGGGAAAACGAAAACCTCCTCGAGGTTCAATCAAAATCTTCCATAGATTTCTCAATATAATGGAAAATTTTGCAAATTAATTTTTCAGCGTTCCTTAAAAAAAAAAATATTCAATAGATCGCCTAAACTTTTGAGGCTCCAACCACTCTACCCAAGTACGCACTAAAACGGTTTCTAATTTCTAAGGATTCATTTGCAACTCCTTCAATGGCCAATCCTCTGAAACAAGTTTCTTCCAAGCCCCGCACGAGAATGGATTTTATTTCTAGAGATCTAAATCGGCTTGAATCGCGATATAATTAGAACTTTTAGCCCAAATTCCAACTTTAAAAATACGAGCGAACGAAGTATCAAAGAGAACTCGTAACACGATCTTTCTTTCTTTTCATTTGTAACTCCATAGACGTCCTTGCTGAGCACGTTGCCTCAGTTATTGGATCAATCGCATCTGTCGGATTGCACAATCGTTGCCGATGGGAGGAAAATTCGAGCGCACAGATTGGTGCTCAGTGGCTGCAGCACCTTCTTCTCGGAGCTCTTCCACACGTTAGAGTCGGGTATTCAGCAGCAGTCGTGCCATCCAGTGATCGTTCTGCCGCCCCACACAAACTTCGCGTCGTTAGCGGCTCTCATCACGTTCATGTATTCGGGCGAAGTCAATGTTTACGAGGATCAAATTTCTAAGCTGCTGGAGCTTGCAGAAACGCTGGGCATCAAAGGCCTCACGGAGATCAACAACGAACATGTGGTGCGCATTTCGAAAAACAATTACGAGAACTTTTTTTGATGAGAAATTTTTCTAGAATGGGATCAAGAGAAAGCAGCAGTCGGAGAACCAACCGTCAGCAGTTACCACTCCGCCACCTGATGATCTAGAGAAGCGATCTCGCTCAGAAACCCCAAAGCTTCAACCATCTCCAACCTCACCTTTCGACACAATCGCTCCAAAGCTTTTAACGCCTCCGGCGTCTTTCGACGCGTTTTTCTCCCGCCCACATCCCTCACAATTCAATTTCTATCCGCACCATCTCTTGTCGCAGCCATTGAATTTCTCGGCGAGTCGTCTTCCATTTCCCTCAATGCTCTCGCAGATACCACCACAATCACCTCAGTTCAACAAGAGTCCCACCGGTTCGAGTGGCGTCGATCAAGACAGCAGAAACTTCATCGACGAGTTTTACAAGAAAGACAGACTCTTGCAAGACAAGCGATTGAAGCAGAACAACTTAAGAAAGATCGACAAGATCGCCGAGAACCTTCGTTTCGGAGCCAACTCTGCATCCCCGCCCAGCTCAGCCTCACCTAGTTCCAACAAAAGCTTCCTCGACCATTTCAGTCAAATGTCGGTAGTGAAGAAGGAAATGTCGCCATCCTCGTTTCCAATGTCGCCGACGTCGCTACAGTCAGCAGCCGTTTATCTCAGTGATAAAAACGCACTGAAGCCTGGCATGGAAAACTTGTTGAATTACACGAATGACGTCAAAAAGAATGCAGCGCCAGGTGGAACTCAACTCACAACCAACTCAGGACCAACCACGAAAATCCCAAACTCCAAACTATTTGCGAAATGTTTTATTTGCTCGAAATTACTGTCAAATCAGTACAACTTGAGAGTTCATCTCGAGACCCATCAGAATATGAGGTAGGTGATCCTTAACTTGTTTCAGCTTTCGCTAATCCTATTCTCCCTAGGTACGCTTGCACAGTTTGTTCACATGTTTCGAGGTCGAAGGACGCCCTGCGTAAGCACATCAGTTATCGCCACCCAGGAACGCCTTCGCCATGCGAGAGCGAGAACCGTCGAAAGCGTACCAAGCTTGCCAGTCAAATCCAACAGATCCAAGCGCAGCAGATGATGAAGGATCAGATTGCAGCTGGCAACATGCTGTTCCAACAAAGCCAACAGGGCGGATCGACAATGGGCATCGACGCCAACGCAAGTCAGCTCGCGCTTCTGCAAAGCTTCACGAGCGAAATGACGATTCCGTCTCAAGCCCAGCTTTATCATCATCACCAGCAGCAGCAACAGCAGCAAGCAATGTCGCATGCCAACGTCAAGGCGGAGATCAACAACAACGGCGACGAGAGCATGGCTGGCGGTAGTCAATAACTTTTAGTCAAATTTACATTTTGAGGCTTTAAATTAATTTTAAGCACGATGGATTCCCTTGATTGACATTCTGGAGGAGTTTTATCGCACCGACCGTCTAAAGACATTAAACCGCAACCCCAAAAGATTGAAAATCTTACGAAAAAGACAAATCTTGACTCTTGAAGGATTTCCTAGTTCATAAGACGTTGCTATCGTTAAGAGCTTTTCAGTTGTCGTTAATTTTCTTTAATTTATTTTTCTTTGATCCTTTTTCATTTGTGAAAATCGCGCTTGAATTTCCACACTTAGTCACTCGTTTTCTTTTCTTACTCAACCCTTAGCTGTGATAGACACTTAATGAATGTAAAACTGAATGAAATCAGGGACAATGGAGAGCTCCGTTGAACCAACGAACGAGCTAGCGTCTCGCTAGCCTTGCAACGACCACAAAAGACACTCAAGCCCTGGTTCGCCGTTCAGATGTAAAATAGCCATCGCTCCTTATCAGTGAAATACGTCCTTCATATCTTCTTACCTGACAAACAAACTTCACGTCACACCTGGCGAGTTTGACTCATTTAATGAAAAGACATAAATTAATCAACTTTGCTCGTGTTATAAGATGGTTTCGTATCCTTAAGTCGTTTTCCTTTCGAGCTGTTTGCAGATCTTTATGTTTTCCCATTAAAATATTTTCTACAAACGAAAATTTACTTTTGTTATCGATAGGCCGTTTGATTTGTGCAGTCACCATCCACTTCTCCTTCAACAATTTGTTATGTTTCTTATCCTGGATAAAGTTGTCATGCTGATGACGAAATAAATTTTTCGGAAAGTTGAATTCGGAGTTTTCTTTTGAGGCAGAGAGTGGAGATAGATTAAATCAAAACGTGCAGTAGCTGAGTTGTGAATATTAGGGCACTTTAACCCTAATGAAAGATTGACACAATTTTGAGGCTCAGAATCGGAGCTAACGCTAATGGCAGATAGGGTGTGTTGCCTTCAATGGGATCAGGTAAGTTCCTTTCCAACCGAAGCTGTGGTCAGTACAAGCTGTCGCGTTGAAAAATCTTCAGCCTCTCTCATAACGAGGGCACGCATCTTCAACAGTGGTTGGTTCTTTGTCAGCTGGCTCTTTCAGATTACCCTCCCATCATGGGAGTCCCTTGTGTCTCCCTTCAATTGAACCAACAAAATCTTCAATTGCGCAACGCTTCGTTTTATTTCTTAGTTATCAAAGTTCACAACTTTTACAAAAGTTTCCACTGGCAAAATGTATTCCAAATCTATTCAAATATTTCGACAATCGCTCGATGCTTTCATAAATTTGCACTTCAAACTTAAGAAGAATGTTACATAAAAAAAACTTTAGATATATGATTAGAAAATGCATGTTAACGGATCGACAACGGCTGCTAGTGGGTGGGATGACTTTCAATCTGTGGCTAAGAATTATCCGAATTAAATTAATACTCGACTTTGGCTTTTCTCAATGCTTGAGCTTTAGAGTTAGAGGATTGAATTCGCTGGTTAAAATTGACCGAGAGGTGATAGAAGGAGGGTCAGCATATCCGTTCGATTAAAATAAATAAAAGCAAAGATGAAAATGTAGCCGTGGATTGATTTGAGGGAACAGATTAGAAAGCTTCAACTTCCCAGACTTTTGTGTTGCAATCCTGTCCAGTCGAGATGACAGTCTCGTGATCCAACCACGTGAGGCCGGTAATTTGCGATTGTGGGTGTGCGTTCTTAATGATGGTGTGCTTAGCTGGGCTGGCGACAGACCAAATGATGATTGTCGTGTCTAACGAGCCACTCGCAACTAATGTTGAGTTTGGAGACCATGCAACCTTGTTGACGCGAGCGTTATGGAAGCCCCATTCTTGCTTGTGAGCCGGCTGTAATGAACGGTATTAAAAACTCTACAGCTGAAGTGACACGACGAGCTTACCTTGTAGTCAGGAACAGCATAGAGAATAACTTTTCGGTTGCTGTCGCACGCAACGAGATACTTGTTGTCGGGCGAATAAGCGCAGTCAGTGATGAAACCGAGATGGTCCAACTCAATCTTCAATTCTAGCTGAGCTCCATTTAATGAATAGATGTGAACCTTGTTGTCGTCTCCACCCACAGCCACTTCTTGTGTTTCAGAGTTGATGGACACGCAACTAGCTTCATAGTTAATTGGCAAGCTCATTGCTTTGCGGTTATCTTGTACAACGATGAGCTCCTTCACACAACCAACGACGATCGTTTTCTGTTCTTTCAGAATATCCATGCCGCGAGGCTGGCAAGGAAGCTTCAAATCAACTCCGGTGTAAGTGTTTCCTTCAACGCTGATTTGCTTCAGCGAGTCGTCGATTCCACAAGTGTAAACGAAGTCGCCAATCGATCTAACGTCGTTGACTTGGTTTCCGTGACCATTTCCTCCAACGCGGTCATTCGTGCCGCTTCCTAAAACACAATCAAAATGATTAAGATTGGTTGTTGAATTTGGTTCTTATGTAGCTCACCTGAATTCCAGTTGGTGACAGCGCCATCGTGGGATGCTGTGTATATAACACTACGATCCTCGCTCAATGCTACGGCAGTAATTGGCTTGTTGTGGCCTTTGATAATTCTCAAAGGTTTCGTAGGGTTTGCTGGGTCCAAATAATTGATGAAGCCAGAGAGCGACACCGACAAGATGTGCTCGCCTTGCCATAAGCACGAAACCTGTTGATCGTCGACGGAGTTTCCCATGGGGAACTCGACGATTAGCTCCTTCGTTTCGACGTCCCACAGCCTACAAGTCTTGTCTCCCGATGCAGTGAGCAATTGCGTTCCATCAGGTTTCCATGCAACGCCGTAAACGCCGCCTTTGTGAGCTGGCGAGCCAATCTCACTGATGAGGTCCGAAGACGTTCCATCGTAGAGGAAAACTTTGCCGTCAAAACCAGCTGAAGCAAAGTATTTTCCATCAGGCGAGTATCGAACGGCCTGCACGAAACGTGAGTGTTCCTGCTTTGTCTTCTTAAACTTGAACGGAGGCCCCTCGAAAATTCCAATGGTGTTGTCTTCGCTTCCGGTGATGATACGGAAAGGTCGAGCTGGTCGGAAGTCGCAGCTGTTGATGGGCTTCGATTGCCCGCTAATTTCTCCAACAGAAGTTCCAGTTTCAGTCATGAAGACGTGACCGAATCTCTCGCGTCCTTCGCCAACCACAACGATTCTCTGATTGTCGGCAGACCACGAAATGTCTTTGATTGGACCACCAATCGGCTGGAACTCGTTCTTCAGCAAGTGCTCCTTGTTTACAGTATCCCAAATCCTAATTTTGCCGGACGCATCACCCGAGGCGATGTAGAAGCCTGAAGGCGAATATTTGGCTACGTTAACAGCGCAGGAATGCTCAGTGTAAACATCAGCAATCGCAGGATTCTAAAAATAGGAGATTGTGAGTTGCAGTGTGATGACATTCCATAAGAGTTCGAGTGACTCACGTCGATATTTCGGATGATCACTGAGTTGCCGTTGGTGTAAAGGAAGTTCTTGCCCTTCGGGTCGCCTCCAAGCACGATCGGCTGGCCTCGATTGGTTCTTGGCAAACTCGCATAGATGAATTCTGTCGAGAGAAGAAGACAAAGAGGGGAGAATTAAGTTAGCGGTTCCAATTGGATGATTTTAATTAAGCGACCAAGCGAGAAAAGAAGAAAATTGCATTATGGGTGTGGAGCGTAACACGATAACAGAACAGTAAACCAGCCAGTCGAACTGGATCGACGTCAGCAAGTCTCGCGATTATTGGCGCATAGGTCCGAATCGAGAATGTTGGAAAATCGCTTTTCCGGCTTTTCGGCGACCCGTTTTCATCTGCACAACTTACTGTTCGTGTAACTCATTTTCCCAACTCAATGTAATCACTAATGGCTTCTTCTTAAGACGATTACGGACAAGTCTTGATGTTTTTGAGGTATCTAAGTCTTTGCGTTTTCAGATAAAAAATCAATTTCTAAGTGACTAATTCTTCAAGTCCAAATAAGGAAATCGAATTGTCCAATCCGGCGGTTTCGCGTAGCTTTTCCCTTGCCGAAGGCGCCGTCGATTTTGCGGCTCAGCGGCGCGATTTCTTTGTTTACGTCGAATTGTCAGCGATCACAGAAATTCTTAAAATGAGATACCCAACATCGCCGACGCCCAGCGAGAGTGGCTCGATGCTCTCAGGGTACTCGTTTCGCTCGGGACGAAGTCATTTACCAAGACCAGCGACGGCGAACCTTTGCAGCTCCGCGACGACTAAAACGACAAAGTATTTAAGGCGACTGATTAAGTTCCGGCAGATGGATTTCGAGTTTGCCCTGTGGCAGATGCTGTACCTCTTCGTAGCTCCACAAAAGGTTTACAGAAACTTTGGATACAGGAAAGGTTAGTCGTTCTATTTCATCACGATGATTCACAATGATAACTTCGATTTCTTCCAGAAACCAAATCACAGTTCGCGAGAGACGATCCGGCCTTTCTTGTACTTCTATTAGCAAGCTTGTGTTGTAAGTTGACGTTGACATTGCCATCTGACTGACACCTAAATATTCACTTTCCTTTCAGTCACATCCTTCGGCTTCGTGTTCCTTTTCAATCTTGGCTTCTTCCAAACAGTCTATTTCATACTTTACGTTGTGATTGTTGACTTCCTGCTCGTCGGAATCCTAGCAGCCACGACACTTTGGCTTGTCGCAAACAAGTTCATGAAAGAGCCGAACGCCGAGGCTGTGGAGTGGGGATATTCGTTTGATGTGCACATCAATGCACAGTTTCCGCCTCTCATAATTCTTCACTTTGTCATGCTTATCTTCTACAAAGTCCTCTTCAGCCAAGACTGGTTCATCGCAAGATTGCTGGGCAACACGCTGTGGCTCCTCGCAACGAGCTATTATTATTACATCACCTTCCTAGGATACAATTGTAAGCGAAACTAGAGTTCACTGACGAGTTCCTGTCTAACGATTCATTTATTTTAGGCATACCTCACCTTAAGAAGTCGAGAACGAAGCTCATCCTCGCTCTGTTGCCCATAACTGCTCTGTTCTTCGTCGTCACGATTATCATCGGCTGGAACTTAAATCGTTCCCTAATGGACTTTTATCACTATCGTGTCCTGTAAAATAAAACTCGTCACTTAACAAAGTTTCGTTTATCTTTGATCTCGTTTGCTCTTTCAGCCGATGATATGCTGGGTTGATAAAGTTGATTTCATTTTCATGCTGGCAAATTGTTAAAGACGATGGAAAGAAAAACTTATCATTTCATGAAAGCTTTATTGAACGATAATAAATATGTGAATAGCGTTGCGATACAAGATAATTCACTGGCAGAACTTTCGATAAATATTTGATTGAATCAGAAGGTTTCAAGTTTATGACCTCAAGCGGCCTTGAAAAGAGTTGAATGACCTTCACATGACGAGAGCTAATCAACACTGGATGCCTCAGGATATTCCGACCAATCATGCTTCTTAAGGTCATTGACACGACGAGGTCATTGACCTGGAACCTCAGGATTAAATAGCAAACAGGAATGGACTTAGACAATTTAAATTTTGGATTATCGTGAGATTTATTTTAAGTCGAGATCGAGATCTGATTCGTCCACGTTGTGATCGTCCACCACCTCGAAATCCTGAATCTCAGCCGCCAAATCTTTCTCCCATTCTTCGTCTGTAAGAAAAGTGGTTTTGTGAAAATGTCTGTGATTATGTTTTGCTTCCTCGAGTCCGTTGCTGTCCGAGCTTTATAGTAAGAAAAATAGATTTGAATTTCAGCCGATCGCTTTTCTACTCTCGACAGCAACAGGCGCCGTCGGAAGTGGCTCGAACTTTGCTCTATAAGTTTTCTCTTTATTTCAGTTTTTGATGTTTTGTCGATGAAAATTGTTAGTGTCCAACTTTCCATGCCGAGATATACTTTTAAATTTAAATATAATTTTCTCCTTTTTTATAAACAACAGTGTTTGAACAGTACAATTAAAAATTAAAACAGTTTCTTCCTTCCTCTAATGGAATAGAGATAAAGAAGGGGGTTAAGGGGGGGAGGAAGAAAATGTGAGAAGACAGTTATAATTCTAATGAGATTAGGATGAGCTTAGCGTCGGGCGAGGAAAACAATCGCGCAACTTTGTTAATTGAGTTTCTGTCGTTTGTTCTCACGTTTTATTTGATGCTGTGTGGGAGTGGTTGTCTTAAATCCACAGTGAGCCACTTACAAACAGTCTAAGCTCTCCCGCGACGAGCTTTCATCTGCCTTCTACACCCGAACTCTAACGTTGCGCTTTCATTCTTTCCCTCGTCCGCCAAATTTGTTCTCGCATTAAAGAGTCGATCCTCGCTTTCAGGACGATATAATCGTTTGTCCAGTGGCCACTCTTCTAGTTGTCACTGGCTAATGACTTGTGGAATGATTTAATCTTACTTCAAATGGCGTTCATTTAACATCGATCGGCATAAGAAATCAAAGTCATAACGGAGATAGAGATGCTTACACTTAATTAGCGACTTCAATTTGTTTTGTTGAAAGTTTTAATTGCGGATTGGAATTTAATATTTCTCTTTGATAACTTTAAAATACTTTTTGCTTTGTATAATTCATCTTAGGATTGTGCGCGGCTGAGCACGCACGGCTAAAGAAAATCTTTGTTAGTTAATTGAACAGAGATAGAGATTCGCTAATTCGCGCTACAACTTTCCGGTGATCTGGGATATTAAATAATTACTGCTTGGTTAATACAAGTGCAAGGATTAGGAAAGAAGGAATGCAATCGTTTGAACCTTTAGTAATATTTTCTTTCTTGCTTCAATGTATAATTAAAGTTAATTCTTCAAAGATGTCGTTTATGTATAAGTTTATATCTACATAAAAGATTTTCCCTTTGGTTTAGAAGCTTCCGTACCGAATTCTTCGCGAGCGCACCAAAGTCACGGCAGACACTCAATTTCTCAATGTCGTAAAGTCCTCGGTCGAAGGAGGAAGGAAGGGAAGGGATAATGAGAATTTATGAGGCTAGAAATTCCCCGTTGAGTTAAGGCGAGCAATTCTCTGTCTCGAGTTTTTCCATTTTCCCAACCTTTGCCGCCCGCCCCCGAATTTTCATAATTTCTCGTTCACTAACAATGAAATTTCGCATTTGACAAGATCAAAGTTAGGCTGATTGTGAAGGAGAAACCGAACCTCAGATCTCCATCCACCGAGACAGTGGCGTTCGTGACCGAAGAGCGCTGGAAGAATTCGGAACACGATAATCTCCTTAAAGAGCTTAGATTACGTTACAGTTATCCTTAGTTTTCATTCTTCTTCTGACAGTGACCGCTTCTTTGAGATTTAACTTTAAAAGTTTTGTCGTTTCATTCGTCTAAATATTTCTGATAGGTTTAATGTGGGAATTCCTCTAGAGTCAGTGCAATCGCTTTTTATATCAAAAAGAGAACCGTGGGTGGGTGGGATGAATTTTCGGGGAATATTTTATCGAGCTGCTCCTCCAACTCTCACTCTTGAGCGAATTACTGATAACAAACTGCTCTCGAAATTCGTTTCGGCCTCTCGAGAAGCCTATCAATCAAATCCTTGATTGTTGCCAGGTCGCAACATCAGACTCGCTCATGTCATGTCACTGGTTGGCGTTATTATAATTCATCTGTGCCGAACAATTCGACAAATCATTTCGGAGGCGAAATTGCAAAATAATTTCTTCTTCCACGGAGCAGAAACAAGCGAAAACATACTTTATTGCTATTCTATATCACGATATATCTCTCCAACCATAATTCATTATTTCTCTTTGGATTTGCGGAAAAGCGTGGCGTAAAAATGAAATGAGATTTGCTCGGCAATTTCGCCCAAATTTGTTCGTTTCGATTGCGATAAATACTTTTGGTTGGCTTTGATAAAAATCTTACAAGGAATGTACCAAGGACTCCGCCATCAACTTGTCGATGGTATCTTTGAAAGAACTCTGACAAGGTTTCAACATAGTTTGCTTCTTTCCCGCTTTATACTGCAATAGAGTTAACAAATTTATCATCTCATAACGTTAAATACTTCGACTTCAATGCATTGTTACACATGTTTTAGTGGATTTAAGTAGAAAGACACTCTTTCTGACTCTCTCGAAAATATGTAATAATAAGTTTCATTTCAATCGAAGGAGGTTTTGTCTTTCTTGGTATGTATAGGTACGCCTGTCGTCATGAAATCATGGCAATGATGTGGGAGGGAGTGGAACGATCTGAAGTCAGACGAGAGTCGAGTCACGATGCAACGCTCTGACGCTCGGCTGGTGGCCTCAGAGGTACAAGTATAACGAAGCTCATCTCGAAGCGTCGCATCGTGAGCAACCCCGTCCCGGCTCGCCCACAGCGCGACTTGTGTATATTCTTTCGCTCGGAGACAACAACGAAACAATAGCAATTTTATTTTATATATTTTGTTCTCCCTCTGAAAACGAACACGGAAAGACGATATATGGATAAAGAGAACAAGCTTTTCTTTCTTTGATAATACGATTAGGCTTTAAGGTTTCTTTTTCCGCATCAACATGTAAATTTAGCTTCGCTTTGCTGAGATATTTAACTTTCAATCAGATATTTTCTTAGGTTGTTTCGTGTTCAAGGGAATTCTTAGGCCGGTTTACAGCGAATTTCCTCCGATTGCGACGCTGCCTCGTCTTGACGAGCGAAGCTAACTTCGTAATCGGCGAACAGCTTACCATGCCACCCACAAAAGTTTCGCTTAGCTATTCTCAGTCGGCGTTACTGAGAAAGTACAAACATTTCACTGGCGGGTCTGCTTCATGCGATTTTGCTATTCACCTCTCGCGAACAAGACGCTGCCAGAATTATGAAAATTTTCACTTAGCTACGAACAGAAAAATTGTATTTTCTTTTCAACAAATCCTTGTTTGAATTGCTTTCCGCGAAGATTTGATTCTAATTAAAAACTTGCCGTGCTAGCAAATGGCGAACGGAGCCCCAAAATCATTCTCGAGCGATTTTAATGTCTTCAGTTCGCCCAGGTTCGGATCGCGAATGACGGAGCACTCTTCGAAGGATTCTCATTTACTTTCATTTAAATTTTATTATACTAATATATCTTGTTATTCTGAAGTTTATTTATATTTTGCTTTATGTATACGAGCGAGTTGTTTCGTGCCATCTTTACGACACTGTTTAGGCTGGAAGGTTCACATATTTATCACAACGGCAACGACAGGCGCAACACGTTTTTCGTTTCATATCAATATCACATTCACGAGTTTTGTTTTTTGGTTTCAATAATCACAGTCAGTCACATCGGAAAAGCGATCGGCATGAAATTAGAAGAAAAGAGAAAAGAAGAAAAATGATTTCGGTTTAACAATTTCGTTGATTTGACAAATATGTTCAACCGAGGTTCAGTCGAGGCTGCTTTGGGGCAAACTCTACGCGTGAATAAGTGGAAGTTATGTCATTAGGCAGAGAGGCTTCTCTACCCAAATCTAAATGAACGCGTTTGTCCCAGAATGTTGATAGCGATTTTATCTGATTATGGAACTAGGTCGACCTTGCGATTGTAGCTAATCGAAACGCAGCGCTTTTCCATGTCCTTTTTTACTCGTAAACCGTCAGACAGCTCGGACATCAATTTCCCCTTTTAGCGTTGAGAGCAATAAAGGTCCTCGAGCGACGGAACTTAAATCAATATTAAGCATAAGCTAAGAGGAATGACCCAAATCCGTTAAAGCACTTAAAAGTTCGGGAAATTCAGTTTCCATCGAGGACGACGGGGGGGATGAATAAATTTTTGCTTTAGCATAACTTGTACTCAAAACATAACAACAAAATAAAGAGCGAGCAAAGCAAAATTCTGCAAATTTGATAATTGAATTATCGTCGTCGTCACGCGTTCTTTACGTGGCTCAGTTCGCATCACTCATTCTCTTACCCTGAGCTGAGCTAGTCTTCTTCTCGTCCTTCGTCGCCGTCATGCCCAATTTCGTCATATTCTCCTGAACCTCATCCAAATCTCGCTCGCTTGTCGCTGTGAATTTGTCGGAAATGAATTCGCTTTCCTTCGCTTGATTCAATTTCGCGCCTTCAACGACAGTCTTGGAGGTTTCTCTCGGATTTTTCTTGTCGACTAAGTTAAAACGAAGAAAAGGCAAATGATAAAATCATAAAGTCAACAGAAGAGTCGGAAAGGCTTTTAGTCAAAGCCATAAATCAAATGATAACAAAGCAAGGCGACGAAACAAGCGGAGCTCGAAAGACAAAGCTTTTGCCATCGCTGCGAGAACCTGAAGCCGATAATTATCAATAGCGTTCATTACCGTCGTCATCGTCACGCTTTCCGAAGGGGTCAGCCGATCCCAATGTGCCCAATTCACCAGCCTGAATAATTAGTGATACACGATAGAAGTAATTACGCCAGAAATTTTCCTCCGTGATACTGAGCCAGGATAATAAAGCACAGAATTAATTAATCAGCCAACGGCCGGCCATAAAGAATAACTTACATTTTAGGTACGAGATCGAATCTCATTTTCTCCAATGTAGAGTCTTCTGACATAAGAGCGAGAGCTGTTGGATATGATGCGTCGTAATTGAATTCAAAATCAATTCCTGCTGGTGGTGCGCGAACAAAGTTTCGGCGATCCTAGCGATTCTCAATTTTAGTTTAACGTCAATGAGTCGCAATTTAACTTAAACTTACTGCTGAGAGACTGAGAATCTCTTCTTTGATTTTCTCTTCGTTCTGATGTCCAACCCACGGCAACGATCCTGGATCACTACTCTTGCCGGACTGATCTTTGATAAATGCTTCCTGCTCCTTGTTGAACTCTCCGAGAATCGACTGCGAATAATTTGGCTTAAATTCAGCGTAAATTCTTCACCGACCAACTCACGTTGTCTTTGACAGTTTCCTTAATCTTGGCCCCGGCTTTATTTACGACACCTGAGAAGAACGATCCGAACGATTTCGCGCCAGCGGTCACCTTGTGGGTAACTAAAAGCAAAACAACATTCATCATCCAGCTGCCCGTAACCTTTTCTCGCCTGATTTATCACCGTTTCCGACCATCCCGGCTTGTTCCTCTGTGGGTGAGCCTTTCTCTGAAACAGGGCGTGAGTCGGCGCCACCAGTTGCACTAAGAGGGAGAGAAAGGGCGGAAGAGTTATAACCATGCCAGCAAGATCCTAAAACAATGAAAATTGAAAGTTGGGTTCATCGCGCAACCATCGTCAAGGAAAAGCACTTCAGTATCGAAAGCTTTGGGGTTGACGTTGCTTGCGTTTGACGCCCTATTGGCTAGTTCAAGCAAAAAGGGAACAAAAGAAGAGAAATGAGTTATCGAGAGTGAGAGAGAGAGAAAGATCTTGATAACAAGTCAATAAATATTAATTAAAAAGTATGAAAAATTGCAGTCGAGTAAACAGAGTTGAATTATGTGTGGGTGGCTCGAGGGTGTAATGCATATCAGCGAGTCGAGGAAGTTGATCGTAAATTTCAATTAAAAATAGGAAATCGAGTTTCTGTCTGCACATCCAATTAAGGGCTGGCGTGGAGGGCCAGACAGCTTTACGGACGCAATGAAAACATGTCGATCGTTTCCTTAGCTGAAACAAAGGCTGAGTGCGGAGTCGAGAAATGGAAAGAATGGATGTACATCAGGAAATGTATCCGGAGGAAGGCGAGACACTTCAAGGAGACATAAGTTTAAATGTGTCTCCTCCCTCCATCTCTACTCAGCTACGAGCCAACGAGCAAAATGGCTGTCAAGAGGTTTGTGGGTAAAATACGAAATCTTCATTCCAGGCGTCATCTCTCCCGACGCTCATTCGTGTCCTTATCATCATATCGACGACAAAGTCATTTTGTTTTCTTGTGTTGCTACTTAAAACATAGAGAAGAAGGAAAAATATAACAGCCAGCTATCATTCTGTGAATATGTGAACCCATTATCAGAGAAGGTGAAACAGAAACTAACCGAGCACTAATTATAACGGATGGGGAAGTGGATGGTGATGACATGACGCTACAAGCTTTTGCGCTCAACTCGATGAGAAAGAGTAAGCAACAACATTTCAACGAAAGAATAACTCAAATTAAGGTAAAGTTTAATTAGGTTTACTTCTGCAACTTCATGCAAATTGCAATAAATTGAAAATGAGTAGAAAATTTATCGCTAAGCTTAATGTGATTGCAGTGCGAAAAGAGAGAATGACGAAGAAGTGTTGCAGCTTCCATTAAGTGAGCCAATGCGAAATGAAGTTAATTAAACTTTGTGCACAAGTTTTTAAGGGTCTTTGGAAGCGTTTTCATGAGGAAAGCTTTTTGCTTTCCGGCTTTTTATTGCGAGGGAACTTTTCAAAGGAAAGAGCAAGCCGAACAAAGTTGAGATTAGTCTGCTGGCTGTGAGAAACTTTAGAAGAAGCGGGTGGTTCTTGCCACAGTTAAATTGTCTCGATAAGGACGAATGTCGATAATCTACAATTCTTTATTGCATCGGGAAATTGGATGAAGCTGTGCACAAAGAAGGACGAACGAATGTGATGGAAAGAGTGAAAGAAAACTAAGCGAAAGAGAGAAAAACACTTGCACAACACAAGTTTTGTTCATTTGAGCTTACCCATCCCTGATAATGGCTCTGGCGTGGTTGAATACAGTTTTTTATCATTTTTACAATGTAAGTTTTAAGTTTAGTCATGAGAATATTTTTAGGGTGGCGGAGGAGAAAAACAAGAGAAGAGGGAGCAGGTTTATGTTTCATTTTATATTTTTAATATTTAATGTTCATTTTCAAGTCGTTTTTTCGTCAAAGCGAACGTCACACGGGGGATTAAAGGGGGAGAAAGGATAAGGTTAAAAGGAAAAGAAGAGCAGAGAAAAAGAAAAGAAAATAAAGTTAAAGACGTTTGTTGTTGAGATTCATGCCTGACGGCGAACCTCCGACTTCCATTGCACGAGGCCATAAAAAGGATCTTTGTTCTCTCCGTTACGTTACATCAATAGATACTTAAAGGAAGCTCAACTCACCTCGAGCGATCGTCGTCGTCCTTTTCTGTCTGAACTGGCGTAGCTTCGACGGCCTGCTCAGTGGCAGCTTCTCCAGCCGCAGCTTCATCCGCCGGGTTTGCCTTTCTTAGACCAGGGATGGATGGCATGTGCGGCATTGAAACGGTGGGCATGGAGACCGTTGGCATTGAGACAGATGGCAAGCTTGATGGTAGCCAGCCGGAAACTTTACCAGTGACATTCGAAAACATTCCACCTGCTGCTGCTTTCGTTGGGCTGAAAGTTAAACACGCCGAGAAATTTAGCACTGCCATCTGGAAATTGCCTCTCTCTCTCTGGTCTCTATTTACATTCAATCTCAATCCGAGCATTCATTCCTACACTTTCACGATGCACAGCAAGCAAACATTCGACTGCTTTTCTTTTCCGTCCCTTTTTCCAACAAGGAATATTGATTTATTGGAGAAAAAACATCAATGGATTTCGCCCGCCCCCCTTCACCGCCCTCCACCGGGATTGCAGCTTTCATTATGCCTCCAACATACTCGAAGCTTCGTCAGTTGGCAAAGCTTCGATCTTCGGCCCTGTTTTCATCCAATATGGATTTTCCCAACTTCGCAGTTTCCCCGAATTTTTCCCAGCAGCTCACCTCGCTTCAGCGTTGTTGTTCTCTGCTGTCGGCTCGACGGCCGTCTGTTGGGAAACCTCCTCGGGAGCTGCTCCTGTTGCTGACTGCGGTGGCGTTGGGACTTCTTCATCAGCGTTTTTCGAGAACATCGACGTGAGCGACGAAACTTGATTTGTAATTCCCGAAAACATGATTTGTCACTTTCGATTTATCCTTCACTTAATTTTAACTTCAATCTTTAAGCACTCGGAGCTTTCAGAAGCTTTTAATTTCGTCCAGAATCGTGCAATCGAAAATTTTCTTTCTTCCTCTGATTATTGATTTCACTTCTGACTCGATTTTAACTCGCGAATCCACTAAATCTCACAAAGCGAACACCAGCTGACGATGTCTAAGCGCTTAACTCTCGGCTGAATCCTTTTAACAGTAAATTATCGCGGACTAAATGCACAAACTTCAATCTTCACCTCAGTTTTCTCGACTCGACTGCGCAGGTTTGGTCGTTTGCGCGCCCTCGATGTGCCAGGGGCCGCAGTTGCACTGTAAACAATATTGATTTTAGTTCAAATGGAGCAGTATAAGAAGCTGAACTGGTAAGAGATATATGTGATGGCATCGCAGGGTTAACAAGAATTCTTTACAGGTCGTGGCATAAGTTCGAGAGCGAGAAGCGACAACAGCCGCGAGTGTTCAACTTCGATACGATTAACGAGCGCGATGTGTTGTCGAGGACGATCAACGAGATCCACAAGTGTGTGCTGCCGAAAAGCGATAAGTTTGAGACGTTCAAGAGCCCTGAAGCGATTGCCACGAGCTCCAGAGGAAGCAAAGCTGAAACAGAAGCGACAGATCCGAGAAAACATCGCTCAAGGTTCATCGAACGGTCCTATTTCCTAATACGAGATTACGGCTACTCGTCAGAGCTGAGCTCACCAGAACAGAAAGCAATCTTCAACTCAATCAACCTGAGAATCACTCACAACCCATCACTGATCATTAAGAATGGAAAACCTGCGAACTGGTCGACGCAAGCTGCACAACTCACACCGGAAGTGCTGGAGAAGCGGAAACTTGAAGCAGAACATTTCAACAAATGCGCGGAAATCTATTTCTATCGACACAACGTGTATCTCAACAATCTCGTCGACGACGACACGAAGTCATTCATAATAAATCGGTGGAAGGAACTTGACGCAGACGACAGGGAATCAAAGTTTCAAGTCATAACGATGCTCTTGAGAGATCAGAATAGCGAGGGCGGAGTTGACGTCGAGTATGTAAGCGACGAAAGTGAATTGTTTAGTCGTGAAGCGTACACGATATCGGAAAACGATTTCCCTCTGTTGGATCGCTTATCTGCCGACGACTTGACATTCTATCTCGATCTCAAGAGTCCTCAAAACGAAAAGAGAAACTCGGATATGCAACAAGATATCGCTATCTCGATGAACATGCTCGCGACACTTCTCGACGATTCAGAAGAGTTCACTGTCAGGTTCAGAAATGAGGGAAATTCACTCGGAAAAGTGTCGTCAACTTTTCGCATTCCGCTGCCGACAAATCCAGTGCAAATCTCGCAAGCCCTGGAAGTGATTACAAAGTTTGCATTGAGCATGAGCTTAGACATTGATTGCATGAATCGCACAACGGTGACAGAAGCAAATGACGTAGCTGAGCGTCAAGCTGAGTCCGTCGACAAATTTATGAGAAGAATGTTTACAAAGTTTGTAAAGAAATCTGGCGTGAACGAAGCTCGGAGTGTCTGGAGGATCAAGAACGAATCCCAAAGTTTTTCGATGATTGTGGACAATTCAAACTGCTTTTCCATCCTCGTTGACGGAGTTTTGACGACGGCAAACATCTCAATCAAACTCGAGTATCAGACAAAGTTTGGAGCAGAGAAGATGACAAGGGGAGAACTCATCAAGGAATGGTGCGCCTTGAAGTTCAACAATCAATCGATCACGCTGCGCTTTCGAATCGATGCGGAGACTCTGAAAATTCTCTCAATAACGCGGATAAGTCTTGAAGACGTTGAAGTGGAACTGAAAGAAGCTCACAACACAAACGCTGGGGATTTGATGAATAGCCTCATTACCATCTTTTCGTGCCTCCAGCGAATTCCTGAATGTGATTACTTGATGCGAGCGAGAATCGAAGACAACTGCAAGAAACTTTACATCTACAAAGCATCCGACAGTGGAAAGGAAATGGAAAGCGAACAGTGGCAGGTTCAGACAACCTTTACACGCAAGTTTGTGCCTATCGATGAGTCCACTCCGACATTCCTTCACGTGAAACAATTCTTCGCACCTTGCTGCTTCCCCAACGTTCACAACAAACGAATTTCTTCTTATCTGATAAAGACTCGACCAACACTTCAAGTCAGGAAAAAACCGGCAACGAAGAGGGCTGCAAGGACAAAGCAAGCGACAGCAGACAAACGCCAGCTGCCGCCTCCAAAGCTAGAGCAGAAGAAGACAACATCTCAACGACGAAAGCGAAATCGAAAAGCAAAGAAAAAGAATAAAATTTAACAGACAATTTTAAAACTTAAAGCGTCGCCTTGCATTTCGTTACAGTTCGCGTTTGTTTTCAATTCTCCGTCAAGCAGAAAATTTGTCCTCATTTCCACTCGCATAAATTCAATTAAATCACACAAATTCAATTAAATAACGTCAAACAGTGCTTTACAATATGTCGTGCTAATCAAGCGGAAAGGAAGTTTTCATCTTTCACAGCAGATTTCATAATTTTATACGAGAACTAAAAAAATCGATAACAAAGAATGTTTGGCGAGGAGTGAAAAGTTCCTTCGCGAGTTTAACATGCCATCCCTTGGCCAAAAAGTCTTCGGATATTTCCGTCAACTTTCATTCATCGCAGAGCCCAGGGAAGAAACGAAACCTGCCCAATGCTTCATCACTAAATACCTAGAAACGAGGTAATTGAAATGAGTCACAATCAAGATTCGTTTAACAAACGACTGTGTGGTCGCACTAGATTCATAGCTCTGACCTCCCACGAGATAAACAAGTGCTTTGATTTGGTCGGCGTAGACAACTTAATTGAGTTAGTCTGCTATCTTTAGACATCACACTGAAATTAAATTTTATTCTTCTCAGTGTTTCACAACCAGCTCAAATCACTGGCCCTTCGACCAAGATTTACAGTGGCAAGCAACCCTCAGACCTTCCGGAGCTTTCGCTAAGGGATTATGAGACCGGCGCCGAGACAATTCGCATCGCGTTGACTGGCCCGAATGAAGGACTCACTTACGTTCGACGATCGAGGCTTCATCTGAGCGCTGGAGGTGACATAGACTTCATCGACGATAAAGATGAAGAGGTTCGATATAACCCGAAGAAATATTCGCGGAAACTCTCGACAATGAGTCGCAAAAGCAGCAACTCACAGCAGGAGGTGACAAGTCTCATGCCGTCGGATTTCAAGAAGACAACGGACGAAGAAAACAATGAACCGAATGATCTTATCGCTGATGTCACGCACTGGAATGCTCCGTGTTCGGAGCAAGGTCACGGAATCGCAATTTCTCTTTACGAGAAAAGTCCAATCACAAACGAACATGCAGGAAGTCCAATCGCCGACTGCTTCGGGATGATTGCGAGGCGGAACTCTTGTGTGATGGCGATGGCTGACGGGGTCAACTGGGGTGAGAAGGCAAGGCTCGCATCTTGCTCTGCTGTTCAAGCTTCAATGGAATATCTCTCGAGGGCGTTAATGAGTCCAAGTAAGAAGAGTTTCAAATGTTTTGAAGTCGCGTCTAAACGATTTTCGCTTTTTTAAGACAACATGGCTAAAAACACGACCGAGGTCTTCGTGAGTCTTTTAAGAAGCTTCTGGGAAGCTCAAGACTTCATCCTCGAGGTGAATGGACACCTGACGACCTTGACCATTTGCGTGGTTCTTCCTCTGGCAGACGAAGGCGTGAACAAGAACAAATATGTGATTTGCGCATGCAATGTCGGCGATTCTTTAGGTTTCGTCTACAACAAAACTCACGGCGTGCGAGAATTCACTCAAGGTTCGGTGAACTTTCATTCATTTATATTCTTTGTACTGATATATTTTATTTTAGGTTCGCACGATATCACAAACAATCGAGACATGCGAGATGCTTTAGGCGCCCTCGGACCCGTCGATGGTAACAAACCTGAGCTCTCAAATCTCACGCTGTCGATGACGATTGTTGAGAAAAACGACATCGTTTACCTCACATCCGATGGAGTTTCTGACAACTTCGATCCAGTTGTTGGGAAATTTGCCGAAGCAGAGGCTGAAGTTCCAGCGACGGCTGTTCAAGAGCCACAGCCAAAGGTTGAACTGGCACCGAAACGACAAAACAAAAGCGCATCGAGCTTGTATTCGAAGAGAAGAGAACCGTCTGCCTCGACTTCGTCAGGAGCGAAACTATCGTCGACTTCCTTCACAACTTCTGACATTCCAGTTCGACCGCCTCGCAGCAAGAAATCAAATATCACGTCATCATCAATAAGCAACCCAATTCCCATTAGCGAGCCGTTACCTGTTCGACCAAAGTACTCTCGTTCGAAAACTCTCATTGAGCCTCGTCACTCCTCGAAATCATCACCTCAAGTTCGTATCAAGAAATCTGCAGCCGGCTTGCCAATCGTCTCTGCAACGCAAAGACATGCGTTGACACTCTTACGAATGGCTGATCTATTTTGCTACGGAATCAATGGAACTCTACGACCTTGCACAAGCGCTAAACGACTCTGCAGCTTGCTGATCGACTTCACGAAGATGATCACCTCAGCTAAAAGGAAACTGTTGGAGCAGCGAGAAGTCTTCTTCAAGATTTCATACGACGCGAGTGGCCAACGGAAGGAGGTTGAGATGACACGTCTACAGCAGCGTGCCGCACGCAAGCGAATGGTCGACACGCACTTCAGCTCGTTACCGGGTAAACTGGATCACGCGAGTGTCGTCGCTTGGTGTGTGGGCTCGGACGACGGCAACAATAACGACATCCATCTAGATGCGAAATCCAAAGCCCTCAGCCTATGTACCAATCCATCGAACATTTACACCGAAACTGATTTTTAAGGATAACATGTAAGAATATCGCAAATTTTATTTTGATAAGCTTTTTACAAGGCAACAACGCGGGTTCAGGAATGGACAAAGACAGGAAGAGTGTGTAGGGAACAGTGCAAGTGATTTTTGAAGTGATGAAATCCATCCTGAAGCCATTGAATTATAGTTTTATGTTTTACCTAGTGGAGTCTCTCGATTAAGAATCTCATATTTCTTCGAATATTCTTATCCAACTGCTTTCACTGTATGATTGCTTCCACGCGACGTTGTATGATCATTTGGCCACCTTCTGTGGGTCCAACGGTTAGCGATAAGCACCGTGACAACGCTGAGTTGTAGCTCGGCCTGTGGCCCTTGAGAGGGCAAAGTTTTATTCCACTGTAATGGCAACTAGTGACATGATGCATTGAAACTCGATTCCTTATTATTTCTCATCATTTTCCTTTTGTGATATCGAATTGAAAGTACGAAAAGCCTTTTTATTTAGATTTGTACCGACTATGAATTTATTGTGCAGTCTTGAGGCGCTAAATAAAGCTTTTTCAAAATCAAGTGAGTTGTTCCAATGAACCTAAATTCCAATCGAGTCGTCCGACCCGAAAATGTCTTCGTCGTCATCATCAATTTCAGCTGGCAACATGAATGACCCCAGGATATCGTCGCGGACTTTGAATATTAAGTGGAATCGTTTGCCGCTTCTTATCATGAGGCTAAGTTTGATTTTGGTTGGAATGGAAATCGAGTGCAGCCATTGCGAGAGCTTCTTCTGCTCGATCAGTACTGACACTGCTGCGTGTTGCGAATTTCGTTCGTCATTGAATTCGACTCGTTTGACTTTGAAGATCGTGACATGTCTGGCGGGCTCCTGATCAGCTTCGATGCTTAGTGTTTGTTCTTGTCGTACGATGAATCGAATTTTCGGGGAGTATTTGAATGTGTCAATGAATCGTTTGAAAGTTGAGAATCTTGGGAGCTGCGTGAGTGCATCGAAGTCTTCTTCGTATGGAAGCTTGAAGTCGTCCCACCCGATTCGAGGGATGACGATCAGAGGAACTTGATTTGAAGTTGTTACCAGCAGGTTCGTCACTGACTGGCACTTCAGGTTAACTGAGAAATAAGGAAACTCCTGTTTGCCCAGCTTGATCTCGATATGGTCAACATCCTTCTTCACTCCACCGAGGGCTGAGATCAAATACGCTGCGTTGACTTCAAAATAAATCAGATTGTGCTCGGGATCGTCTGGGTAAACGCCTTCCATTCTGTACGACTCGAAGAATGTAGCTGCGGCTATGTCAAACCACACAAGAGGTCGCTTGGGATCTTGTGGGACTGTCAAAGTAATTGATTCCGGTCGAGCACTGAAATTGCGAAGATTAGTGAAACGTAAATCGATCAGAAACCAATTTACATCATTACAATCCGTTGATCCTGCTTGGCAAGCGTTGCTAAGATATGAATGAACTCTTTCATGTTCGAGCTTTTGCTCAAAGTCGTCTTAAACTTCATTTCTAGTCTTTGAAATTGATTGAAGATCAGCAAAAATGTCAACAAAATTCATCGTTCAAATTTTGAAGCGTCGCCTTTGATTGATATTTAAATTTTAAAGCGACGCATCAGATAAAATCCAACAAGAATAAAAAGAAAATCTTCAATTGTGTGTTAGAAAAAATTGCAAAAGTCCGTAAAACTTGAAAATGGTAAGATATATCGGCAATTACAGAGCTGTAACGCTTAGCACCATCAAGGTTGCTCATGATGAACCTTCTTTCATTCCAGATTCGGTTTATTCTGATCCAAAACAGAGCTGGAAAGACTCGATTGGCGAAATGGTACATGAATTTCGATGATGACGAGAAACAGAAGCTGATTGAGGAGGTTCACGCAGTCGTTACCGTTCGAGATGCTAAGCACACAAACTTCGTTGAGGTAGATATTGATCTTGCTGTTGTGATAGACCGGAAACTGAGCTAATCTCGATTGCAGTTTCGCAACTTCAAAATCGTTTATCGTCGCTATGCTGGACTCTACTTCTGCATCTGTGTTGACGTGAATGATAACAACTTGTGCTATCTCGAAGCGATTCACAATTTCGTTGAGGTTCTCAACGAATACTTCCACAATGTGTGCGAGCTAGATCTGGTGTTCAACTTCTACAAAGTCTACACAGTCGTGGACGAAATGTTCTTGGCCGGCGAGATCCGAGAGACGTCACAAACCAAAGTCCTCAAGCAGCTGCTAACGCTGAACGCTCTCGACTAAGCGATCGACCCATCGCCATTAATCGCAACTTATATATTCCAATTCATAATCTCAAACATTATACGAATGGGCGGTCAACTCCCCTTGAGCTCATCGCGCACGCTCTCCAGTGGATTTGATCACGAGGCTCATCGCGACAATGACAAGAAATGTTAAGTAAGTTAAACCTCTGCTTGATTTAGTTAATCTTATAAAACCATCAAAAAGATTTATTGCAATAAAATGTGTAAAAGTTAATGTGAAAACAAGACGGCGACGTGACTTGTGATTGTCATTTCCATGGCTTTGAGCTTCTTGAAGACGCTCGATGCGAGTTTCTCCCATTGTGAGAATTAGATCCTTCAGTGACTTGATCAGACTTTGGTGATTGTTTCAGCAGCTGCAATCGCGAGAATTAATGTTACCGAAGATTTAATCAGTCGTTTGACTTACCATTTCTATGTAGTTTCTCAGTAGGTCATCCTTGAGGTTCTCCTCACTCCTCGAAAGGTTGTTCGTCGCCTGGGCTTGTAGGAATTGTCTGTTGTTGTCGCTCTCAGACACCTCGTTGCTCAATAGCTCGTTGTAGCTTTTAAGCCGCGACGGGTTCGTCAGAATTTCCAACGTTTTCTTCCACTGCGTCTCCATGATCGAATGGAGATTCTCAGCAATGTCGTGACGACGTATTTGATATTCATTGAGCTTCGCTTCTAGCGACTCAATCGTCCTGGTGGCGTTCATCAGTTGTATCTTATACAGCTCAACTTCTTCAGCGCACTTCTGGTTAATGAGATCGATTTCTTCTTCATTTCTGGAATAGTAAAAGGAACAGTTAGCGATTTATCGTTGCCTTGCTTGTTATCTATCTTACTTTCTGACGATCATTTCCATTTGGTTGATCGTCCGCTCGTTGTAGTTTCTTTCTCGAGCCTCAGCCTCGCGCTTGATCTCGTCGTGGAAGTTTTCCAACTGCTCTTGAAACTCCGCGACTTTTTGTTCCAGCGCAGTTTCTAGTTGAGCTTGATAATAATTTTTCAGCGCAATTCTCTGCATGTCCAGCTCCTTGATCAGCTTCCGCTCCTTCTCAGTAAAGTCGTTCATCATGTTAGCGAAAATCTTCTTCTGCTTTTGGTCGATGCCAAGCTTTTCCTTCTCGTGACGCTCGTGAAGTTTCGTCTTCTCATCCTTTGCTTGCTTCAGCTGCGACTTCAGTGATGAGACCTCGCGATCCAGCAGTGATCTCGCGTGCTTCTCTTTGATAAAGTTGTCTTTCTCCGTCTTGCAGTTGAGCTTCAAGTCATCAACTTCCTTTTGCAAATCTTTCTCAATCTTCTGCTGGTTTGATAGTCGAATTTCGAGATCGTGGATCTGGTTCTTGGATATTTCTCGCATTTCCGCTGAAGTCGACGTCAGGTTTTCTATTTTCAACTCGAGCAGCTCGTTCTTCGACTGGAACTTGTTGATAAGATGAATCGTCTCAGCGACTTCTTGCTCGAGATTGACGATCTTCTGCTTCAGGCGGTTATTCTCGATGTCCAAGCCTTCGTTGCTTCTTAGCTTGTGCAAAGCTTGATCTTTCTCTTGGTCAAGCTTGGTTAGAAATGCTGTCTTTTGTTGATACTGTAGAATCTTCTTCTGTAGAATTGCAGTCAACTGTTCGTAATGTTGTCGCTTGAGACGCTCTTCTTGCATGTTGAGATCCTGATCGGTTTTATCCGAAGTGGACTGCAGTGGGTCCACAAAACCTTTATAACTAAGCTCATCATTGATTGTGGAGTTCTGTGGGTTTGCACTACGGCGTTCAACGTGCAGGAAATTGTCAAGTTCTTTCATAAAATCGTTATCTGTCGAGAAATAACTTTTGTCGATCTTGTCCAGAATCAAATTCGGGTCGAAGAAATTATTTGGTATTTTTATAAGATAATCCGTATCGGAACTACGCACTGATGATACACTTGAACTATTAAGATCCATTGTTATGCACTTAATTTAATTTTCTATTTTAATTGTTGAGCTTTGTTTGTTTATTTAGATTTATAACAACTTTTGTCGCGACGCTTTGAATTTTATGAGAAATTATTTCGAAAACTTCGTGTCCGTTAATTTTTACCGCTTTTTTGCTATAGTTTTCATTTCGTATTTTTCATCAATTTTCCATCCCATAAATTAAATGAAGCGAGTATCCAGCGGTTGACCTTGAGTCACTGAATGCGGTGATGTCTTAAGACTCCCATTTCCATAATTGCTCCTTCAGTGATGAGCGTTAAAAAGCCAGAATTTTTCTAATTTTCCAATAAAACTGATTAAATTCGACTTTTCTTAATCTTATCGTGGAACGATCTTCAGCAATACTCTAGCTTTGTTATTATGAACATTTTTGCAAAGAATTTATTGGTCGCCTACAAAGCGATGCGCCGTCATTAGTCGCCGTGACTTTCGTACTTTCATGCGAGCAATTTTCATTATCGACAATTGCGAGTTGAGCTATATAATTCACCCGCGTGGTGAATTATGGCGGTTAGACTGATCACGACACATAACGGCGATGACTAACGAAACTGCAAACAATTTCGTTCTCGAAAGTCGAGCGATGAAAGTTCAAGAATGTTCAGAAAGTTCGACTGAGTGAAAGTCGCGAGTTTCCAAGTTCATTCAAATGCAAATCGGCATAAAAGTTCACTGGTTCGCTTTCAGTCTCGTCGATGCATTGAAATGCTTTTTGCACTTGATTTGCATTGCGCAGTGTGAACCGAGAATTTCCATCAGTTTCACTTCGCTTAGTTTCCGCTCTCTCTGCGCCCGCGGCTTTGTACACTCATCATCGTCATCGACTGTTTCTCTCCACATTTTCCAACATCAGGTGCAGCCAAGAGCTCGATCGACTCAGTCTGCTTTCAATCGCCGTCGGAATAACAGTGCAGAGCATGAAAAGCCGTTCGCCGGGCCAAAGCAGTTGAATCAGTTGAATAAATTCTGTGGCGAGAGTAGAAAACCGAGTGCAGACATGAAGACGATCGACGTCAGCCAGAAAGATTGTGTAACTAACAAGCGGAAGCCCAAGTGAAAATGTGTCGTGATCAGCACTCGGCTTCTTCGTTTGCGACCTTTCGCCGATCTTTTCGTATTTGTCAGACTTTCAAATCGGCGACAAAAACTTTTCCTTCGATTCAATTTGCTGTTTCTTTGACATAAATTTCCAAACCTTTAATCACATCGCGTGGCTTGGTCGACGCTGCGAGACGAGCTCAACGAACGCCGCTACAGTTTCCCGGACATTAACTTAACAGCGCTTGGCGCAAACGAACAACGCTCGTTAATCACCAATCTCGATCAACTTTGTTCCAACTAATCGCCCGAGTGAACAATCTTCGAGATCTTCTCGTGGGCTCGCCGAGCAGCAAAACGAAGTCCGATTCTATGATTTCCGATGATTTACCGCTCGATCTTTTATGATCGCTGAATCGCGTTGATTTCCAATCAACCTAATCGCACTCTCGCTTTCTTGCCTCGTCGTGACGGTTGAGGGCATCGAGCGTTAATCGAAACTATGTAGATAAATCTGAATAAAAATAATTTGATCTCAATCTCGAACGTTTGTCTCAATTGGTTCCAGCATTTTCCTCAAATTCCAGCAAAACTGATCGCAATCGAAATTGCTTGCTAATGATGATTATCGCCGCGCAAACAGTTCGAAGAGTATAAAACGAGCCCAGCAATCGCTCAACCACCAACTGTGATTCTGAAACTCGTGAGCACAACTTCCGACAACGAGCCAACCGCAACAGACGATAAATCAAGTGCCCGCCATGGAGGAATGCGATTTCTTGCCGCAAATCATCGACTTCATTATGGGAATCTTCTTTCCAAGTGAGAATCGAGGCGATTGAGATGTACTCGCTTGTGTCAAGCCATCTCTCAACCAACCTGACATTTTCTCGCTCCCGCAGGTTCCGATGAAGACTACGAAGACGCGTCCGGCGAGGCAGAGACAACCACAGCGCACTGAGTGACTTTTTTCTGCAACAGATTTCAATAAATATTCAATTTTAATGTGAAGTTTGTTGGTTTTATTTGCAGCTGCGTTAGTCGAGTTACATAAGTCGTGAAGGGAAGCTTCGAGTACAAGTCGTGAAAACTAAAATAATTTAAATTCCTTCTTCAACTGCGTCTGTCGCCATTTGAGCAGAGCATCGAACTCCACGTATTCCATCTTGAAAACCGAAACGAAGTCGTCGTGGGTCAAGTGAATCTGCGAAGAGAGAATATTTTAAAAAGGAAAATTCGACACTAAATCTAATTAGTCGGTACTAAGACCTTCGAGGGTTCCACAACCAATTTACCTCTTTACGAGTCGGATTGATGTACGTCGGAAGGTTCATCGGGTCGCCACGTAGCATTTCTAGCGGATACTTCTGATGTTTATCGAACTCATTTGCGTCGTCGGTGCTTGAAGCTCGAGGTGATGGAACGGGATGTGTGCCCGACAAGCTCATTACCGAGCGAAGCTTTTCGAACGTTTTGTGTGCCTGTGGAATTCGGAAGTTCGGTTGACATTGACAAAACAATTTTAATTAGGGAAATTACCTCGAACAGTTTTGGATCCCAATTGTTGAAGAAGCCGGTGAACGTTATGGGTTCAAAATTCTGCTTAACCACGGCGATTGGGAGTGTGATGTTTCTTGGAATGGGATGGATAGAAATCAGATGAAGGGCGATGATCCAAGCCGCTTGCTTCTGAGCTGAGTCAACTAAGCTTCCCAACCAGATGTAGATTATACTGCCAGCGTCGAGCAGGAAAATGTTTTCGGGCGTCAAGTCGGCCTGAGTGAATGCGAGGATCGACTCGAGTTGGATTTGTCCTTGAGCCAAAGAAGCGACGTAAAGGTTGACTCGCGATTTGTCCCAGGCGTTAGGCAATGAAGGCTCCACTTCATAATGCATCATTTTCAGCTGACTGATGCACTTCTCGCCGACTGATTCGTAGAAATCTTCGTTCTCGGCTCCTTCCATTATCAAGTTCGGCTCGCCAACGATACCGGCGATGGTCTTTGCCATTTCTCGAGTATCGCCCGTTGAACTCAATCCACACCAAACCCAAACTGTTCCAGAGACGGCTTTGATGACATAGCAATCAGTTGGCGAGTACGACGATTTGTTCGTAACTTGAATGGCTTTTGCTGTGTAGGACGAGTTTCCAACAACTTTAAGGATGAACGCTGGTGGAAACTTGCAACTCGTTCCGCCGAGATTCGGCCCGTTGAGAATGATGAACTTGCCCTTGAAGAGCTGCAAGAAATGCGGCGGCTCCATTCCTTCGTGGATTCGAATCTGCACGACGTTGGTGTTGAAGTGATCGAACATTTCCGTCAGGAAAAGTTCTCCAGTCGTCTTGTCTTTCTGTTTACACTGCCGCCCGATCCACAGATAAATAATGTTTTTAACCGAATGCCCGCTTGACGTCGCATGGACGATGTAACAATTATCGGAGAAGAAAACTTGACCGAACCGCTTGGGAATGTCTGTGATGTCTTCGCTGTCGATGCGATAGACTTTAAGGTCTCCTGAACCGTCATCGATGAGTTGCATTTGGGCGGCAAGCTGTGGCCGTTGGATGAGCGTCAAAGCATCGAACTTCTCAAGCACCTGTCGGTTGCCACCGAAATCATTCTCAGCCCAGTGTGGAAACAACGACACAAAGTCGACCGGCTCGTGGCCGTCGATGACGCGACAAACTGGATATAGCGACGGATAGCTGCGTTTGATCATGTAGCCTCGAGCATGTCGCATTCCTTCTGCTTTGTCTGCCTTTGACACGTTTCGTCCTATCCAGATCCAAATGCCTGAAGCTTCACCATCGATGATGAACGTCGAGTGTTTATCCGCCAAATCAATTTGCTCGATCGCGTCAGTTTTAATGTGCTCGACTCTAAATAGGCCATTCAAGTTGTTGCACTTGTAGAGTTTCAGTGGATCATTGTTGCCCGACGGAGCAGCAACAAGCGGCACGACCAATCGCTGGCTGAGATTCAAGTACTTGTTCCATTCAGTTTTTCGCTCGCCGCTCATCGATTGTTCGTAGCCATCGTCAACCACAACGACTTCCGGTTTCGCTGGCTGACGATCCCTGAACTTGCTCGCTATCGTCAGAGCATGGACACGCTCGATTGAACTGCTCGAACGACCCACCCATACGAACACCATGCGATGTGTTTGCAAAATCATGACGTTTCCGCTGTTGAAGTGCGACCAGCTCATCGAGTTCATTTGAATGCATCGGGGACACGTCTTCCCCTGTATCTGATAGAGCCGAGGGATCTGAGCCGTCGACTTGTGGTTCGAGCCAGACAAAATTCTGTAACAAGTAGTCGGTAAAGTAGAGCTTGGGATGAGGGCAATCAATCAACTTACTGAAATCCATTTTCTTTGAAGTAAGCCAAGAACCTTTTCGACTCGAAGCTCTGCGTTTCTCGGTACTGAGTGGCAACATGATCTAAATGGAGATCCAACTCGATGATTTTCAAAGCTGCATGCTTGGATTTCACGGCTGATGAGTTCGCGCCAAGCCAAACGTGAATGAAACGTTCGATTGCGCTGACCGTCTTTATCTCGCGTGACTGTGAACTCTACAGTTAACCAAATGGGCATTTTAAGAGATGGAGAAACTCACGATTGTGCTTTGATCCGAGAAAGTTCCTTTCAGTGATGCCGCGTAGACGATGTAGACGTTCTCGTCGAAGAACACGCCAACCTGGTCTTTGGCAACTGCCTCGATTTGTTCGTTATCCACTTTGAACACGTGGAAGCCGATGGAATGCTTGCTGACTTTTCGGAACAACGGGTCGACTCGCAGCTCTTCGTAGATCGGACGCTTAGAATCCTAAAGCGGAATCGAGTGTTAATTAACTGATCTTTTCTTAAGGCGAGCGGGAAACAAAAGTGAAAATTTCGCCGTCGACTGTGAACGCGATTCAGCGATCATAAAAGATCGAGCGGTAAATCATCGGAAATCATAGAATCGGACTTCGTTTTGCTGCTCGGCGAGCCCACGAGAAGATCTCGAAGATTGTTCACTCGGGCGATTAGTTGGAACAAAGTTGATCGAGATTGGTGATTAACGAGCGTTGTTCGTTTGCGCCAAGCGCTGTTAAGTTAATGTCCGGGAAACTGTAGCGGCGTTCGTTGAGCTCGTCTCGCAGCGTCGACCAAGCCACGCGATGTGATTAAAGGTTTGGAAATTTATGTCAAAGAAACAGCAAATTGAATCGAAGGAAAAGTTTTTGTCGCCGATTTGAAAGTCTGACAAATACGAAAAGATCGGCGAAAGGTCGCAAACGAAGAAGCCGAGTGCTGATCACGACACATTTTCACTTGGGCTTCCGCTTGTTAGTTACACAATCTTTCTGGCTGACGTCGATCGTCTTCATGTCTGCAATCGGTTTTCTACTCTCGCCACAGAATTTATTCAACTGATTCAACTGCTTTGGCCCGGCGAACGGCTTTTCATGCTCTGCACTGTTATTCCGATGGGGATTGAAAGCAGACTGAGTCGATCGAGCTCTTGGCTGCACCTGATGTTGGAAAATGTGGAGAGAAACAGTCGATGACGATGATGAGTGAGCGAAGCCGCGGGCGCAGAGAGAGTGGAAACCAAGCGAAGTGAAACTGATGGAAATTCTCGGTTCACACTGCGCAATGCAAATCAAGTGCAAAAAGCATTTCAATGCATCGACGAGACTGAAAGCGAACCATTGAACTTTTATGCCGATTTGCATTTGAATGAACTTGGGAACTCGCGACTTTCACTAAGTCGAACTTTCTGAACATTCTTGAACTTTCATCGCTCGACTTTCGAGAACGAAATTGTTTGCAGTTTCGTTAGTCATCGCCGTTATGTGTCGTGATCAGTCTAACCGCCATAATTCACCACGCGGCTAAATTATATAGCTCAACTCGCAATTGTCGATAATGAAAATTGCTCGCATGAAAGTACGAAAGTCACGGCGACTAATGACGGCGCATCGCTTTGTATGTCGAACTGGTCGTTGACCCGACAAACTTTTCAAATTAAATTTTTTGCTACGAATTCGGCAATTTCACGTGAAACTGAAATCAGTCAAATTGCATGAAATTAAATTTCTCCGCTCGATTTTCCGGATCAAGACTCAATCACACTGATAATGAAACGAATTTTCTGCTCTCAGCAATCAGTCAAGCGACTTAGATATTTCCTAATCGCATTGGGTAGGCCGCAAAGTCTCAATTAGGCTACAAACTGCCAGACTCACCTGAATCTCTTGAACGAACTTTCGCATCATTCTCGGCCACTAAAATTACGTCAGACCAGAAGCAAACACATCACGTTACACGCTCAAGCCCCGAGCCAAACTGAGAGCGGATCATCGTTAGATCGCGTTTCCATTGTCTCTCGATCCACTTTTTATTTGAATAATTTCGGTAATTTGCTTATTGTTCCATCACGACGATGCGAAGCAGCGTTGCATTGCAAGGGCAAACGTTGACTTTCAAAGGCGCGGGTAGAAGTTAACAATTTTCCTCGGCGATGTCTTTAGGTTCACTTAGTCTTAGACTTAGACTTTAAGATTCCACTAAACCAGCGGTTCGATCGTCCAAGCATTTGCAAGATCAAATTGAATTGCCGCCCAACCCAGAAATCAGCCAAGTGTGATTCCTGTCGCGATCATTCGTCTTCGATAGCCGAGATTTCTCTTGGGTCTCAGCAAACTCTGTTATCGAGTCTCAATAGCAAAGATGGAGAAACTCCAAATTCTCGTGTACTTCGCGATTTATTATTTGGGCCGTTTCAAATTCTCTGTTCTCTGGATTGTCCTGTTTGCCATGCTGACAATCTACGGCTATGAAAGAAGCGCGAGAACTCGAGTTAGAAATGAACCTGAGAGCAACGAGCGAGATGTTGTTTTTGCTTCGCTAATCCATGACATTCCGTCTTGGGTTTTGTTTCCAGACGTCGAGAGAGTCGAGTGGATCAACACGGTGCTGAAAACTTTGTGGCCGAGGCTCAGAGACTACAGCGAAAGGAAACTTCGGGAGTTGCAACCGAAGATCAACAGACAACCGTGGTTGAGGAACTTGAAAATTGATAAAGTCACCCTCGGAGACATCGTAAGAAGCTCTTGTTTATCTCTAGACCTTCATCTTCCATAGACAGTTCCAGACTCCACGCATAACTGGCATCAAAGTTCACGACAGAAATGTGCTGCGGGAGGAAATCGTCGTTGACTTCCACGTTAGCTATAGCGGCGACTTTCTGCTGACTTTGTCCATGTTCGGATTCGAGGGCGGCATAAGAAACATTCAGCTTGATGGATCAACTCGAGTTGTAATGAAAAGCTTTGTCTCCAAGCCTCCTTTCATCACCTCGTTCGAGTTTTCCTTCTTGGCATGTCCCAAGTTTGACTACGAACTTTTGACAGTGTTTGCTACGCTTAACGTAAAAGTAGTCAAGAAATACATTCACTCGACGGTCAAGCAGTTGATCTTGAACCATCTCGTTTTCCCTCACAAATTTGTGTTTAAAGTCAAGGCACATGAGTCGCAAGAGCCAGTTCCTGATCTGAGTGAGGCGGAAATGCTGCCAGACATTGAGGGAATTATCCATGCGGAGATAAAGAAAATAACAAAGTTCGTTGGCTTTGACAATCAACGAGCTTGCGTCACTTTGGAGTTGGGATCGCAGAGTGTCGCATCGAAGAAAATCGTCATCGATCATGGAACTGCTGCAATGAACTTCGAGTGCGACTTGATTCAGTTCGTCGGGGGAAAGAAGAAAATTAAAATTGATCTAGGCATCAAAGACGAGAACGATGAGCTGACGCAGCTTCGCGGAGTTGTCGACCTCAAACCGCTAAGCAAGGATAAACCTCACTTTGAAAAGTATCGACTGTCGCCATCGGGTCGAGTACCAATGACATTAACGTGGCTCGAACTAAGCTCAAACCGAACAGATTTAACAGATGATGGAAGAAAGCACTCAGCCCTTCTCGAGATATTCGTCGACTCGGCGCGGAAGTTGTCGAAAGATCAGCCCGGCGTGTTTGTTGAGCTTTCGATCGCCAACACCACACAACAAACTTGGGCATCAGAGGACGCCAATCCTTCCTGGCGAAAATATTTCTCATTTTTCTTCCACAACCCGCAAGATGAAGCTCTAACAATCAAGCTCATCCATCAAGCGACGTCAGAGAGTTGCGGCCAGTTTGTTTACAAAATCTCTGACTTGATCGCAAGAAGACAAATGAAGCATGAGCTGCAAGCTTTCCCACTCAATCTAACCGCGCACAGCTGTGAAATTCTCATGTCGCTCAAGCTCAGCGCAATGAAAACTTTGAAAGCTCATTAAGAGCTTTGCTTAACTTTGATCTTTACCTTTAAAAAGTTTTGAAAGCTTCAAGCAGTTAAAAAGCCTGAGAGCTCAAAAGCTCTTTCCAACGTCGAAAGCTCTCGAGCATCTCAAAGTTTTCCTGAGCTTTCTTGACCCTCAAACCCAAAAAAGCTTTCGTCAATTTAATGAACTTTTATTTCTTTTTCTCTGCCATGTCAAAAACTTATGAAACATCATCGTAAAAAATTAGAATTGCAATATTATTTGTTGTCCTCTCCACGGAGGCTTCTCATCTCATTCATCTCAAAACAACTACGGTTAATTTACGTAATCAAAGAACTTAATTCAATTATTACGTCACATCGCTTTTCAGATTGAGTAATTGTACATTAAATTGTCAATGAAAAACTGTTCTCTCAAATACAAATCTTATCCTCGCAATTTAGCGGTCATCTTGAAGCCAGCTTACCACCGACGCGGCTAAAATATTCTCTCAATTCTTCGAAAAGAAACCAAAGGATCTCACACTAACTTCTACTAGCTTTTCACTTTAATATTTTAAGCGAGAAAATTAAAACTATTTTCCTTTTCTCAAGAGACATTGAAGAACGAGAAGGGGAAAGGTGAGGAAGGGTCCACAAAGACAGACGAGTTCAAGCCATCTTCTTATCAGTTAAATTCATTTTTTCTCCTTTAGAAAAAATAGATTTTCTCTTCATAAATCAGCAAAGCATTTAACTCTCTTTATAATCTCTTTAATGTCATTTCTTCGTCGTCTTCCTCATTTGCACTCTCTAGTTTCTATGTAAGTTAGAAAAGGTTTATTCGCGACCGTCGATCGGCATGTTGTGCAAGACCTCGTCGAGTAGTTGCAACGCACGATGCAGATGAACTTCCACCCAGCACGGAGTGTCTTTTATCGACTGCCGAGGATAGTCGGGACCCCAGCCTTTCACGAAACTTAACCGAAGGATGCAGAGTCGACGGAGATCATCAACACCGATGCCAGCTGCTGCTGTGAGGTCTAAGTGGCGAGAGAAACGATAACAACTAAAATACAAAATAAGTTGTCAGCTAACTCACTTCTCGATTGAACTCCAGCGTGTCCGGGAATTCCAGCAACAGCGGCAGCCTGCGCTGCTGCAGCGGCTTGAGCATTAGCTGCCAATGATTGCATTTGCTGATGGCATTGACGCAAGTCAAAAACTTTGATGCATGCCGAAGGATAGATTTTGTGGACTGCGTCGCCCGGTGTCCGTCCAGCCTCTCGATCCAAATAGTAACTTTGAACGAACACGGAATGATCGCTCAGACATCGCAACCACACGTCGCCTTCACCGCGAAGATCCAACTGAACACCTTTGCCGATGTGAAGACTGTTGACAGCAAAACGATTAAACTAATGGAGATTCAAACCTTTGAAGAAAAAAAAAAACTTACCGAGCCCTTTCACTCTGCTCTGTACGATGAACGTTGCTCAATGCGCCCAAACAGAAACGATTTCCTCCCGAAGGATCAACGTAGCCGTCGACAGTGACGTGAGGTTTGCTCGATGGAACTTTGAACGTCTCTCCAACCTGAGTGTCCAATTCAAAGTAGGCGATCGAGCACCAATATTCAGGAGCTGGTTGACGTGACAGCCTTTGCTGGGGCTGGTTCGAGCTCATTTCAGATTGAACTGGTGGCCCTAGGGAAACGATTATAGCAGCTACAAACTCGAGAATATTCATGACTTACAATACTGTTGATTTATAGATCTCGCGTCAGGTGGTTGCATTGATTGCGTATACGTTAGTGTGTTGGACCCGCGCGCAGTCCAGGCGGCTTGTGCGCCGCCGATGCATTGCTGCTGCGTGAAGGACTGCGTTGATTGAACATTAGAGTTATTGATGCTTGAGGCGTATCCATTCTGTGGCATTTGTACTGGGGATGTTGCTGAAATCGAAGCCGAGGTCATTTGTTGAGTGTCGGTGTGCTGAGTATCAGTTGAAGTCGTGAAGTAGCTTTGTTCTTGCGACTGAGAGTTCGATTGAGGGTTCTGTGAGCTGCCTGGCTGGTTCATCAGGGAAGAGACCGACATTTGCTGTTGTTGCTGCTGCTGTGATGTCTGAGTCGACGACGTTGGCTTTTGCTGTTGCAACAGAGCATTCTCCGGACTGCTGACCGGTAAAATGTGTGTTGTCGCTGTAAAGTCATGAATGATCGATTAGAATTTCATGGAAACATTCTCCACACTTCTTGAAAAGAAAGCGAAACTGAAAATCAAAGTCTAATTTCTTACAATGTGGTGGTGGATGTGAGATACGCTGTTGCACGGACGAAGGTTGCCCCCAAATATTGCGTGTTTGTGCATCATTTGTATTGGGTTCAACTTTGGGCACCACACGCGGCGGATAGATAATCGAACCGGGTTTCGAATCAGCTTTAATTTTGTCACAAATGAAAAGAATAACGAAATGAAGCAAACGGAAAACGATATCGGCGTGTGGAATTCTTGGAATCCCAAATGATATAAAGCAACTCGAGTGGAAAGTGACTCACCTGAACCAGGCTGCTGATGCATCGCCATCGCAGTGTATCCCATTCCTGGAATATGGATTGGATGGTGCTGAATCGTCCCGATCTCGTTGCCGTCCATTTCGAGATTCGCTTGCCCGACGATTGAGCCACCGGGCGTGTACTCATCCTTCACGATATTTCTTGGGCCGGCTTGCAGTGTCAACCCAGAGAGGTCTAGAAGACGCATAGAGCTCAGTAATCTGGTTAACTACAGCTGAGTGCAAACTCACCAATTCCCGGTGACACGACGCGTTCATAATGATAAGGATTCACACAAACGGAATCGCATTTCAGGTCAAACGCGAACTGGCAATATTTCACATGCTTAAGCTCGTTCTTGTGCAAGTCAGGCCAGCGCCAGATGCGAGCGTAGATGACATGCGGGAAACCTTTTCGACCAGCAACTTGCAAGCGCCCGTCGAGCGTTCGCTGAATTGTCACACATTTACTCGGATGAGCTCCGTTTGTCGTGATTGCAGTGATTAGCGAGTCCAGTTCGTCTCTTTTCTCTTTCAGCTTCTTCACCAGCGACTCGATGGCTCTCTTCGCGAATCCCTCTGATTCGCCCCCTTGCTGCAAATTGCCAACAACAACAAATCGTGAAAATGCTGAGCGAAATAAACAAAATCGCAGCTCTTTACTCACTCGATGGCACATTAGCGAATGCACGATGCTGAGACAGGCATCGGCTGAGGTCGGTGCAGTTGACGGCATTGTGTTCATTTCTGCGCGAGAGATGGAAATGCAATTTCATTAGAACTTTTTCTCTAATTTCCCGAAAGTAGAACAAAAGAACGAATCTTACTTTTATCTTGCGATCCACTTGAGAAGAGTCCGGAAACCATTATTCACAACGTTCCAACCACTTAAAACAACGTTTACAACATAGTATCGCACTTCACGAGCAGCCGAGAGCACTTTAATTGAATTTTTCTTTTGCACTAAACTTTTCTTCCTTTCTTACTTTGACTTAAAGCGTCGCCTCGATTTGAATTCGAAAATCCAAAAGTCGTTGAATTTATTTTAAACAATTTATTGTATCAAAATAAATTAATCTCGAAAAAATATTATTTCTAATAAGATTAGTTGGAAGTCAGAGCTTAATGCGATTGGCGTTTTTAAAAGGGACGGATGAGGAAGAGAGAGAGTTTGTTAAAATATCTTAAGCTATGAAATTCATGGAATGAATGAACGGACAAGCTCAAGTTCTTTAAGCTTCGCATCCAAGTATGCCAATGTTGTTATGTTGGATGACACAACGACGACAGAACTTTTTCACCGACAAATAGCCCTCAGCCGTAATTTGGCAGTCTTGTATGTTCAGTTGTTGCAGTCCTCGACAATAGTAGGAGAGATACTTGATGCCTTCGTCGGAGACCATATCACAATTTTTCAGGCTCAGCTTCTTTAAGTTCGGGCAGCTTTCCGCCAGCGCAAAGCAGCCGGCATCGCTGACATCACATTTCCCAATGTCCAAAGATCGCAAACGTGAACATGATCGCGCCAATACGACGATAGAGTCGTCGCTGATGGCCTCGCAACCTCGGCAGTTCAAATATCGCAGCTTGTAGCAGCGCCGCGCGAGATATTTCAGTCCCACGTCGCTCACTTGACATTTCGCCACGCTCAAATAACGAAGCGTTTGTCCGAGTTTCGCCAGCTCGTAGAGCCCAAAGTCTGTCACGTTCAAGCAGTCGGAAACGCTCAGCTCTTTGAGAGCGATGCAGAACTTTGGAAGATACTTCAAGCTCATGTCAGTCAACATGGTGCAGCGTCGCAGATACAAATAGATCAACAGCGGACAGTTCTTGATAATCGTTTTCAGTCCGACGTCGTCGAGAGAGCCGCAGTCCGTCAAGTCCAGGTATTGAAGTAAAAGCTTCCTAGGCGTGTCGATGCCCGCGTTGAGACTGATGCACGAGATCGACGAGCAGCCGGTGACGTCCAAGTGCTGGAGATTCGTGCATTTGGTGACGATTTCGTACATCGACTGGTTCGTGAGAGAGTTGCAGAATTGAGCTTGCAGGTGCGTGATGTTCGGACACCGTCTGACGATCGAGTGGATTCCTTTCTCAGTGAGCTTGCAACCTTCACTTAGCATAACTCGCTCGACGCTCGAACTCTTCTCGCCGGACTGATCGGACAATCGTCTGAGAATGCAGTTCAAGGCTTTGTCTCCATTAACGTCGTCGCCCTTCAACGAAATCGTCTTCCACAGCTGTGGATTCCAGATTAGCTTCTCGAAGCGACGGCAAACGGTCGCGAGAACGAGCAAGTCGTAAGTGTCGAGCCATTGCAATATTTTGATGATGACGTCGTTGGACAGCGCGTCGAAGTACATTTGGCCTTTGTTGGGCATCTGCAGCTTCGTGCCGGTCGAGAAATACTTCCCAACCTTCGTCAGGCTGCACAGACTGCCGCTGCTGATCGAGAGATTCGCTGTCTTGTGTGCTAAGCCAACAGTGTTCATCGTACTCATGGCGTGATTAACTAGCTTTGTGGAAGTGGCGGTTGCGTTCATGATTCGGTGATTGCTCAGCGCTGACTGAGTTGGAGACGAGAGCAGTGTGGCATAGCCCTGATCGAGACTCGGCGAGTGTCGGTGATGCGGCTCCTGATGGAAGTAACGCTGATGGTGATGAAGATGGACGTCGAGGCTCGAGAGCGACGATCCGAAGTGCTGATGCTGAATGTGTTCTTGATCGGACGATGAGTCTAAAACGGGAGGCAACACATCAATCACTGCGTCCATTGAGGCTTAACACATCGATCACTCACCTTGCAGATAATCCATCGCGACTTAAAATCTTCAATATTTTATTTTGCATAAATTTTCTCTACTTATTTTAACGCGTCATCTTAGCTCTGCAAAGAAATTCGAAAAATGAAATTATTGATAATCTGCGTGCAACATAATAACACACGATCGATGGGAAGCAGAGCCTGCGGTTGTGAAGCAACACGAAAACAGGTTCCAACATCGGAATTCGCGGAGAAGAATGGATGGGAATTTGCTTTGTGGACCGATCGCCTTAACTTTACGACTCAAATCCCCAGTTGAGGGAGTTTCGGCAGAAGTGTCCACGGACCGTTAAGCGGTGTGAATGGAAATATTATTGCGCAATTTACCTACTTTCATTGAATCCATGGAATTTGAAAGTAAAATTTCTTGAAAGTCTTTTCACATCACAATTCGAACGTAATTTCGGTAAACTCCTATTGAACACGATTTTACTTAAGTTTAGGATCACGAATGAATAATTTACAGCGATCAGCAAAGCGACAGAACGAGTGAAAATAAAAATACTTGTCAAAAGTGAAAATATCTCACGAGCTTTTGCTTCTCTGAGCTTTTCATGTCCGCAAGAAACCGCCGCGATCTGATCACCTAACGACTCGAATCGTTGTGGACAGGAATGATCGTCTGATCGCATATCAGATTTCATCTTTAAGATCACCGAAATTGACGATCGCAGACGACTTCAAATTGAAACCAACTTAATTTTTAACTTTGAACTGTTTCTACGATATTTCAAGTTTCAGCTGATTAAATTTTCATATTTATTTATTCGATTTCCCTAGTTCAATCAGAAACAGAAATCATTCAAAAATGAAGTAAAAGGCAAAATAATATTCTACAAAACAAGATTAGAAGAACATAAACTATTTAAATCACGAGTAGAAAGCTTCACAGAATATTGGATTTCTCCCAAAAATTAACCGACAATATTCAAACTTGACGCGCCGCTTCAACTCAGTTCGTCGCTTTCAATTTTGCTCATTCGGAAAAGATCGCCAAGCGGGAAATAACGAGGAAGTTAAATCAGTGAAAAATCTGACGATAAATATCAGAAAACTGTTTCAATAGATCAAGAAAGAGTCGGACAACTTAATGTGAGTAACGGAAAAGCGAATTTCCGTCGATTTCGCGTCGAAAACAGTTCGAAAATCTGCGTCACGAGGTTCTTGAAAACATTCCCCGCATTTCACAACCATCAAGCTTACTGGATCTGCTTCCACTTTGTGGAACTAGTCAGTTGAAGCTGTAGAATGGAGCGTCTAACTTAAAAACTGAAGCTGTAGCGATCAGTAAATCCATTTTGAGAACTCGTGCTTGATTCTGACCAATTTTATTCTACACAGACAATTACAATGGGCGACTGGTCAGACGACGAATCAACTCCAGTTGCTGTAAGTTTAGAACCTATTGCTTTAACTTTATAACCTTTTACACATGTAATTGTCCTTAATAAGAAGAAACCAGCAACCAGCGGTGGAGGAGACGACTGGGAAGAGGATGAGAAGCGTAAGTAGAGGTTAAGTTTCAAAAACGGTTATGTGCAACGTGTTATTCCCAGCAGCCGTCGCTCGAGACAGCGGATCAGGTCGTGGTGGACGTGGCGGTGGAAGAGGAGGTTACAGCGGCGGTAACTTCACGTCGAATGATGATGACGAAGGCGGTTTCAATCGTGGTGGAGGATTCAGGGGCCGTGGCGGTCGTGGAGGCGGCGGACGAGGAGGCCGAGGTAAGGAACCGTCTCAAATCAAAAGGATCCGAATCAAACGAAATGTGTTTAGACGACGGAGGCAGCAGGGAAGGCGACTGGATCTGCTCAGGCTGTCAGAACAGCAACTTTGCTTCAAGGACTTCATGCCGTCAGTGCAACGCTGCTAAGGATGGATCAGCCGATGGAGGCGCAGCTAAGGAACCCGATTGGATCTGTTCCGGTTGCGAAAACAGCAACTTCGCTAACCGTCGACAGTGTCGTAGTTGCAATCAGGCTAAGGATGGATCAGGTGATGGCGCGCCCAAGGAACCTGATTGGATCTGCACAGGCTGCGAGAACAGCAACTTTGCTTCTCGACGACAATGCCGTAATTGCAATCAGGTGAAAGAAGGAGCCGAAGGCGGAGCAGACGGCGAAAGTAAGAAGAGATCGAATCATTTCAAATCACAAGGCTAACTGTTATTCCCACAGAGAAACGTGAGCTGTACATCCCACCAGCCCCAACTGAGAACGAAGAAGAAATGTTTGGCGGAGGAATTTCCGCTGGCATCAACTTTAACAAGTTCGACAAGATCGAAGTCAAGGTCTCGTCGACAGATTGCAAGGAGATTTCGCCAATTGAAGATTTCGCCAAGTCGGGACTTCGTGACTTTCTCATCGAAAACGTCAAACGATCTGGTTACGTCAAGCCTACGCCAATTCAAAAGTATGCCATTCCAATTATCTTGTCCGGAAGGGATTTGATGGGCTGCGCTCAAACAGGCTCGGGAAAGACTGCAGCTTTTATCTTGCCGATTCTCCACGCCATCATGAGCGACACTGAGAGCACAGTTGGACAGCCGCAGTGTCTGATCGTCGCACCAACTCGCGAACTTGTCATCCAAATTTTTGATGAAGCTCGAAAGTTTGCTAACCGCTCGTACGTCAAGATCGCCATCGCTTACGGAGGTACAGCATCTCGCCATCAGAGCGAGAACATCTCGAAAGGCTGCCACGTGTTGGTCGCCACGCCAGGTCGGCTAATGGATTTCGTCGAAAAGGCTTTGGTCACTTTCGAGCAACTGAAGTTCCTAGTTCTCGACGAAGCTGACAGTGAGTAGTGAATGTTCACTTATTGGATAACTTGTAACATTTGTGCTATCAACAGGAATGCTGGACATGGGATTTAAAGAGAAAATCCACCAAATCGCCAACCACGAGACGCTTGACAAGGAAAAGGTGCAAACGATGATGTTCTCGGCCACGTTCCCTAACGAAATTCAGAGACTCGCTGCCACGTATCTTCGTAATTACATGTTCTTGGTTGTCGGCATCGTCGGAGGTGCATCGACAGACGTCGAACAACAAGTGCTGGAAGTCACGAAGTTTAAGAAACGATCAACCTTGGGCGTAAGTTGAACGCTTTCGATTCAATATTTCCGTTATCAAGATCTTCCTATTAGGAGATTCTCAAGGAGTACATGGACAATGCGGAGGAAGATAGAATCCTCGTGTTCGTCGAGACCAAGAAAACCGCGGACTTCCTAGCTTCGTTTATGTCCGAGACCAAAATTTCGTCAACTTCAATCCACGGCGACCGCGAGCAGCGTGAGCGCGAAGAAGCTTTGCGCGACTTCCGTACCGGCAAGCGAAAGGTTCTTGTCGCAACATCAGTCGCAGCTCGTGGCTTGGACATCAAAGGAGTAACGCACGTCATCAACTACGATCTTCCGAAGGACATCCAGGACTACGTTCACCGCATCGGACGCACCGGAAGAGTCGGAAACCGTGGAAAGGCCACAAGCTTCTACGATCCCGAACACGATGGGAACATCGCCAGCGAACTCGCTCGAATCTTGAAGGAGTCTAACCAGCCGGTTCCCGAGTTCTTGGGAGAAGCTGGCGAGGGCGAAGCTGCCAGCGCTTTCGGCGGAACTGATGTCCGTAGCAGTGCTAAGGCTGTGGCCAAGAGCAACGACGAAGAGGACTGGTAGCTTAACAATCGAACGCCAGTTTCGACTAGCCAAATATTTTCATCGCAACATTTACATATTCACAACGCTTTATCTTGTCATTGGACTCAGCTGGACTCCAATTTCTTAAAATTTTCACGGGGTTTTACAACCCATCAACATAAACAATCATTTTACGTCCAGAAAAGTTCAGGGATTACAAAATACCTTGAGGTTTACAAATTCTACCTCGCACCCAAATCAATTTTAAAACGCAATTGGATTGCCTAGCGAAATAGTTTTATGTTATCAACTCACATTGATAATGAAACGAGGAATAAACCTTAACAAAACTTTCAACTAAAAACCTTGTGGCATTTCCTTTTGCATTCATCAAGCTCTAGGAAAGAACAAATGCGACGAACAATTCAGCTGATTGTCGAGTGGAGGTGACTTTTGTAAAAGGCCAATGATCTCAATTAGCTTTTGACTAGTCAATGAGATCCCGAGGTTTCCTCCATTCCTAACTACGCGTTGTACACGACCAAAGAAATCAAACAGCGACCATTTGGATTAATCAATAGATTCTCTGTTTATTTCATTCAATATTTACTGCATGGCGACGTCATAAGGTTTCATGAGCTTCATTGAATATTCAACAAACTTGAGGTCCTTCAAATACTCGGTCATTCTCTTGAAGTGTCGATCGCTGTAAGGCAGAGACTCCTCGATGATCTTTCCCAGCCCTTTCACCTGGTATTGGCCGCTGAGAATTTCCTGCATCATCACATCGAAGACGAGTTGGGCGGGTCGGCAGTTCTTGCTGTTTGTGTTCCAGTTGACGGCGTGCTGGAGAAGCGCAAGCTTGTCAGCGTCTTTGAGCTTGTGGATGGTCTGGTCGAGTCCAGTCTCTTGCGTTCGGATGACTGATTTGATGATCTTCAACGTCATGTGAGGTCGGTTGAGGTTCAACGCGATTCTCAAAGCTTTAAGCAATTGCTTTTGATTCAGCAAATTGTTCAGTTCTTGGTCTTGAAGAACTTCAGCTTGGCGTTTCTCGATCTCTTCACGTTTCTTTTCATCAGTCACGTCGCGCCAGCGAATAAGCTTCGAGTCAGAGCCGCCAGAGAAAAATTTCGTTTCGTCTTTAGTCACCGCCATCGTCCAGATTCGGCTGTCGTGTTTGTCCAATGTTTGCACACACTCTGATGTCTTGATTGTCCAAAGCTTCAACAGTCCATCGGCACCAGCCGACAGTATTTGCATTCCGTTCGAGACAAACTCAGCGCGGAGAACTGAGCTCTCGTGTCCCTCGAAACTCTTCAGGCACGTCATGTCATTGATGTTCCACAGTCTCATTGTTGAGTCTGCTGCACTTGTAATGACAACTTGATCGACTGGAGAAAATCGCACTGACCAAACTCCGCGTCGATGTCCTCGAAAAACTCCGATGAGCTTTAAGTTCGTCGAGTCCCAAAGCTTCGCTGTTTTATCTTGTGATGATGTCGCAATAAATCGGTCGTTTGGAGAGATTGTGACACAGTTGATGTCTTTCTCATGCGCCAATTGTGTGTTGATGCAGTTCAAGTTTTCTGGCGCTTCATCGCTCTCGAACTTCTTCGGAATCTTCCAAAGCTTCAAGCACTGATCTTGGCTTACAGATGCAAAGAAACTGCCAGACAGTTTGCTCATTCCAATGCTGCCAACGGCCTTCGTGTGCTTCGCTCCGATAGCGACACATCTGAAGGAGAACTTTTCAAAGTCAGCCTCCCAAATGCGAATGGAATTATCTTTGCCTGACGACAGCAAAATGTTCTTGAACGATGCTAAGGCCAACACGATTTCCGTGTGACCTTTCAGAATGATTGAATTCATTGTTTGCGTGTCGTACACTTTGATGTCGTTGCTGTTGGTCGCCATGGCGAGAAGCTGATCCTTCTTTCCCATAAGCACAAGATCGAGAATCTCCTCGGTGTATCCAATGAGTTGTTTGATGGGAGCGAACGTCACTAGATCGTGAACGAGGATGTTATGGTCGAAGCTGACAAGCGCAACTTGCTGCAGCTGTTCGTTGTACAACATTTGAGTTATCGCAAGTCCGCCTTCTTCCGATGCCTTCGAAATCAAACTCTTCTCTTGTCTGAACAGCATTTTCGAGTCATTCATTTGCCACACTTTGACGATCCCTTCCTCTCCAGCACTTGCAGCATAAATCTTCGATTCATCGTTGAGCTCGACGCCGTTGGGAAGTCGAAGGCGATACGGCAAGACCAATGTGCTCTCAATGCCTTCGTAGACTGGAACAGTTCGCAGCTGCTTTCCACTTTCAAAGTTCCAAAGAATCAACACTTTATCTCGACTTGAAGACACGAAGAACTTTCCTTCGTGTGAGAATGAAATTGAAGTCACTTTCGATATGTGACCCTCGAACCTTTTGACGGTTTCTCTCGTTTCGTAGTCCCATGCGTAAATCGTTGCGTCGTCTCCAGCTCCCACGACTGTGCTTTGTGTTGGATGGAACTTGATAACACTGACAACTCCTTGAGCTCCTTTCAACGAGCCTTTGCAGATTTGTTTGTCGAAGTCCCACACGCGAATGAAAGAGTCCGAACCACCTGAAGCGAGTAGCTGAGAGTTTGGCAAATGTTCCAAGCACGAAACTGGTCCAACATGCTGGTTCCTCCAGCTCTTCTTGAGCTCTCCTGAAGCGAAGTTCCAGAGCTTTAACAGGCCGCTACGGTGAGCTGTCACGACTTCCTCGTCGTTGGATGTCAACAGAAAAGTGTAGATCACGTCTTCGGCGCCAGCATCGTCAACTCCGATCACTCGATCGATCTCGAGCGTTTGCATTGAGATGACGTTGATCTTGCTTTCATCTCGGCATAAGAACTGCGTCCCATCGGAAGTCCAGAGAACTGTTCCGCCAGTGTAAAATGCTCCGTATTGCTTCTCAGCTTCAAATCTATCGGCAAGAACGAAATTTTTAGCAATTTAAAAGATTTACGAGATAATCTTACATTTCTTTCAGCTTCACTGAGTCTCCCATCGCAGATGGTTGGAACTTGATATTTTTCTTGTTTAGTTCTGCTCTAGTTTAATTTATATCAACAAAATAATTCTTCACCACGTTATTTTTTACGTTCGAAGTTCAAGTTCGAAATTTTTGTAAACATTTCACAAGAAATTAAACGGGGCTGTGCTTCCTTATCTTCTTCAATGCGTTTGGGGGCGATCTAGCTCTTTTCTGCTTTAAAATCCAACTCAGTAGCTCGATAAACAGAACATATTTCTACGTACTCACTTCATCAAATAGTTTCATTGTTAAGCTCACGTGTTCAACGTCGGTTGGGGGCCAAGAGTGAAGCTAAAATTGAAATAGTTCATTAGAAAGTAAAATATCTTTAATCTATAAGATATCAAAGCAATAAGAATGCTCACGTTAAGGCTAGCATCTTGTGCGAGGCGGTCGTTGTGTCAGATTCAACTGTCATGTAACAAGGGATTGGAAAGAACTCTTTGTACCGCTGCCGTTCAGAAAGCCGACTCTAGCGATTGGCAGCCGATCTACAAGTTCAACTACATCAAGTTCCTTGCCTCTTTAAACAAGCTGAAGATGTACCAAGTCATAGCAACGGGTATAACGATTCCTGCTTCGTTCGCGGTTCCTGAAATCGAAGGGATGGAGCAATTGCCTGCAATCACCACGGCTGTTGGAGTCACAGGCATCCTGACTTTGTCCATCGCCAGCTACGCTTTTAAGGGAACCGTTGGATTTATTTACATAAACAGCAAAAACCCTGATCTGGTGAAAATCGCATACTTGGACTTCTGGGGAATAAGAAAAGACATCGAGATGAGACTCGATGAGATTGTGCCGTTTTCTGAAATACCAAAGAGCTATATGGATCGATTTTATACAAAACTGCACTTCAACAGCGCACATCCAAGGCTCAAGCTGTTCCATCGCTTCGGAGGAATCATCGATCACGTTGAGTTCACTCGAATCTTTGGATACGAATAGATTTGAATAAAAGTTTTTATTAAGCAAACTAGTCAACTCTCGGTCTAATACATTTAGCTCCAACGATAGTGAGCGTATGCCCGATTGGCTTCGCAGAGTCTGTGCAAGTCTTGCTTCCTTTTGACAACTCGTCCTTGGTTATAAGCTGCGTCTAATAACTCGTACGCCATCTTCTCGGGCAGATGAATTTTCTTCTCTTTCTCACGAGACGCCTCGACCAGCCACTTGCAAGCCAAGTAGTATGAATGCTTCTCGGTGATTGGGACTGGCACTTGATAGCGAACTCCGCCTCGTTTAATCGGCGTGACATTCAGCAACGGTCGACAGTTCTCAACCGCCATGTGAAGGATTTCCAGTGGGTTCGTGACGATTTGCTCCTTCTCTTCTTCTGTCTCTGCCTTGTTGTATCTTTCTAGCTGCTTTCGTTTGATATTCTCGAAGCATTTCTCGACCAGATCCCTTGCAAGAAACTTCCGTCCGCCTTTCATTATGTAGTTCGTGAACTTGCTCAATCGATCATCGTGAAAAACGCTACACGAGTCGTTGTTCCTAGCAGCTTTGATCGGAATATGAGCCATCTTCGCAGCTTCACCAGACATTTCCAATTCCTCCTGCTTTTGCTTCTTGAAAACCGGGTCTACGAAGTGGGGGCTGTAAACCGACATCAAGCGAGAAAGCTGCACAGGCCGAGCTCTAGAAAAAATCATTAAAAGCAAATTTGAGATGAATTCATCACTGTTTTAAATTGCCAAAACTCACGCGAGCAGCCTCGGCAGCTGTAGCACGTTCTTCAGCATCTTCCAGTAATTGTTTGATCTCCTTAATCTTTTTAATTAAGAAATTGTTTCAGAACCAAAAACCAAATGACTTCGAAAACGAGAAGAAAAATATTCGAAAATATTTCGCCGGATTTTTAAAATATAACGGATCTGAGATATTTAAATAAAGTTTCAAATATAAAAAGTCCGTTAGAATTTGTTACCAAAAGATTCTTTCGAGAATCAATTCTGCAGCCAGGATTTAAGAGATGTTATTCCAGCTACTTGTCTTCAAACGCTGGGCTTGTGTTGTTGCTTGAGGATTGCTGAATCGATTGATATGCACGATCTTCTTGCCGTATTGACTCAGTCTAGCTTTTCTCCCCTCTTGTTGGCTCAGTCGCAATGTCTGAACAGAAAATTAAAGGTTTGGATCGAAAACTCAAGCAATCGGAAATTGATTTTATGAAACTGATTGAAGAGAAGAACGTGCAACGTGTACTGAAACTGAAGAGAACCCGCAAGAGCAACATTATCACCGGTAAGTTGAGCAAAATGTTGCGCCGAATTTCGTCATTTGTAATTTATTTTTGTTCTCTTTAGGAATCGCGTTAGCAGCGGGTGTGTTCGGTATCTACGGATACTCCATGTATGCAGTCCAACAGGAGAAATTCCTCGACGACTTCAACGAACCCGCGAAAGAAGAAATTAAACAATAGAACTAGAAAGATCCAGCAAACAATAACAAAGCATGGCAGCGAGAATCATTAAACAAGCCTCAGGCCATCGGCTTCCACCGCTGCCCACTATTCGTGATTTAATTCGTCTCTATAAGCTACGTGCTATGAAGGAGTTCTCTCAAAATTTTCTAATGGATCAGCGCTTGACAGATAAGATTGTGAAAGCTGCCGGCAACATCGCGAACGGTCACGTTTTAGAAGTTGGACCCGGCCCAGGATCGATAAGTCAGTTACCAGCACACAACAGCATAACGAACACTTCAATTAATGACATTCCTTCCGCTTTAGCTCGTTCAATCATCAGCAGATACCCAAAGCACCTCGTCGTTGTTGAGAAGGACAGACGATTCATGCCGAGCCTCGAAATTCTCGCCGATTCGACCAAAGATCTAGTTCGAATGGATATCGTTAGAGATGACATCTTAAAGTACCAGTGTCAGCATGCATTTCCTGATTGCCCTCAACAAGTCTGGGAGAACAAACCGGCCAATGTGCACTTGATTGGAAACCTTCCGTTCGCCATCTCGACGCGTTTACTCATCAACTGGCTCAAAGACATCAGCCTTCGACGGGGCGCTTGGGTTTACGGCCGCAGCAGTCTCACGTTGACCTTCCAACTCGAAGTTGCCGAACGGATTATCGCGCCGATAGCTCACGATCAACGCTGTCGTTTGTCTCTCATGTCTCAGATTTGGACGAAGCCAGAACTGAAGTTCACCATCTCCGGTTCTGCTTTCGTACCGAAACCAAATGTTGACGTCGGTGTTGTGACGCTCTTGCCTTTGAAAACACCGCTGACAAATCTTCCGTTCGATCTCGTCGAGAAAGTGATGCGACATATCTTCTCGATGCGTCAGAAATACGTTCGACGAGGAGTTGCCAACTTGTATCCACCGGACGATCGAGACAAGTTGACAGCGAGAACTTTCATAATGGCTCGAGTTGATCCTGAAGCGAGATCGTTTGAATTGTCCAATGAAGAGTGCTTAAGAATCGCCGATGCCTACAACGAAATTCTTCAAGAGTATCCAACGTACGCCGACTTCAACTATAGAGCGCCAAGGCATGAACTGCTTAACTATAGTTTACCTGCAGAGCAATGAAATAAATTTAGAGAAGATTGATAGAGACGATAAACACGGCTGATTTGTTTTAGTGATAAAGATATAATAGCCTCTGGCTTTTAATCAACAAAATAGATATTTGATTTGAGAATCTAAATTACAAAACTGTCGATCAGTAAACTGCAAACATCATTGGCTCGTCAGCGAGACCGGCAAGAACATTGATGGCTCCGACCTTTGCCATGTCATTGCGGGTTCGAACGGTGGCTGACCCCAAGTGTGGAATGATCACGCAGTTCGGCAAAGTCAGCAGAGGATGGTTAGGAGGAAGCGGCTCGGGAGACATAACGTCTAAGCCAGCCGCGAAGATCTTGCCAGTCTTTAATGCATCGTAGAGCGCTTCTTGGTCAACGATGTCACCACGAGCAATGTTGATAAGAACGCTTGTCGGCTTCATCCTTGCAAAGACTTCAGCGTTGAACATTTTCTTGGTTTCAGGTGTCAGCGGACAGATGATGAAGATGAAGTCGCTCTGCTCTGTCAACTCCTTGAACGACACAAACTTAGCGCCAATCTTGTCAGCCTCAGGCTTTTTGTTGTGGCCGCAATAGATGAACTGTCCGACGTCGAATCCGGAGAGACGTTTCGCGATTGTCTGTCCGATTCCACCGAAGCCAACGATTCCAACTGTCGAGTCGCGGATTTCTTGTCCGCCCATCCACTGCGCTCGCTTTTCCCACTGCGACGCTTCGATCTTCAATCGACCTTCATGGAAACGTCTCGACGCTGAGATTGCAAGGCCGACTCCAATATCAGCAACCGCATCATTCAGTACTGACGGAGTGTAGCCGAGTGGAATCTTGCGCTTTTTCACCTCCTCGAGATTCACGTAATCGATTCCCACTGACATCGTCGATAAAGATTTCAGCTGCGGCCCAGCAGCGTCGAGAACTTCGCCATCAAGTGCCTGATGGCTCGCCCAGAAGATTCCGTCCATTCCCTTCACCTTAGCGAGAACTTCCTCCCTCGAGTTTGTCTCGCAAATCGTCATCTCGCATTTCTCACGAAGAATTTGCAAACCGGCCTCGGGAACGTCGTTGTGGGTGACGAGAACCTTCGGTCGCCAATTTGGGTTCTTGAAGATGAAATTGCGGACCGGCACCATGATGATTGCTACAACGAAACAGATTGACTGCTTTAGACAGCGAGCTGAGAGACACGACTGCTCTCATAGATAAGTTTGAGGCTGAAAGCGACTAACAAACTCATATCGTCGCTAATCAAACAATGAAGTTTCTTGATAACTCAAGCACTCGGCGCTTTCATAGCTCTTCCCTATCTCTCCTGATAAAGCTCGGAAAACTTGACCAGATAAATAATCGGAAGGCACAAGTTAATAGCCGTTCGACTTTTTACCAAGCTCAGATTTCTTCAAATATTACCTGATTTTAGTCTAAAGAAAGCGTAAAATAAAGTTTGTTTCCTCCACTTGAGTCTTTCACAATGTTTTCTTCGATTGCGCTCGGCCCCCAACTACATCAGAACAAAGTATTGGCTGCTGCTTGAAAAGAAAAGTAATCGCAAAACTGCTTGGCATGAAAAGGCGACTTGGTATTATCTTTTTATCTCTCAAAAGGATTGAGCTATCGAGATCGTTTCTATGTCAGGTTTTAGACTGCAACAACGAGAAAGCGTTTCGCACAATATATTCAAACTTAAGAATGATAGCTGCGGTATAAAATAACCACATCATATGAAGACTGGTGCAGACTGCTGAAGCCTTGCCAACAATATCCATCCAACTTCCCAGAATTGAACAATTTACCCTCGAAAGTCAAACTAATTTATAGCTTTTGTCTCACCACTTTTAAGTCGTTAAATCTGCAGTTGTCGCAAAGGTTGCAACCTCGAACTTTCACCGCGATTACACGCAAGCTGATCAATTTTAAAACAACAAACTGATAAGAGCTTTTTGGATGTGAGACACAGACAGTTTTTGACGGAATTTCTCCGCGAGAAGACCAATCGGTTACTGAGATGTTTCGAGTATTCCTGATTTTAGTTCTTGCAACTTCATCCAGTGAGTAGTTTGTTCACACTCGAGTTCTGTCAATCAATTTGAGCTTTCAGTAACGGCTTTGAAGTGTTGGACGTGCGTGAGTCATGACGACTTCTGTGAAGATCCATTCAGCGCCAATCCAAATGAATACTCACTTGAAGAATGCCAAAAGCCGTTCTTCTCATCACTGAGGTTCGCCAACGAGCCATCTTGCTTAAAGATGAAAGTGTTCCACCCAAGCTCGAAGCAAACTGTGATCCACCGAAAGTGCAGCTGGGATGGTGAAGAGACTGAAACTGCGTGTAAGAACAAGAAAGCCGCGGGCGATGGAGTGGTCGAGTCCTGCAAAATCTGTACAACTGACGCGTGTAACGGAAGCAGAAGCTCACGTGCTTTCAATTTTGTGGTGCTTCTCTCGATTGCTTTAAACTCTTTGTGGAGATAAATGAACAAATAAATTTTGTTCCTCGGATGGCCACGAATTGTGAGTTTTATTTCTTCGAAACTTTCAATCAAAAATAACGATTGCCGCATTTGTCGTACATTTCTTGGTACTTGACGTCGGGGATGTTCGGAGTTCGTCGCTTCAGGTGCCAAGTCCGCTTGACCTCGTCAGTGCTCGTGCAAGTGATGATCGGTCGCGAGCTCCAGTAGAGATAAGTCACCGAGGCACTTGGCAAACTCGGTCCACAGTAAGGCTGGTCGGGCCCGCAGACCATGTGCGTGTGGATCTTCTTTTTACACTCGCAAGAGCAGTTGCAAACCATTTTGAATGCCGTTCGATGGAAGTTTCTCTTCACGGAAAATTTTGATGTTTAGTCGACGAGAGACGAAGTTTGACTGAGTGAAAAGCAAATTGAGAAAACTCAAAGTTGACTGGAAAACTGATTTTTATTGTAATATCGAAGCTTTTCAACTTAAATGTTATAATTATGGGTGCTCAGAACGGTCAACTTGTTGTCATTATGGTACCGGCGAAAACATCGGTTCACCAGCAAGTCCCATCAGGACGTTCAGAGCGGCAATCGATGCCATGTCGACCGCGGTTCTTGTTGTTGATGTGCCCAAATGTGGAATCATGACTGGAGAGAAAACAAATTATTCCGTAATTCGTCGAGCAATCAAAATACAAACCGCAGTTAGGAAGAGACATCAACGGATGATCTGAGGGAAGCGGCTCTGGGGTCATAACGTCCAAGCCAGCAGCAAAGATTTTCTTGTTCTTCAAAGCGTCGTAAAGTGCTTCTTGATCAATGATGTCGCCTCGAGCAACGTTCACCAGAACAGCTTTTGTTTTCATACGGCCGAAAATTTCAGCGTTGAATAATTTTCTCGTTTCTTGATTCAACGGACAGGTGATGAACACAAAGTCACTCTTTTCGATTAGCTCTTCAAAGGAAACAAACTTCGCATTCAACTTTTCTCCCTCAGGTTTTTCCAAATGACCAGAATATAAAATTGCCCGAGGGCTGAAACCTGCGATGTCTTTAGCGATAGCTTGCCCGATTCCACCAAAGCCAACTATTCCAACTGTTGAGCTTCTTATCTCAACGCCTAGAAAGGTTTGTGGCTGATCGTCCCACTGATTCCTTTCCATTTTTAGTCTGCCTTCGTGGAACCTTCGAGCAGCAGCCAAAGCAAGTCCGATGGCTACTTCGCTCGTAGGCTCTGATGGAAGAATCGGCGTGTATCCAAGTGAAATATTTCGTCTCTTGATCTCTGCCACATCAACATAATCATATCCAGCACTTTTGACAGAAATCGATTTCAGTTGAGGTCCCGCAGCGTCGAGAATTTCAGCGTTCAACTTATCCAGCGAAGCCCAGAGAAGTCCTTCAACTCCCTTGACTTTTGCGAGTATCTCACTTCGTTCATTTGACTTCACGAAAGTCACATCGCACTTCTGTCGCAGATAGTTGATCGCCTCTTCCGGAAGCTTTGTGTGGGTAACAAGAACTTTCGGTCTCCAGTTTTCATCTTTGAAGTTGACTTCTCTTTGCTCCATCGCTGTCAAAAGTCTACTGCTGGAAATTTCACAATTAAACAATTCTGATTCCTGTTATCAAGCTGTTATCGCATGTTATCAAAAGTCAAGGGGTTGCTCAACAGTTATTTATTCTTCATTGACTTCTTCTTGCAAATTCTTTTGCATCAATTTGAGTTTTACTTCTGAGCAATCCCGTGACTTAAGAAATAGGACACCTTACGTCATCAGACAAACGAGGATTACTAAAGCAGTTCTTTCCATTCCTACAAATTCGTTCGACGGTAGAATGAAAACTGAACACTGCAGTTGAAAGTCCTAAACGCTTTAAGAAATTACGAGGAGTGTCTCAAGCACTTCGGGTAACAATAGATAAGGAGCCGAAGCAATGAATATTTCCTGTCGAATGCAAATTATGAAGACTGTGTTTACAGAAAGGTGGAGAAGGCAAAGTGGCCGACAAGGTGCGCTCCAAAGAATTCCACGAGAAACTTACAACTGTTCCCTTGACCTGGTCGGTTGAATGGATCGATAGCCTAACCAGTCGGAATGTCAAAATATTCGTTTAGTAAGTCAAACTTGCCTCTAACATAATTAGCGGAGATCACTTTTTAAACGAGCGTCGTCCCAACAATGAAAAACTACATATTACGACACGCGTTGTGGACGCTCCCAACCGGTCCTACACCTTCCTTATGATGCATGATGTCATTATTAATAATTCTTTCTCTCCAACAATGGGGCGTGTCACGTGATGGCAAAAATATATTTTGTACTTTTGGCTCGTGCTGAAACTCTTTCGAGGTTGAGGGCGAGTCGATACTAAAGGCATTTCGACATGATAAACGTTGGCTCTCCAGCGAGCGAGCAAAAACAAAGATAATCTACGGATAAAAGCTCATCGTCAATTTGTCGCCGATTGTGTGAATTTACATAACAGTAAAAATACAAATTGTTTTCGCTTTCAGTTGACGCAAATGCCTAAATTATTATGTGCTGCTTGCGTCTCTTCGTCAACTGAAGTTTCACCTTGTTGACGCAGCATTGTCACCGTTTAATTGGGCCAATGCTGTAATCATTATCCTTAAAAAATATCATGATTGTTTATTGCCTAACCACGGAAGCAAATGACTAAAAATAACATCATTAGACAAACAAGACTGTGACTGGAAGTGGCTAGTGGGCGAATTATTCTAATAATGTATGTAGTTAGGGTTGAGAAACATCTGACAATAACAAAACCATGAGAGTTTTTCAATAAACGCTGAGACAAGTGTCGATATATTCGATTCAAAAAGCTCTCGTGAGCTTTTCTTAGATGACTTTTCGGCTGAACATGTGTGTGCATCGTCGACGTTAGCGCGCCAAGTCAAGCGAGCGCACATGTAGCTATAGATGTGTTCGTTGCTACTCCCAAGGTTGCTACTCCGACTTGAACGAGAAAGAGAAACACAACACATTCATTCTCTGTTTACGAGTTGAGCGAAATTCATTTTCCAACATTGCTGCTTTGACCGTTGATTCAATCGCAAGTGTTCTAGCTCTGATAGAGTTTATTCGGAAAACTGTTCCTGTGATTTTGACAAGTATTTCAGTGGAAGAAGCGTTTAGTTGGAAAAGTCAAACGCTCGAAGAAAATAAATTCGTGAAATAAAAAATCACGAAGAGAAAAATCGAGAAAATATTTTTGAAAATTTGATTTAACGCGTAAAAGATTTATATTACAATGGCGCGAAGCGGAATTTTGTTGTTCACCGCTACGGCTTTGGTAGCTATTACATTCCAGCAAGGTGAGTTCACACGCTGAAATGCTCTCGTGACGCTGACGATTAATCGGCCGTTTAATATTTGGGATTGAAAGACGATCTACGTATCAGGATACTAAGAATTTCGGATGAAGATATCGAGATATAAAGTGAAAGCCTTACAACTAAAGCCAACATGATAAGCAGACAAATTGCATAGTGAACAGAGACGAAGTTCTATTTAAATTAATTTTAATCTTCAATGAAAAAATTCTTGAAGTTCGAATTGTCTACGTTTATTTTATCAATGTATAACGCAAAGCCATAAAACGACAGAAATCGAAAGTTTCATAATAACAAAATTACGCTTTGAGATGTGTTCGGCTTAACGTACAAACAGGTTTTCGTTCCGCCAAACGAGAATATTCGCCGGAATCTTCGAAACCAACTGCTGATATATGTTAGTTTGTTATTATGTTTGTTAGTTTGTTATTATTCCTTCTTCTTTGTATCGCCTTCGCTATAAACCGCGAAGCAAAAAGGTAAACTTGACTTTGTGGTGAGGCTTCGAGTCGAGTGGATCGCGAGACTCAACGTATTTCGAGGCGAGGCGGCGATCACCACAACAGAATCATTCAATCGATCGAAATTATTCTCTGACTCTTTTACTGCCAGCATTTGAATATGCAAGAGCTCTCAAGAGCAATCGTCAGTAGATTATTCTCATTGAAGAATTAGCATTTGAAGCGCTTAAAATTGTTCATCAATTTCCAAACCAATATTTCCAAAAATATTTTCCACTTACTCCGTCTACGACAGAAGCAAACAGATTGGCTCGTTAGCTTCGAGAGTTATCGAGCTTACGTCTCAGTTATCAACGTCGTCAAATTAGTCGGGGGCGATGCCGATGATGAATGACACCTTAGAGACATCCAGATGGATACACAGGATTCCCTCAAAGTCTTTTCCGTTTCCCCAGTAAATTTCGAGAAATATTATCAAAGTAATAGTAAGAGACGAAACGATTCAGGATGTTGAAAAGCATAAACTGACATTGATCAAACTTGTGGCGGAATTCGTACATCGCTTTCGGTGGTCTATGGAAAGATTTATTGGCGAAATGTCAACGGGCGTAAGGTGAAGTGACACAGTAATTCCAAACTTTCCGCGCGAATGTTGAAATCAAACATGAAAAATTTCAGAGATCTTCATCATCACTGAAATAATTCGAATGTTTATTATTACGGCATGTTGATTTATGATGGAAATAATGTAGACACGCTCACAGTTTTATTGCTTGCCCGGAATCTCATCTGACGCGTTTTCATTTGCCAGTAAATTCTCACATGTTTATTTTCACATTTCCGAAGAGAAAATTAAAAACAGTCAAAAAATATTAGAAATAGAAAGATCAGAGAGTGCTCTCAACAATGTGGAAATTAGAGGAAGAAGCGGCGAACATCTGTGAGGCCAAAGTCCTTGATGCGGCTATGAAGTAAGCGCAAGTTTATGGATTTCGGAAAATTAGCTCGAGTCTGGAGACCTTATAAAGAATAACAAATTAGATACTTCAGTTTAGGGCTCGAAGACTAATTTCGGTTGATTGTCTGAGATCGAACCAGTTTGAATTTACTTGTAACCTTCAACGTTTGAAGATTGAACTAATCGTAACTCCCTAACCGAAATAAGATACAGACAAATTCACTTGTTCCAAACGACTTTGAAGCTTCCGTTGAAGAATAATTTTCGTTCCCATGCTAAAGCTTTCGTCTGATTCTAGATTGAAGTGAGTCAGTAGAGCTTCCATCTCTAAAGTGCCCAGCAAATAATACACTACACATGTCTTTAAATATTAATCACCCTTCTGAATAATATTCTCATAACAAACAATACGCCCGCTCCTGACAACAGGAAGAAGAACATCAACGCTGCACATCTGAGAAAACATCCGAGGGTCGTAAAATCATGATTCTTTGTTGTGAGAGGAAAACTCTCGCTTATGAATAAAATATCGCATAATCTCAGCTCAATTTCCTTCACCGATTTCATCTGAATTCCTTCACGTTTATCAGAATTGTTGAGTTTACATCGATTGATTCTTCGTTGCTCAATTTGTTGCGTAGATGTTTAGCTATTGAACACGGAAAAGAGTCTTTGGCAAAGGCCAACAAATTGCTAATGTGTTGCGTTCAGCAAATGTTTGAAGACTTTATTGACATAGTTCAAGCTAGAATGTTTAACCTAATAGAGACCTGACAGCAAACACATCTTCAGTTTCATTCAAGATTACTTTAGAACTTTGATCGATGGGCGCGATTGGCAAAACTTCGTCTCGATGATTCGATAAAAAGTTCACTTGACATTAACTCTCCCCTTGCCATGATTGATGTAAGCGAAGCTACTCGCGAATTTGACGGGTGACGAAGAACTCGGACTGTTTCTAATGTTCTGGAACACCCGATATTGCTGCTTCCCGTAAAGCTCCCCTCTGTTAGTCACGTGACTCCCTCGAGTTTTATGAACTTAGATATTCGTCTGCAAACCTCCCACTTGCACGACACCTCGCATGTGATTACGACATTACTTTCCTGGAATCAGAACAGTTTGCCCGCCTTTTTCCTCGTCGTCCGCGAGATGTAGTGAGACTTCTGCTTTATGTGCGGCCATTCAGATTTTACTGCCGTTGAAATGAACTTCATTGTCTCTTCGCCGAGTTGGCCCTTTCGAGGAACAGACGCAGGTGAATAGTCGTCGCCTTCGAATACAAAAGTTCCTCATTCATTGAGCTAGTAGCAACTGGAACAAGCACCAGCGATCACTGATTCAACAGTCGATGGAAACTCGCTTTGCCTTCAAATATTTGCTTCATTTTAGTATTCATCGCTTAGATGCTTGTCGCGTGGAATAATTTAAATGAACGCTTCCCTTAAGTGCGTTGTCACTTTCCACGATGCTTATCGCAGCAGTGAAAATGTCGGCTCGCTGTTTAGCGTTGTGACGATGAGAACGGCCGAATTATACTCGAGGTCCGAATCGACAAGATGCGATGAATGCATAATCACGAGAGAAATACTGGAATGTTAATATTGAAACAAACGCTTAGCTTCAGTCGCTAGCGAGTGAATGCCGACTCGACATTGTCGAGCTCTGACCGCTTGCACCAACATCCAATTAGATCTAATTATCCCGCCACTCTTGTCGACAGCTCGACGCGAGTGTCATCGATGCATGAAGCAGTGTCAACGTTGCATCTGGAATTTTGTTATGCTCGAGGAACGAAACGTTTGAGCTTCAATTATCGTTCATCTTGAGATGTAACTCAATCAAATGAAATATTTGTATGACTCATAAAGTCATAGATAGCGAGTTTAGGAGTTTCTTAATCGGTATAAATAGAATTTTTATTGATCAATCTCCCCTGCAGAGCTCAGCTATTCCTCGGGGTCGTGATAAATTAGGTTTTGACTACGGAACGAAGAACTCGGCGAATCCCAACGGTAGCATGTTGCGACACACCTTGCCAAGCAAACAATCAAAGAATATTGCGTGTTAGAACTTTTGGAGGGATTTTCTTTTAAGAGTCGTTGGCGAGGATAATCCGCCGCGATTTTTAACCGCATGTGAACATAACTCCAGGATCGTCGTATCACGTTTCGTGTATGCATGTCGATTGAACCCGCAGCAAAACCAAAATTCTTCAGAGCACGCGAGAATGTGGGCGCCATAAAACTAATCTAGCCTAATTATTTCCATGCTGATCTCCAGTTTAACCTTGCAGTGATGATTGTCTGTCATCCACGAAACTCTTTTGCAGGGGTTTGTGGTGAAAAAAGAAGAAGAAAGAATGTTAGAAACCCAAACTGAACTTTCACTAGTCGAGCTAACGGAAGCCAAAACCAGAAAAACGAAATTTACCAGCTCCTGCTCTCTTGACCTATGAGTTATGCTTTAATGGATTTTAATTATTTAAATTACTTCGCCACTCAACCCAGGATGCTCCATGTGATAACGCAAATATTATGGCACACATTCGCTTTTACAACAAAAAGCAAGACTGTTGTAATATACTAAATTTTTCGTCGCTGCTGGCATGAAGCGTTCTGCAAATTAAGTAATTAAGGCGAGGAAATTTAATTAAGCCGCGGTCAAAGACAGTTTTTAGCAAACAGAAACCTCTAGCGAGTCTCGCGGTTAGCAAGATTTATTGGTTTGCAAGGATCATTGTCTTGCACTAACAGATAAGTGCGATCTGTTGAAGCATGTAGAATGTCGAGTAAACAACAAGTTCAGTCAACCGGTTCAGACGTAAACAACAAAAGATGTCACAAGTGGGTCAAATATTTGCATGACAAATCGCGAAAGTGAAAATGATAAGAACTCGTCAACTTTTCATTTTTGTCATGCTAATTTCTCTGCCATTCGACATTGTTTCTTCGACAAACGATTCCTTGCATAACAATTTGTCTAGCACATCATTTGAATAACAATCGAGAATGAACAAAGCGCGATTGTAATTACTAGTACGAGGCTTCAACGTACTTGTAACAGCCAGAAATTTCCACAACGCGCCCGCATAAAATCATTTTAAGTTTCCTTTGAAAGTCATGAGTGCAATTCGCTTTGATTAGTTATCTAGTTGAGGCTCAGCTTTCGAAAATGCAATTCATTTGGGTGCAGCGTTATGAGCTAACGACTTATCTCATCGATAATATTAAACTTCACGACTTCCTAAAGGCGCAAAAGTGTAACTTTGAGGGTGAATCATAGCAGCAAACAACAGCGTTATTCATCAACTGTTCTAAGCGCCTAATAGCTAAGATGCGAGGCAGCAAACAGAGTTGTCTGAGATCATCAAATCAAACTTAATCGACGTCGAACAAACACAAACGTCGAACCTTCCCAAAATTCAAAAAAATTTCCCAGCCATTAAATTGATTAATTGTCGATCGAGTCATAAGACAGATTAACTTTACGCATGCCGCGTACAGAAACTGTTCCTGGATCGCACCGCAGCTCAAAGCTAATACTAATAGTTGTCAATCAATGGCGATCCCCGGACAAGGTGGCAGTTTCAACACAAGACACTGCGCGCATTTTGCGCAATTCTCACGGCACATTATGAATAACAACTTTTTGTTTTTCTCGTAGCGAGATAAAGCGAATGACAATGTTTTGTCAAAATGATTTTTCTCATGAATGGCTGGCGGTTTTAATGGAGCTGAATTGCCTTCATTGTGTGGCACGCCGTTGTTATCGAATAACCAGCCGCCGAGCTAAACCATATGATTTCTAGTGGTGACCTTGATCAACAGAGAATTTTCAAGATTTTCAATGTGAAGTATTATGAAGGCTTACGTTAGTCATCACCTCGTAAGTAACGAGTCGAGAAGCCGAGCGCGCACCGCATCGAGACTTTCCGCGTCGTTTTGCGGCTTTTGCTGTCGTCTTTATTTTGAAGTGTGGCAATTAAAGTGAATTTCAAAACACTAGAACGTGCATGGAATATCGTTGATTTGAAAGACAATGAATCTCCATTACGAAGGCAATTCAATTCAATAAAAAAGAGGCGTAATCCATACTTGATACCCAGTTGAAACTCTGATGCAAACCGAAACTGCAGCCGCCACTGAAGCTCATCGGCTGACTTCAAGAAGCCTCACAAGCGGAAAGACGTGACGCTTGGGCCTGACGTAATTCAATTTCGATCGAGATTCCATTCAAACAATCATCGCATTCGTACACGACTTGTCCGTTGATTTTGACTCAAGCGGTATCGCTGTCTTTCTCTGAAGCCAAATAATATTACTGACGTTTGACGTAGCACGAATACCAAACAGCTGAACATGTAGGTCATCTTGAGGTGATCAAGTCAATGTCACCCAGTCGAAATGAGTTTCGTTTTTACGCGTTGATGTGCAATGCGCAGCTCTTGAAACTAATTTCTCGGATTAAAGCACCAAACTGCCGCAATAAAATCGACGCTTAAATCAATCAAATTATTTAAGTCACCCGATCGCGGATACGTGATGGCAGTCGCTTGTTTTAACGTTGCAGCGTTGACCGTGAATTGCGATAATTCGTCATCCTTCAATTCGATTTCGTATTTTTTACGTGGCTCGCTGTTCACTCTTGACCTATCGGCTTTGACTTCAAGCAAATCGTTTGCAGTATACGCGATAACGAATATCAAAATTGCCAAAATTTCGGTTCCTTTCAAAACAGAGAAAGCTTGCGCATTGGTCGAAGGAAATATTTAAGAATGATTAGTCACTTAATACTTTAATAATCACACTGACTCAAACTACATATGAACACTAAGCTTAGGCCCTGCGGATAAGCTAATTACTACTACAACCTGCTAACACCACGAAACCGGTTTCGGTTAAAATATGCAAAGATCTCATAAGACCATAAGTCAAAGCGAGATCCAATCATTTTCGTGGTTATAAGAGGCGAGATGATCTCACGGGCGAGACGAAAAGATAATTCCCTACATCGTTTTTTAGGCCGCCTAAGCATTTACTACTTTTTGATAATATACAAAACTCTAATCCTTACGCGGAGCCACGAGCCATTACCTTCCAATATTGGATCGACCACTCAAAGAATTTCGGAGACTCCGACTCTCGATATTTGGCATAAAAGTTTTATTTCCAAAAAACTTTTCGTTTTCATTTGCGGCGTTGCCAAAGCTAGACAACTCTTTTGGGCGGATGAGCGAGCGCTCGCGAGCAGATGGATTACGCATGTAACCTACGCGGCTTAGATATTCGAGTAATTAACTCAATTTCTGTAGCTATGTCGATGAAATAATCAACTGGTGTTTTCGTTGTTCTGCTGAGTAAACAAACGATGCTGTCATTTGGGAAATTTCGAACTTATTTTACAGAATTTTCCGTTTGTAATGAAATCAAACAGATGCGTGAGGAGGAATGACCTTGTAACGTTTTCCTTTTAATGTTGAAACAATCACGATCTGATGTAACAAAAAAGATTAATCTGCTATTCATCACAATCGTTTGCCAAATTGCTCGATTAATTCCAAATCATTCGAGATAAATGAAAAGATTTCTTGTGCTCGCATCTTCAGCGTCTCGCAGCTTCAGCGTGTCAACAAGTGTTTATCGTACTTGAAATTCCGCTGAGAAAATTGACGAGCTCATACTAGTCAATTAACGTCCTACAAGCCCTCGGCCTATTAAGCGCACTTGAGATTCTCGGTTGAATTTCTGCGACTGGGGCAGAAAAGTGCTGCCCTGAATAATATGGATTCATTAAAATGCGATTTGTTCGATGTGAAATGTTTTGTAGCAAAGTGACGATCTGGTATTAATTTTCTTTATTGCCAATCACTTTCAAGCAAACTTTAAAGAAGTGGCGCGTAAAATTCGCAATTTTATTGAGTGGGTTTCCATTTAATGAAAAACGTTAAAACAAAATCGTTTGATGAACAGAACGTTGCAAAGTTTTAAGAAAGTTTATCGCAAACAAGAATTTTACGAGCAGTCAAATTTAGATCTGCGGTAAATCTTTTATTTTTAGACGCGAATCTATTCCTCGTTAGCATTTTCGCAAAAGCGTCCGAGAGTTCGTATCGACCACAATGAAAACAAGCAAAACGAGATTGTCGGGCGGCAAGTTTACGTCGTCTTCTTGGGGTTTGCTGGTGCCAATTCACGTATAAGAAAACTATTGAAACATTACCTCCGTGAAACTCATCAAATCCCGAATAAATTTGTTATGCAAATATAAACTTGTCCATTCAGAACGATTCATCCTCATCCTCTACGATATCGCAAATATTTACTACAGCCGTGTTCATTAACAAGAGCGGGAGGTTATTTAAATATTTAGATTAGGAATTTTCAAATAAGATGCGATGAAAAATATATTCACGTTTCGATTACTCGCTGATGGAGCAGCACAAGATTAACGGGAAGATAGTAAATGAATTTTGACTAATTCCCTCCACACGAGGCGACACATTTTTCGTCTTCATTTCCAATGTTTCGAATCGATCAGCACGATAATATCTAAAAGGTAAATCACAAGGGCCCGATGCCTTCACTCATGAAGGAATTTTCACGAACCCCGAACATCATTAACGATTCGAAAAATTCCAGAGATTCTTCAGTCGGTCGCTCGTCCATTCGTCGATCGTAATCGCTCCGGAAATTACAACGGCAGCCTAAAGTTTCCGTAATAAAATATTTATCGAGCTGTCAATTAGTTAATGCCTTTATTCGGGACTGTTCACTTCGGCTCGGGATTTATAGCGCTAGGGCGTAGCCAAGAGATTTTCGATCGCGTTGACTTTAAATCTCGAAGTAATCTGAAGAACCGACAGAGTTTGTTTAAACTCTCGGTTAGTATGACAACGTGATGTTTGCAGAACAAATTCGATATGTATCCATGGCGGTAAACGGCCGATTACAGATGCGATAAAATATTTCGGGGGTGGAAAGCTGTCGATCACCCGGAAACGGAAGCTAAACGTTTACATATAAATTCTCGCTAATGGACGTTTCTGTTTCTTTTACAGTCGATGCCCTGAAGTGCTGGAGATGTTCGTCAGACGCCTCTACTTCAGCTTTTTGCGATGATCCATTTGACCCAAGCCTAATCAACGAACAAGTGAGTCTTGCTAATTGCTTTATTAGTTTACAGTTCTAATTTGATTATGATTTATCTACAGCAACGTCGATGGGCTTACGTCGACTGCAGTTACCCGGCCAACGGTCAACAAGCTTATGGATCGGCTAGCTCTGCTCGCCCAGTTTGTAAAAAGATGAAGCAATTGAGTGAGTTATCTTTTTGCATTAATTATGACGGTATTGACAAAGTATCAATTGCTCATTTACAAGTTGGAGAGAACAAACATTTCGCTGTGAAACGATGAAGATTATTCAAGTTACATTTATCATGATTCTCATCATTCTTTTGTGAGATGATTTGCGTTCGTAACTCATTCGGAAACACACAATTGACCCTGCCGATGAACCTTCATTTACGAAAACTCAGACAGAAATTAAATTATTAGTTTTTGAATGTTTTCCATCGGCTCGATGACGAGAGCAAGCAAATTGATGTTGCGTTTCAAAATATTCTTATTACGTAAGCAGTCGAACTGACTTTCAGACGCAATCATACTTTTAGAATCAGCAGCTGTAATTCTATTGTTCTCTTGCTAGCTAAGTACACGAATACCGTCACCAATTTGTTGTGTTTTCTAGCAATAAAATTTGAAGTTCGACGACTGAAAATCGTCAACAGAAGCATGAGAAACGAGGTCGAATGCATCAAATCGACATCCAATTTATCAACAATTGCATTTGATCGTTGTATCTTGAACAATTGGAGTTTGAAACCAAAGGAAAATATGACTGGAGCAATCGCGATTTCAGCGCTCAGTGAAACGAAGATTTCTCGAGAATCGCAATCTGATAACCTCGCAAACACTTTGAAGAAACGAAGTTTATTATACAACGTTTCGCCATGGATAAATTCCGCTCAGATTACTCGCGCGTTGATATCAATTAGCATTTTCAGCTCACTTTTTAACTGCTTAAAGTTTTAATTATAAGGCAATTACTAATTGAATTGCAAATTGAAAATAAGTTTGAGTCATGGCAACTCACTTGCAGCACAATCAAAGCGTTTATTGACGATGATTTCTCTCCCGCTCGACTTTTCAGTTAACGATAAAGTTGTCGTTTCGAGATCGTGCGCTTGGGAGGACTTCAATCTGCCAGCTGACAGTTGCATGAGGTCGACGACGCCGTCGTACATCAAAACTGAGTTCTGCGAGACCTGCGGTCATGACGGTAAGACATTTCAACAAATAAAATGCTGAGCAGTAAACGAAACATTTTCCTTTTCAGGCTGCAACGGAGCGTCGAAGTTCAGCGGAGCAACTCTCCTGGCCCTTATACCAGCCGTCATCGCTTTCGTCTTAGCATTATAAATTAACTCGACTCGTCAAAAGAACGCCTCTCATTTGTATCTTTTTCCAGTTCTCTTAAGATTTCATGAAGAATATTTCATTCTAGTAAAAGACATCTTGATAGGCGCAAAACAACTAATCGAGTTCGTAACTTCTTTAGGAATCCAAAATACAAGTAGCTCCTTGAATCACCAACACCCACACAATTCGTTCACACAGATGCCTTCTTTAATGATAACAACAATCACAAAGATTAATGTTCACAGTTTCAACAAAGCTAATCGAAATTTGACGATCGAAATATAAAATTAGAAATTTAAATCAAGTTAATCTCGCGAACGCTTCACTTTCGCGTCCTTTTTTGGAAGTTTTTTTTAATGTAAGGAATCTCAGTCACCAGAAATCTCCACAAACTAATCCACGCAATTTACCAACCGTCGATTGATTTAAAACGCTTCGAAGAACTTCACTAGAATTAATCAGAATGAAATTGGCCAATAATGTACTTTGTTTATGAGGTCCAGATAATAAACAAGCTAACAACAAACAGGATGAAAGTCTTTACGATCACAAGCCACCATCACAACATTTTTGATAAAGGAATTACAATTAACCGGCCAATTGAATATTTCTGTCTTTTATGTTATTTTGTAAATAAGGGACGAACGAAGCCTAATTTAATTGAGTGTAATTTTTAATTTGGTTGGATTTAATTTAGGCCTGATGAGATGAACAATTTATTGTCCAGGGACGATAGCAATAAATGCGATGCAAGCTATTTTAAAACCCAATAAAAATATCGACTTTAAATTGATGCAGATATCTGGAATCGATCTTCTCATGCACAGGCAAGTTATTCTATTCAACAAAGAGCAATGACGAAATCCACCGCACACGAGCCAAGCGTGGTTTGAAATTGGGCCAACAAAGTGTTGATAACATGGTCGTCTGGAAGCTATTTAGTGCAATCAGTCTTAAACCCCGCAACTTTTGGTGATAAAAAACAATAAATTGAAACGTTCGCGACTCAATTTAGTCACAATTCACTTGGATTTCGAAGTATGAAGTCGTACATTTTAAAATTGAACGCTGAGTAGATAAAAGCGTTTGAGTTTCTAATCAGTTTCTTATCAAATCATACAGTGGCAGACGACCGCCATTCAAGACAACCGCATCGAGATCTACGAGCTTCTGTAATTAAAGGATTATGCTTGGGACCACATGAAATTTTGAAAAGCATCCTCAAAGGATTGGACAGTACTGCTTCGTTGAGAAAAACGCTGAAATAACAAATTCGAGCTATTCATGATCGTCTTGCTCAAAGTTTTACCCCGTTGCATCTTTCTATTTTGATAAGAAAATGTAGATTCGTACGCACCGATGCTCCGTCCGATCGATCCGATTACCATCAAGCGGTTGTGGCAGCGTTCGAGGAAATAAATAAAATAGCACTTATCGAGCCGCTGCTTGGGGTTGTCGCATACGTCGAAAAACTTAACATCAAATTCGGCTTTCATCAAGATTCTGCAAAAAACATCGACCCTACAGTTGACGGCAACGTTGATGGAATCTGTTAAACAAGAGTTGAAATATTGCAATTTCAACGGTACAATTCACTGAACTTTTTCTTAGCTTGATTGTTCTGCTTTTTATTCTGAAGTTTTTCAAACTAATTTCAAATTAATTAATAAAAGTTTTCCAGTCAGCTCGCTCACTCGTTTCTCAGATTGCATTATCCAATGTTTCAAACTTAAAGCTTCGGTCAAAGCTTAAAACTTCACAAATGTTTCGAAAAGCTTCCATCTTTTTTATGCAAACTATTTCTACTAGTAAAATTCTTCCATTTAGTCCAAATCTCATTCATCTAAGCAGATTAAGTTAGAAGATAATGAGAAAAGCTTTCACAAATTCATTACCAAATCTTCCAGATCTTTAGAGAAAGAAAGTCTTGAAGTTACTTAACAACTTTAATGTCATTTCAAACAGGTTTTGAACCATTTGACACATAAAATAAAATGTTATGCTATTATGTCTAAGCGATTTTTCTTCTTTCACTATTTCTTCAATCCATTCATCGACTTACCGCTTAATTCAATACCGTGACAATATAAACATTTCATAACCATGAATGAAATAAACTGGGAAAATGGAGCAATTATCTTGTATGTCGAGCAGCTGCAGCGAGCGAAGCTTTGTGATTCGCTTTCATTTTTTGTTGGCGCTTTAGCTACATGAAGAAAGTAAGAGTAAGCAGTCTGAAGTTGTATAATTGCAGAGTGTAACTCATCCGCGTTAATTAGCAGCGATCGCAATATTAAGTAATCAATAAACAGAATTGTTATAATCGGTAACCATGTTTTGAAGCAGCGATTTATTAGGTTTCGTCTTAAATGACAGTCAGCAGAGCTCGACAAATGAGCTGACACAGCTAAACGTATAAATGAGATATGTTTACACACTGATGAGGAGTTAAGTGTTTTTGTTATTGAATTAAATCACAGATTAATAGCCCCCGGAGAGATCATGACTTCCAGCGCTGCCGCCGTGTCCCTCGTAATGATGTTCTTCGTGGTGATGCTCATGGTGCTGAGGCACTTCGACTTTGTAGGGCTTGTGGCTCGAAACAACATGTGGAATGTGTTTTTCAATTTCAATTTTGACTGGACGATCGACTGGAACGTGAACTGGGTATTTGACTTCCTTATAAACTGGATAAGGGACTTCCTTGTGCACTGGATAAGGAACATTGTAAGGAACCTTCACTGGAACTTCAACGCGCTTCTCCTTGTAAACTGGAACAGGATTGTCCACATGCACATGGACTGGATATTTCACTTCCTTAACGACAGGCACAGGTACTTTCTTCTCATGATAAACCGGGTATGGCTTATCCACGTTGTATGGAACAGGGCGATCAACCTTAACATGGACTGGGTAATGCTCGATTTTTTCGACTGGGTAAGGACGGTCTACATGCACAACCTTCTCGACTGGGTAATGGACAGTCTGGAGGAACAAAAAGGAAAATTGATAACTTTTCAAATCAAATGCTCCCAGAGAATTTACCTTCTCAACGGGGTAGGGCTTTGGTACTTTGACTTCAACTGGATACTTAACTTCCTTCACGACTGGATAAGGCTTTGCAACTATTAAAATATATTCGTGTTAACAACTGTCAAATATATTAGACACGAATTCTGCTACGTACCTTTGACTTCATACGGTCTTGGCTTATCTACTTTGACATGGACTGGATAATGTACAACCTACCAATTATGAAGAGTTAGTGTGAAAAATCGAATTATTTAGAGCATTAATTACCTTTTCAACGGGATACGGCTTGTCAACATGAACTGGAACTTTAACAACTTCTTTAACTTCATATGGAACCTGCTCGAATGAAATATGTCAAAATAAGTAAGCAGTTTATTTCATGATTTCAATCAAACTCACGTGCTTAACGACTGGGTAAGGCTTTGGCACCTTCACGTGGACTGGAACGTGAACTTCTTTGATGTGTGGAACGTGAACAGTTTTGTAATGAGGAACTGGAACAGGAATCTTTTTCACGATCGTCAAAGTCTTTTCCTCGTGATGTCCGTGATGATCATGACCGTGCGAAGACCAATCACCAAAATCATGGATGCCTCTCTTGTCTTGTTTCTTGTCAGCATTGGAGTCTTCGAGCTTTTGCTCTTCGACTTTTTTTTTCTCTTCTTCAGCGCATGACAGGACAGCAAGCGTAAGCAAGCATATTATGCCCTAGAAATTAATAACATGAAACTCATTACATAAGTTTCGAAATGAAAACGAAACCAAGCTCGCTTCCTCATTACTGAATAATTCCTTCTTATGAGCGCAATGGTTATCACTGAATAATAATTGTTAATCTTCAATTAAAAAAGCCGCTTTTTAAAAGCAATGCGGTAATTACGAAACGACTTTTGGCAATATGTAATGATGATTGTTTCAAGAGCCAACTTAAAGTTTAACACTTTATGTTTTCCGAATGATATCTGACTTTGGACTTTTAAATAAGAGTTTATAAACAGTCAATTGTTCTTTGTCATTCTTGTGTAACCAGCCAAACACCAAGCAAACTTAAAGAACCACACTTCATTTAGATCACTTAAGATTTCAGCAGATCATTTGGCTTATTGTCACTCTCACTTTTATTCTAAATTTCGTAACAGATTTTGATCTTAAAAACTTTTCTTACCAAATATTTCATTTTGGTTACTTTCAAACAACGAATCCCAATAAAAATTCGTGCACTTTTTGTTGATTGAGCAGTTGGGCGTTGAATGGGGAACTGATGGTGTATCTTTCGCTTTCTTTAGCTTTTATACTGTGCACAAGAAGCAAGTGAATTTAAACACACGAAGTTGCTCGTAATATAAAATCTTGCGTTTAAAAACGTTACATTTCCCCTCCGCAACACACACAAACCGAATGCCCAGCGCAATGAGAAGTTTTTAATACTCACAATTATGCGAATTACGAAGCCGCGTCAATTTGACGAAATGAACATGTTGTGCGTAAAGTTTGGCCGATTAAGATAAACAAACATAAAAAAAAACAAAATGCTATCATCTCTGAGAAGAACTAAGAAGTCTAACAATTTCAGCATGAAACTTCTAATGCTTCTAATGAGTTGCGTCGATCGTTTCTGCTGCTCTTTAAAAGCACAATATTGTTTATTGAATAATCTATCATAAAAATTATTTCCTCGCTCGATTGGACAAAACTTTTATTTGTTGTAATATTTTCGGTGCTCGCTAAATTTCGCTGCAAACATTATGTGATAGAAAATGCTGCGGTGTTGTCTGCATGAGAAGATCGCGGTATTCTAGGCGCAAGATATATTTTACACTTTAAGCAAATCATAATTCTTGCATCAAAATATTTCGCGACTGCACAACATGATCTTGCAAGCTCGATTCGTAGATTTTCTAGCAATTATCTGATTTAGATCAAACGTTACGCTTAATGCGGCGACAATGAAGAATTCGCTTCTCTTTAGAAATATTAACACAAGCTGTTACGTCGTCTCGCTCCGAGTTTGATGAAGGGTATTTTCTCTTTCGACCAAACCAGATTCATTCAATGCCCATTCGATTTTTATTCCTCTGGACTTTAAGCCTTAAAGTTTAAGGGCCTAAAAATTGTTGTTGAATTGACCAATATGTGGTGGCGGTTTGAATCGTTGATTAACAAGCCAATAAAACCAGAGAAATGTTACTTAATGAAAACTGAATTTGCAGACAGACAGCTTGCATATCTGCAGCTTGAACGCCGTCAATGTACTTCAGAATAAAATTGTTTTACGACATGAATGATTCAAAATCTGATATTTTTGTCAGATTCTCATTTTCTCTTAACGATGAGCGATCTCAAGCTGAGAGCTGAAACAAGTGCATTTATATTGCATTCAATTCTACAATGAATTTTTCACGTGAGTCAATTGATGCGACGAGGTGGGATTTTCCATCTTTTCAGTCAATAAATTGAAGTCGAAGTCTGGAGTGAAAGCCAGTTTCTCAGGGATTTGTGAGATAGACTATTCGAATTTCAGATTCTAACTAGAGGTGAGGAATCAAAATAAACGTCGCGATGCAGCGTTTCAAATGTTAATCTTTAAATTTCTATTACGTTCCATTACAAACCAGGCGAAATGTCAGCTGTGAAGAGTTTTCAACAGCATCGTGAACATCGAAACCCTCAAATCAAAAATTTCAGGCTATTCGTTTGGAGTTGTGCCAGAATAATAATCACGCTGGGATTAGTTGTGCAAGCTGCATTAGTGCAGGCAAATATGGAAGGGAAACAGAACCAACAACGGAACGTTAGTGTTGAAGCGATAGATACCTTTGCATGGAAAGAAATGACAATCGTACGAGACAAAAATCATAGAGCTTACATCTCAAACCACCGCTATCAAATCGACCTCAGTGGAATTTTGAGTTCGTTTGATAAGGTGGAAGAATCATTTCAAAAACTAATTTCGATGTTCAACCAGCAAGAATCGAATCATTTACGAAAAACGCGAGACACAAATGTCCTGGGAACTCAAGCTAAGTGCACAGTGTCGAAGCAAAAGCTGGTCGGACTCAAAAGTCGAATAACGGACATCTTGACAAATGTTAACGATACTCAAAATGCCATACCTTGTGAACTTGATTTTGGCAACTCAACAGATTGTAACATGTTGATAAAGTTTTTCCTGTGCAGCATTGAACATTTCAAAAAAGATCTAGAGGATGCGAATGCTAAAGAAACTTCGTTAAATATAATCACTAGTTTAAATAAAGTGAACGACGATCTGCTCCTGAATTTCAACAGAGTATTCGAAGACGTAAGACTCAGTGCATCAGAAGAAAGTAGACATGAGATGGATGAGTTGAAAACTAAGCTTCAAAATCTGAGTCACCAGTTGAACATTAAGGCTGACAAGCTGAAGAAAAGTGTTCAAGAACTTTGTGTTGCCGAAATTCATAGTGGAAGAATTTCTGAAGCTTATGCTTATTTCGTAGAGCTGGATGACAGTTCAAAGCTCATTTGGATCATAGAGGAATCCTACAATCGTTTGAGCAATGCAGACGCTTACGCATCGTACTCGAGTAAGAAGTTGGAAAATGTGGACAACATTCTGAAGTTTATATGGCGTTTGCGCGACGCTCAGGAAGTTCAAGCGTATAAAATTTTGTTTGATTCAATGGAAAAAAATGAACATTTAGATGCGATCGAAGTTTTAGACTTCGATAAGAAAGTTGGAGAGTCTAAAGAATATACATTTACTCAAAAGGAGCAACTAGATAATGTAAGAATATCGTTGTTACCACATGTCTTTAAATCTGTTCAAAAATGGGCAATAGAAAAAGACTACGAGAAAATAAGGGAATATGCTTTGGCCTCACAAGTTACGAAAGAAAACATCGACGGGTTTCTACCTATGATTGTAAACACACTTTACACGAGTCTCTCTTCATTCGACCCTGTGTTGAAGTTTATCTACTCACTTCCTACATGGGAAAGTCATGGCTTGGGATATGAGGCTCTTTTGTCGGAAATGGAGGTTCTCAATCATATCTATGGCCATTCGGAGATCATGAAATTAGCTTGGAGAGCCCACCAAACGATGCCAGGTCAAACGGATCACGAAAAACAAATATTTAAATTTCTAAAACAAAATCTTCCTGGAATAGTGCGAGATTTAATGCAGAGCTCAATGAAATGTTTGATACAAAACGATAAATTTTCCGAATATTTCCACGCTGACTTTTATGTTTTGTACGATCGCTGGAGACGAGACGTTTTTACTCGCAGAGGGGGTGACCGATCTGAGGATTTTTATTGGCAGATTTCCACATCTGACCAGGGAAAATCGTTTGAATTTTATTCCTTGCGCTTCAGGGAATATTTTTATGCTGCAAATGATGAACACGCCTTTGATAGTGACAGGCGCAGAGTATTCACGTGGACTGCAGGCAACCCAATCGCACAAGGGGATTGGAAGCTTGAGCCTATGACTTCGAATACCTTCAGAATTTATAACACCTACCACAATGAATATCTTTATGCTGCAAATGACGAGCATGCTCAAGACTATGCAAGGCGTAGAGTATTCACGTGGAGACCAGGTAACTCAGTGAATCAAGGATATTGGAAGTTTATCTGTCGATGAAACCGAACAAAAAATCTCTTGATTTGTACGGGAAAATTATTGTATAAATTCACAACAGTTAAAGCTTTCGAAAAATAAAACAGCAGTACAGACAAATAATAAGGTCTAGCATTTAGTTCAATTTGACTTCGATCTTACCTAATTGTTCATCGTCACATCAAAGTGTCCGTTTGCTAGACTGTCTCGAGCGAAATATAAAATTTTTGGACCAGGCAAAAAGCTTTTAAGTGTCCTAACAAGGATCCTTCGATTGGCGGTTTTGCGTAACAAATTCCAGACAACTTGAGGAATGAACACCCACGTAAAACATTAATCTACATCACACGCAACAACTTTGATCGATAACGGTCATTTGAACAACTATAAAGTCTATGAGCTAAGCATGAAGTGAGAATAAATACTTGTTTGTTCGTATTGAAATTTCTTATCTAATAAATTCAAGTTGAAACCTTCAACATCGAAACTTATTGCAACTTTCTGAAAGTTTTTCCATTTTGTAATCTTTCACAAATAATTTGTGTTACTTTGCAGCCAAAGAACCTCAGTTTTGTTTCAACGGATCAACTGATCTTAGCGATAACGATTGATTTTATTTTGTTTTCAATTTAATGAGCGCAATAAAATTTTCCACATCAGTCAATTGATGTGACGAGATGGGATTTCCCATCTTTTCAGTTGATAAATTGGAGTCGAAGCTAAAGCAAACGTCAGTTTCTCAGTGATTTCTGAAGTGAACTTTTCGAAGGAACAACTCCACCAAGCAGTGCAAGCTCTGTGCAAGTTTTGGTGTTGCGGTCGTGTTAGATATTTTTATACTTCCATTGTGTTCTCCGAACTAAAGACTGTAAAGCTATCAAACTTTTAGGCTGAATAAAAGTAAGTTTGAATAATTGTTGTGGAAAAAAACTTTTTTTAAAAAAGTCAATTCTTTACTTTTCCTTGATTCTCAAAAGCCAATTTATCAGGATAGATGAAATAGCAGCTAGAAAACAACAGCATCGAGAATATAATCAAGCAAAAGCGAACAATTCATTCAGTTTTGCTCTTTCACGACTCTTTGGTTCAGCGTTTGCCAACCTTTTTGAAGCTCAATCACCGCTGATGGCTCAACCCGTGTACGACAGCAAACGACAAGCTTTAAATAGTTTCGGGAAATCCGTTTGGAATAATTCTGGAAAAATGATAACTCTGTGGCTAGTTTTGCAAGTTGCATTAGTGCAGGCAACCTTGGAAAGGAGAGACACAACAGAAATGAAAGAATTCCCCACAGTTGAGGATTTTAAATTCACACCTGAAAAAACCCTCTTCGATCATCGTAATAGCATTGACAAGATTGAAACTGTGGGTAGGTTTGATAACGTTCATTGGCCATTGCAAGGAGTGATTGCGATGTTCAACTCAAGTTCAGAGTCAGAGTCAAATCATGTCAGAAAAGCGCGAGACACAAGCGCGCTGGGAACTCGAGCTAAGTGCACAGTGTCGAAGGAAAAGCTGATCGGACTCAAATATGAAATTAAATTCGCGTTGAGAAATGCTGACGCAACCCAAGGTGCTGTCACTTGTGATATTGACTCCAACAACTCAGATAACTGTAATGAGATTATGAAGTTGATTCAGTGTGGAGTTAATCATATGAAAAAAGGATACACGGAAGCGATTGCCAACGGAGGTTCATTGGGTGAAATCACGAAGTGGAAAAACGCTTATGACGATTTGTTGGAAAATTACAACAAAGGGATTGAAAATGCCAACTTAACGGCTACACAAGAGAGTAAACACAAGCTCGATAACTTAAAAACAGACCTGCAAATTTTAGGTTACAAGTTGAACCTAAAGATTGCCGAACTGAAGAAAAGAGTTCAAGAACTTTGCAGTTCCGAAATTCACAGTGGACGAATCAATGAAGCGGTTGACTGTTTCGCAAAGTTGAATGATTACTCGAAGCTTCCTGAAGTCATGGAAGGATCTTACGATCTTTTGAGCAACACTGAAGCAAATGATTCGAGGAACAAATTGAAAAACGTTGACAAAATTCTGAAGTTTATTCCGAATCTTCCGAGCGTTCACCAACCCGCAGCGTATCAATCTTTATATGATTCAATGCTTCGCAACAACCATTTAGATACATTTGAAGCTTTAGAGTTTGATAACACAATAGGAGAACGTCTGGAGAATGGAAGAAATATGCCCGCATATCTTAAAGCTAGTCTCTCCAGCTTAAGAAAATTGTTGGGCACACGAGTTACGAACATGCTTCAGTTTTGGGCCAGAAACAAAGATTATGAAAAGATAAAGTCGTACGCTGGGAAGTCTGATTCAACAAAGCAAAGGACCAACGACAATTTACCAATGATTGTTAAAATACTTTACACGAATCTTTCTTCATTCGAAGCTGTGTTGACATTCGCTTACTCGCTTCCAACTTGGACACAAACAGCTTTGGGCTACAAAGCTCTTTTGACGGAAATGCAGAGTCACAATCATGTCTATGGCCATTCAGAGATAACAAAGTTAGCCTGGAAAATCAAGCAAGGCTTAGATCTTAACAATTCTCATTCCAAAGACTTATTTTCAAGTTTGAAATATCAGCTTCCTTCTTCAGTACGAGAAGTTATATGGAGCACAGATTGTTTTATCAAGAACGCTCGATTCAATGAATACCTTTATGCTGCCAGTTGGTGGCATAAATACGACGAGAACTATCGTAATGTGTTCACTTGGATTCCCGGAGGTAGAAGGGACGAATATAAATGGCGAATTGAAACTTTTGACGAGGGAGCAACTTTCAAAATTAAGATAATAAGTCTTAATGAAATATTGTTTTCTGCAAATATGAGAGATGATACGAGTCTTCTATTCAGAAATATCCGAGACGGTGTCAGTGACGTGTTTACCTACATGAGCGAGGAACGTTTTCTATGGAGCGACCAGAAGAATTGGAAGCTTGAACCTACAACCTCGGGAAACTTAATGGTTAGGAACTCTAAAACAAATTATTTTTTGTATGCTATTGACGACCACGGAGACAGACGCGGCATACGAGTGGGTAGGGATCCGTCGAATAAAGATTGGACATTTTATTGCTAGAGAATTATGTTCTGGACAACAAGAAACTTTTATCTAACTAATTTTTGTTGAATGTGGAAGGCCGCGCACATAAATAATCACTATTAAATTCATAGATAGATAGATAGATTAAATGAATTAGTTAAATTCATTTTCAATAAACTCTTTAATTTTTTTTTTGGTACTTGTAATCACATTGAATGTGGAATAAATATCTGTGAAAATTTTAAATATCTTTTATTGAAAAATTACTTGTAAACTAGATAAATTTTCGATAAATAATCTACTTGAAACTAATATCGACAATCTACATTTATTACAATTCAATCGGACGGAGGAAAATATTTCAGATGTTTCAAATGAACATTTTGTCAATTTCAGGACACAGAAATTTCTTATTCATTTTATTTCAGATTCAGATAAGCCAGATGGGCTCCAACGGCGCGGTCAGTCTCAGGAAGCCTTCATTTGACTGCCGCCCGGCGGACCTACATCGCAACCTAGGTCATTGCCGGGGAATACTCTGATCTTATTCATTTGATGCTTATAAATTCGTTCAAGGCAATTTTCATATTGCAAGGGTCAACTTTTGGGTTTTCCACAATTATTTAATTTACTACAAATCAGCTTCCTCAGGAAAGGCCAGAATTACACTCAATCAGTTATATGAAACTTTCCCGGTGAATAAATTGAACTGACGTAATTGGGTAATCTTGATCAGATCTTGAATTCCCGCTGAAAATGATGGTGCATAAAAAGTAATCAATAGCTTCGAGTTTTCGCTGATAGTTTCTTATCTTCATAATTATTTAAATAAACAAAATCCCTAATAAACCAACTGAAAATAATGTCCACGAAATGAATCCACAGTAACTTACTCTGATCGTTTCTGACAGAAAGTCCTTCAGTTATTTTCGTTTTGTCGGTGGATTGGGGCGTTATACAATTATATGTCAAGGAGTCCCTTTCGAAACAAAAAATAATGACAAGCAATCCTCTTTGAATTCATTTTATTGCCAGACCAGCCTGAATATATTCAAAACAAGCGAGGATCAGCTTTGACTAAATGTGTCGGCTTAAATATTTTAGTGGTTTTCCCTGTATTTCTACAATTTATGAATTTCTAATCAGCAATGGGTCTGGAGTTTCCAGCAATAATTTCCGCTACAGCAGTTTCTAGCAAGCTGATGATATAGCAATCACTGACAATGGAATCAATGGAAGATAATAGGACTCATTTTTCAATTCATCACAAGGTTCACTTAAAAAATTCATCTGATGCGATAAGGTTTTCAAATAATTCCTCTCAAAATTGGCTGTCATAGTTCAAGAAAGCGATGAAATGTCTACACTTTCTTGACATTCGAGTGATGATGATAATTTACATTGCATTAATCATTGTGAGCCCTCTGCCCTCTGACGAGTTCAAACTGATTAAATTGAAAGATGAATTGATGTGACAAGACGGGATTTCCTTTTCTCTCTCTTTAAAACGAGCAGATGCAGCTAGAAAACATGCCAGTTTGCCATTGAATTCTGAGTGGAAATAATCAAAGTGAAAGCATTAGAAGCGAAAAATCACCTTACTCAAGCTCTACGAAATGATTAGAACAGCCTTGGCGTCGTAAGAAGTTTTATCAGAGTTCTATGTATTTAGTTTATGGCAGAAAAGCGAAATATTGTCAATATTAATGAATGATCTTGCTTTCCTCAAGACTTCAAAAATATATTCTTCGTTCTTGTAATCTGCTGAGTTACACCACAATGTAGAAAAATCAGCCACATCAGCGTCCATTGCGACTCAATTCTAATATTGAGTATTTCTTTACTACTTCAAAGTACTATTTTCTAAGGTAGGATGTTCGCCATAGCTTACTTGTTTTTCATTTGTTTCTTTTTCTACTTTAAATGTGTAGCGTTCAATTTGACTCGGAGATAAAACTACGCGTGATCTTTTGCTTGCGCTATTAGACATAATTGTGCTTATCGTTAGTGTATATTTAAAAACTATATAAAATGTATAAGCTAAGTTTATCTAAAACAAATATTCTGGGTAATTCTACCAACGAGCGTGTTGACGGAATCTTCCAACTTCGTTCTAGTGGAAGTTCTGATGTGACTTTGTGCATTCGGCAAGGTCTCGAACTGCTCGGCTATAAGTATAAAATAGATGAGGGAACTTGGCTCAACGTCTGGCGTAAAAAGATTTTTAATATACCAGCTGATTATCCTTTGAAAAATTATCCGTGGTTTGCGGACAACGATTTTTATGGCAATGACTTGATTTTGTTGCGCCACCCAGAAGGCGTTCAATTCTATCAGTTAAACGAGAACAAGTCAGGTTTAAAGTTGGTCACTGAAGATACAAACTTTGTCTGGCACACTGTTATGTTCGGCAGAATTTATCCTGACGCAGATTGGATGGGAATGATGGCATGTAACAGAAAAAGAGAGATCCGTTTTTACGCGGCAACGAAGGATAGTCTCCTTCCCGACGAATCTGACCCGTTGTTTCCCGTGAAAATGAAATCGCATTTAAGTTCAGTTTGGCACTCGAATGAAACCGAATTTTTCTTTACCAAATTCCGCAAGCAAATCCCAGAAGTCATTGCGCTGCGCAGCTCTTCGGGATTGGAATTTTATGAATTCGCTGCAGATTATCAACTGAAAAAGATATTCCATACTTCGCGCATTGCAAAGCCTAACGAAAGCAATAATAGCGATCGAATATTCTTTGCTAACTTGACCAATCAAAAGTTTCAAGATATTCTACAATTGACCGAAAGTGGTTTGATTGTTCATCAATACGACAGAAACCAGCGAGATTACAGAGCTTTGAATATGCATTCTCAATTTTCGCGGGAACAAGGTTGGCTTCCAAGCTACTCCGATTCAATCAAACTATTCGATATTAATAGTGATGGCAATGAGGACTTGCTCTTTACTGGATCAGATGGGTTGACTGCTTTAACCTTCGACCCGTTTGCTTTAGCTTGGAAAACTTTGTTAAACCCCAGGCAGATCGATGCAACGCAACGTTTTTCAAAGGTTGTCGGTACTTTGTCAGCAGTACCACGAGCGATATCGGAGCCGTCGGTATTTCTTCAAGATCTCAAAGGTAAACTCCATTGGGCTAAGATAAATAAACTTGATCTGCCCACTAAACGTCCACCAGAGTCTGTTACGACAACAAGTCTCATGAAGATCGTACCGACAACTTCAAATTTTCAAACTGCAGCTGTCACTAATGTGGTTATTCCTGATGAAACACCTCGAAGAGTACTCATTGACAAACCAATTTTAAGGTGGACAGAGCAGTGGGAAACGAATTTCCTCAAAAACGCAGCTGACACAGCTAGTGGTCAAGTTCATTTCAGCGTTCCATTAGTAGACACTTTTCCAATTTCATGGTTGGGCGTGCGCTTGCTGCTTTCATACAACAGTCGGGCAATCTCGGCTGAACTGCTCGGTGTTGGATGGTCAATAGCCTTAGCTCAGGATTATATTTCCGTTGATTACAAGGGGAGCATTTATCCTGAAGATGCTGATTTTTATTTAGTCAAACAAGGACGCAAACATCTACTGAAAACTTTGAACAAAGTAAACAATATACGCCGCTTCCGGCTAGCTGAGTCACCAACTGGACAAGTTATCCTTGAATATCATACTTCAAAAGAACTATGGATTTGGGAGCAAGGAACAGAGAAATCGATCTATGGCAAAGCGAGTTTAAGTTCAGCTAAGGACGCTTTACAATGGAGCCTAACTTGGCCAAATTGGCGTGGCACTGGTCAAGATAAATCACAATTAAAGCCTCTAGTAGTTGGATGGTTTTTGAATGCTCGCCTTCACAAAGATAACGAAAAACTCTACTATCGATATGAAACCGATTTCGCGTCTATATCTGAAGGTAAAACTTACACGTCTGCTATAAGGCTCAAAAGCATAAGTGATGATGAACAAACAAGATTGACGTTTGAGTATGCCGCTAAAATTGCCACTGAGTTTAAAATCCCAAAAACTACAGATGACCAAGGCGACCTAATGCTCCCAGTGCCTCTGACACAGAAGCATTACTTGCATAAGGTGAGCGTCACCACTGTTTCTTATCAGCAGACATTCCAATTTGTCTACGAAATAAGCAAAGGTCAGAGGCTACTGAGCTCCATTCGACAGCAATTTCTATCAACTCAAACTGAGCAAATGTTGCAGTTCAAGTACCAAAATTTTCAAGAGAAGCCGATGCTAACGAGCTGCACTCTTTCTTCTTTATCAACAGTCGAATTCAACTATGAAACTGTCTCGCTACCAAAAACAAAAGGCTACGATATGCTTAAGTATAAAGTTCGTGAGCGGCCAAAGATATCGTACGGTCTAGATTACACGGTGATGGCTTATTCAACATTAGACCAAGCTCCTGATATGGTTGAAGTTGTAATAGTTCTGAAAGTCATGAATCGAGAAATGACACAAATATTTATTGAAGGCTCTATAAATTCAGTTCTCTCTGACGAATCGGAAGTTGTTGACTATAAGCTGGAAACTTATGACGACTCATTTGTGGTTTTTGTTCGGGGTCAGGAACATCAAACTTTACATTTATTTGATCGTTTCGATCAATCTTGGTCTACTGAACCTGTTTCGCTTAGCTTCGACAAGAGAGCCATGATCCGATTCAACGATAAACTGTTGATTGTAGCTAAGCAATCTGAAAGAACCTTCTTGCTTTACAAGCGTTTGGATTATCAAACTGGCTGGAAATTGGATGCGGAGCTGTCTTTAACTAAACAACTTACTCGTATCGCTCTGCACAACGAACTGGTGATTGGATACGACGACGAAACCCTGTGGAGATTTTATGTCGACCATCAAGGTAAATGGCAGAAGTCTGTTTTGGCACGCAATCTTGGTCACTCGCTGCAGGCCTTGAATCGCTTCGTATTAAACAATGATTTCCGGGAAAGGGCTGTTACAGCGATAAATGACTTCAGCTTGCACCTATTCAACAACTTGATCTTGTTCAGTTCAATACAAGAGAAAGACGACAAACTAAGCTCAAACATCCAAATACTGTTGTTAGATGCTGAGTATAATGTTAAGCATACTCAAACATTTGAAGTCGAACGGGAAAGAATTCTATCAATGCAGTTCGATCTAAAACAAGAAGGTAGCGGTTATAGGTTGCACTACGTGAGAGAAGGAGGGATTCCAGTATACGAGACGAGAAGTCAAACTTACCGCGGTCACACAATAAATGTTCCTGTTGTGGTAGGAGCTACAGGAGGAAATTTTAGAGTTGAGATTGAATCTATTTCTGGAGAGATCGTTAAAGAGACGATAAATGAACTTCCGTTCCGTTTCCGTCATAACAAAAATCAGATAAAAGACGCAATTAAGAAGAAAATTATAGAAATTAACAAGGACCAAACTTACGTAGAATTCTTCAAGAATCAATTGCTGATCAAGTTTCCCCTTTATGCAGCCCAAATTTCTCAGCGTGGTGTCGTTTGGAGCGATGATATTTTGATACGTAGTACAGGCATTGGATGGCAACGTGAGAACGTTGACTCTCATATGAAAATTTCTTTAGGGAATCATTTCGTTCTGGAAATCATTGGCAAAAAACAGGAAAACATAAAACTGTTCGCTAAAGGTCGACAAGATCAACTGGTCAAAACTTTACCTGTTCACACCCAGTTCATCAATCGCTATCCTGCATATTTGGCATATCAGACCAAAGAGTCAGTAGAAATCTTGACATTCAAGGACGAAAAAACTTTAGGTCAGACGCATAAATTTGATAACGAACAGCTCATTGCGGAAAGTGATTGGCAGAACCTAATAACGATAAGGAATGCATCTAGTACTGTGATGGTCCATACAGAGCCCTATGATTGTGTGGTGCGTCCTCTGTCATCGCTCTCCATCACAGAGCCACTGATATTTGCCACTCAAATAAAACAAACCGATGGCGACATTCATCGGTTAACTAAGTTTGAACGTTCATTCAACAGTGATATTCTGAATTCAATTTATTCTGAAACTGTCGTCGTGATTCCGGGTGGAGATAAAAGTCTATCAGGATGGCTTGAAGAACGTTCGTTCTATCATGTTACTAGCGGTGAACTGACCAAGACCAATAACTATTTCGACGCCAGTGGCGCAGTCGTTCAAGGTCCAGATAATAGCCAGGATCAATATCCGAACAGAATACATAACGGCCGGAGCAAACGAATGATCCAGAATGAGGAGGAAGCTATTCGAACACTGCTATTAGATCAAAGCGAGCAATTGGTAATCAGCGACTTTTCGCCATACAAATTAGAAGATGAAATGCATGCGTATTACGGATTCGAATCGTATGAAAATAACGGAATTGGCAGAAGAGCTGAAAGCAGCCCTGGTAAAACTTGGCGTTTCGACAAAACGCAGGTGATTAAAGGGCGCTTTGCCTTCACAGGAGAAAACTTCTTGCAACTAAATTCCGGAACGAATGTAAAATCTTCTTTTATAGAGGGCGAACTTCAACCACGAAATCAACAAACCGTTTATATCGCATCTTGTTGGATACGATGCAATGCATTGCTGACCTCGGTCACCCCAGCGATCAATTTTAGAGCAATAATTAGCACAACTGGTGGACCAGAAATTATTGGATTCTTAGCTCAAGTCAAACGTCAAGTGGGCGATTGGTTTTATCTTGAAGTGACAGTAGATTTTCAAGTTATCAGACAGATTTACTGGCGATTCGCTGGTGGGAACCCAGCGCTTCCATCACCTGCTGACGCAACGTTCAAGATAACTTTAAGAATCGACGCTGCCTCAGGGCAAGCACTTGATCTCGACCATATTCGTTTTGCGCCAATCGACTTCGATTTTCGAGCAACTGTTTTCCAACCCTTAACCGGAAAACCAACATCAGTGGTTCAAGCTAACGGATCGGTAGCCAGAGTTTTCTACAACCGTTTGCATCAAGAAATTGCAAGCGCAAATGAAGAAGGTCAATTGGAATTTTTATCGTCTGAGAGTCGGACAGGGAGATTAGCTCCAAAACCACAAGGAGCTCAAGCTGCCAGCAAACCTAATCGCTTACACTTCAAACCTGAGATTGGTTTCTATGAGAACTTTGACGCCTTTGCGTTGCGGAATCGTTGGGAGCTTGAGAATTCAAAGGCTTGGCGAATCGCACCAGGCCAATTGTGGCATGAAAGCTCAGAACGTCATCGACTTGTAGCCAAATCATACCTTCTCGATGCAACTAGCGTCACTATTCGATTCTGGTACGCACTACAAGGCCCCCAATCTTCTTTGTCCTTAAACCTAAAAAGAATCAGTTTTGCATTAACTCGGCAATCGGAAAATTCCACAGCTTTAAAGTTGCCTAATAGTCAAATTATTTCGCCATTACCCTTAGCAGATGAACTGATCGTTATGCTTGAACAAAATAGTTTATGGATATGGTTGAATGGAGTGTTGCTGGTAGACCAAGAGCTGCCGATCGCCGGCTCAACTGACTCACTCGCTCGCTGGTCGTCTTTTGCATTTGAAGTTCAGGGTAAAGTTTTAGTTGAGGATTTGTTTCTTCTAAACCGACCAGCGGTACAAGTTGAATATTTCAATGCCTTCAGCGAAAAGACGCAAGTTGTACAATTAGTAGATGTGAAAACTGCCCAAGTGACTGAAACGTTATATGATATCTTGGGACGAGCATCGATCATCACCAAACCATGTCGAGTTCTTCGACGTCCAGGCAAGCAATTGTTATCATACCGTCCTGACTTCGTCACTAACAGAAGTCCTTCAAGACACGACTCAGCCTGGCATACCGGGCAGCTTAAAGGGGAAATTGAGCACTTGAACCCCAAAGATCAAGGATTCGCTTATCAACGTACGATGTTCGCTCCAAATCCTCTAAATGAAATTAGCGTTATAGGCTTGCCTGGAAGAGATTTCTCAGTAAACGGACGCTATGCAATCAAAAGAAGTCGTTTTTCTGAATTTGCTTTCCTCAAAAATCTTTTCCCAGTGAAACAAGGCTACCGACAAGAAGTAGAACGAGCTCCAAACGGAAGTTTTCGGATTGATGTCTTCGATAAGTCGAATAATCGGATTGCACATTACGTTCGAGTTCTAGGGTTTAATCACTTGCTTAGCACTTACGAATATGACTCGAACAACCGTCTGGTGAAAGTTGTGCCGCCTTTATATCATGAAAAAGTTGATACCGCCAGCAAATTAACTCCTTGGGAAGCAGGCGAATCGCATTTAACTGCTGAAGAAAAGCAATGGCAACTAGCTTTGGTGACTCGATTCAGTTATGACAACAACGGCAATCTTGTGAGAAAAACTACACCTGATAGTGGCACAGTCGAATATCTTTACGATTACTCAAATCTAATGCGTTTCATGGTTTTTTTGGGGAGCAATAACGTGCCAGTTCGAATAGTCTACTACGAATACTATTGGAATGGTCAACTCAGTCGCACCGGCCACCTCACGCAACTTTTCACTGTTGCCACTCTAAAGCAGAAGTTACAAAGTCCAAATTTTCACATGCAAAGTCAAAAATTGCCCATTCAAAATTATCAAATATTTCAATACACAGCCAGCAACCTTGATCCAACGGCACGCGGTCATACAAAACATTGCGTCACATACAATCAAGCAGATGCAGTAGCTGAAGAACTTCATTTCAACAGTCAGCAGCAGTTGATCTACAAAATTGCTATAAGTGCGTTAGGCCAATATCAAACTGATAAATTACCCGATGCAACAAAAGTTTATGCATCCGGTAGGCTTCACACATTGGCTTATCCATTAGCGGTTAACGGCAAGCAGCTTCGTATAGTTCATCACTATAACAAGATAGGCGATTTGATTAGGTTAGCCACTCCCGACAACGAGTCGCTTGTCAGTTTCACGTACGATACTAACGGGAAATTAGCCAGTGAGCACTATCAACCTCACGATCAACATAGCTTCACTCGAAGCTATCGCTACAACTCGCCCAGCTTCCTCGAACAAATATCCGATCCCTTTCTCACCGAAGACATTTCCTATACCAACACAGGATACGGTCAGAGGGGATACGACGGTGGAATGATTATGCAAACAGTTTTCCGTGCAATTTGGTCAGCGAATGCCGATGGTCGACGGTTCCAAATCCATGAAAATGCACTTGCCGGTAATTATTCAGTGACTTGTATAAAAGCTTTGAAGCGAGCTGGTTATCTGACAAACGATGGCCAACCAGTTAAATTGTATGTTCGCAGTACAGAAACAAATTTGCCGCTAGTATGCAGCGGTGCAACTGGTCAAGAGATCGCAAGATTAGTAGCTGAAAAGCAGATGCCTCTGTATTATGGCCACCGTTACGCTTATGGTAATCACCAAGAATTAGTCAAAGCTAAATATTTTACTGACGAAACTGACTCGCTTATCAAGCCACTTCAACCAAATAGCTTTGCCGAAGAAATTCCTGGAATAAATTCGCAACAATCTAAAGAAATATGGACTTTGCTCACTAAAGCTGGTTATGTTAGTAGTGATCAACAGCAAACGGATCCAGCTACTGCAATCGGCAAACGAGCAAAATCATTCTTTCCTGATAAAGAGATGAGAGACGCTTTGGCAGAAATTAATGTCAATTTCACTCTTTTTGTCAAACCAATTGAACGACTGATTTCAATAGCAATCATAGAGCAGCGAGCCATTTCGCTAAATGATTTTAAAGCAGCGTTTCTCCGTTGGCAAAACGTTGATCTAACAAGTTTAAGACTCAAATACAATAAAGAAACTGGTGACGCTGAGCAAATAGGTCAAATGTTGATAGCGAAAGGATATTTGTCATCACCTATCAACATCACGAAGGTGTTAGACAAGAACTTTACCAGAGTTTTAAGTGGTTACACTCACGTTTTACCACAAATCGTTAGAATACTTTATCTTCGCTTTGCTCACGCCTTAGGTGAAACTGCTTTCGATGTTGAATCTTACGAGATTGACGCAAATGGTAATCAGCGTCGTTTTTATGTTGGCTCGAATCGTTATGAACTTATCTACCGTGGCAACACCAATCAGATTCAAAGCATTAATTTAGGCTTTCCATCCGCTTCACGCTCACAGCAAACGTTTTCTGTACAACATGACACGCAAGGCAATGTTGTTCAAGCCTTACACAAAGGTATACAGCTCATCGAATACCATCCAGTCTCTCAGCGTACCACTCGCATCAATCTCGTAGATGGACGCAGCTTGCGCTTTTACTACGACGCACAAGGTGAACGAATATTGAAGCAAGTTTTGACAGCTACAGGCCAGATAAGCCACGAAACTCATTATTTACGTGACGAACAAGGTCGAGTGCTGGCGGATCGAAGTATTCAACATTTGCCGGCATCCTTACGTAGAAAGGAAATATCAACCGGTTATATTTACGGCCCCAGAGGAATGTTAGGCTTCATGCGGAACGATAAGTTTTATAGCTTGTTTACCGATCACGCTGGATCAATCAGACTGGTAGTTCATGCTGGTGAAGTCGTAGCAGCTTATGATTATCTGCCTTACGGAGACTTGATGCGTTCTTTCGGTAATGATTCAAACTCTCATATCGTGTATCGCTTCACTGGTCAAGAGTGGGATGAAGAAACTGGTCTTTATAATTATCATGCACGCTTGTACGATCCCAGTATCGGTCGATTTTACCAACCAGATCCGAAATCGCAATACTTCAGTCCATACAAATACGCAGGCAATTCGCCTGTTTCGTTGGTAGATCCTGATGGGGAATTCGCGGAATGGATCATTATAGGAATAATTGTGGGAGCCTACCTGGGAGGCGCAGATGCTAATAATCGGTGGGATCCTGCAGAATGGGATTGGGAAGATCCTGGCACTTATTTTGGCCTAATAACTGGAGGTGTTATTGGTGGTTTTGCTCCTTTTGGGTTTGCAGCAACGGCAGCCACCATTGGTCCTTTTTTCACTACAGCTCTGGCGATTGGAGGAGCTTATGTGTCGACTGCTACCGTCAACGGTAATTTCGATCCGAGAAAATGGGAATGGGACCGACCGTACACGTGGAATGCGATGTTCCATGGAGCTATAGACGGTGGTGCGAACTTTGGAAGTAAAGCTTTAAATGTCATATCAATTGTGGAAGGAATTGAAGAAGCTTATTGGATGGCTGCGGAAGTCAACGGAGAATTAAACCCCACGAAATGGTCGAGTCAGAAAAGCACCTATCGTGCTCTTATTGTTGGTTTCGAAGAAGGGTCTGGACTGATTTCGAGAGCACTCCGGTCACGTAAAGGAAGGAAGTTGCTTGTTGCTACAACTTTTGCAGTTGCCGCTTATAATGCTGGCCGTGACGTGTCTATCAAGGGTGATTGGAGCAGTATGCGAACTTTCGATTCTTTATTACTGAAAGATTTTTCCAAACCATCCGGAACGGAATCAATTGACGGGTTTCTGACTAGGATGACTGCTTTCGATATGCAAACTTTGAAGTCTGTTGTTGGAAATAGAAATCATCCTTTAAATAAAGTAATTGAGAAAGGCTTGATGGGTCATTTCCTTGGAGTTGGTGGCAGTAACGCAGTTGATTTGTCTCGCGTTAGTTTGTCTGTCTTCTCGACCTATGAAGGAATACTGAACACCGTTTTTCTAAGTAAAGAGTCGTCTACATTGCTGAATGGCTATAAATCTAACAATGTGCAATTGCCAACGTTGTTTGATCTTAGTAACATGAGCAACCGCTTCATGAAAAGCTGGCGTTCGCTTCAAACGTCTCGTGAGAACACAACCACGAACGAAGAAGAAGGAGAATATTCGTTTACACTCGCTAAATGGCAATCGGAAGCTGGTCAATCGCTTCAAAGAATTCGAGAAATATTCCCAGATCGCAAGAGAGAATTTTTGAGCTGTCAAAACGATAACAGAGAGTTTGTTGGGGGGTCAAATGAAAGTTGCATCCTTGATTTCGAGTCAAAATTTGGCTCTACAGTGCATCCGAAACTACAGACAGATAACAGACAGAAGCGATCAGTTGATCAATTGCCATTCTCTGCAGAAAACGAGGTAGAGCAGCCTGCTGTTTCAAGCAGTGAACGACCAAAGTTCTGGCCAGTCGATCTAGTGAAAAATGTCAGAGAATCAATTTCCTCTTACTTGTCTAGCTGGCTACCAAACCCACCAGAAAATGCATACAAATTGTATCAGCATCACTTAGCTCAACAACAATCCTATGAAAACTCACGAGACAGTGCAAACACTATCGATATGGAGAAAAACTTGTTCAACAACACTGATGTGACCGGAAATCTCACATGGGCAGTGTTGATTGCGCGAAAATGGAGTGGCTACCGACCAAAAGCTTTCACATCCTCGGACGACTTTAGCAAGGAAACTCTATTGGATATTCAAGCAGACATTTTGATGAATAAATTCATGGATTTTATTCAGACTCATGCGCTTGCTTGTGGAATCGTTTCTCCGGTCCGACGCATTCTGAGTGGAAGAAACGCCTCTCAGTCGGCCACTAAAGCTGTACGTAGAGCATTAACTGCAAGAAATTTAGATGGAATCGTGCAATTACTTTGCAAGCAATTTTTCGAGCCACTTGTTGATCAAATCGCGTTTGCATCGACGCAGAAACAAACCAATAAACTCTTAACTCGAATAAACAAGGATTTGCCTAGATTGCAACAGCAAATCTCTCTGCGTGAGCAAGAATGGTTTATTTGTGGCTCAGGAGTAATGAAATCTTCCCAACCGCTGGTCAATCCAATGAATCTAAACGTAGCGTCAAGCCAAGTTTTCGTAGGTACTGATTGTCCCCGTTCAAGCGTGGCAACCAATAAAGCTTCGCTTATCAATTAAAAGAGAGCTACAATAAAATAAGTTTAATTGTACAATAGTTTTAAGATTGTACGAAACATACGAGAAAGATTTTTTATATCTCCGTAGCTTTGTAAATTGAGAAATTTATTCAGACTTAGTAATATCTAACTTAAATGGAAAGAACTTGTTGTGGTTTAAAAAAGAATTTTATCAAAAAGAAATAACTTCCGTCGAAACTTAAGAATTTCCGTAATTTGACGTTCTGTCTGATCAAATTCACAAAATTATTTAACCTAAAGTCGAGAAAAATCTGACGAAACGCTGCAGAAGGAGACGACAAGTAACAGTAAGAACGCGAAGGATAAATTTCCAGGAGTTTGCTGTAAAGAAAAATGTGAGTCAAATGACATAAAGTTGCGAACTATTAAATAAGGATTGAATTTGCAGAAAGCGATCCTGTGCAGCTTTTATAATCGTGCGGTGTTTAAGAAGAAATAAATTTTATGACACGAATGTTTTGCGTTTAACTAAAGAGTTTCATCACAAGCATGAGTGTCAAGCAGCGGAAGGAACTTCTGATTGTTCTCGTGATGAGCCAGAACATGCAAGGATTCAGCGGAATTTCATACGAAGTCAGGATGGAAACGTTCCAAGGGGTTAGTTTGAACTTGACCCTGGCTTTCTTAATAATGTTCCGATTCTTTCACAGATTCTCAATCTGACGTACTCGTTCTTCACGTTGTTGAGATCTTTGAACTGGATGGATTCGCTAGATGGATTGTTCATATTGTATGCACATTAAAGAAAAGGAAAAATACCAAAAATCTTGGAGTTGAAGGCGACAATGGAACAGATTATCGGTGAATTGCAATAGAAATCGTCTTCAGGAAACTCAACCAATCTTTTTATATGTAATAAATTCATTGTCAATTACAAAGAAAGTTGAAATAAAATTGAAACTTTAATAGTATTTTCACGTAGACTGGATTCTATCAATTTTTATCCCATTTTCTTTTCAAAAATCTGAAGTCAAATCGGAATTCAAAAATTTTATTCGCCAAATTATCAACAAACGCTACACACTTAAAATCGAAAAAATATCAATAGGATAGAAAGAGTTGTGATCAGGTGAATGCTTCTAAGCGTACTAATCTATGAGAGCAAATAAATAACATTTCGGTTTAGTGTCGTCGCAAGCGCATCATGATGAAAAGCGAGGCGATCAGAATACTGTTAACGACCAAGTGACCGTCAGCTGCTTCGAGGAAAATTCTCGCTTGCTTCAGGAAGTTTAACAAGCCGGGATAAGATTCTTTCTCCTTTTTGGGAGGCGACGGTTGCATTTTTTCCAGGAGTCCCTTCAGAACATCGCCGTTGAGACTCATCGGTGGCAAATACTCCGCGTTCAGAATCTTTCTTGTCCATAAGCCAGCGTTCTTGTCAGCGTCTTCACGTGGCACATAATTCACTTTGACGAAAGCTACTCGCACCCACTTTGGTGGCATTTTCACCTTCAGCAAGTTCTCGTTGCTAAGGAGCATCAAAGCCGCTCGATTGTTACGCAGCAACTGTTTTAAAAGACCAGCGAGCCATAAGTTTTTCTCTAGCTTGGCGCCTTTGCCGACTGCATCGTGCAGTCTGAAGTCAACACGTGAAAAGTAGAGACCAGCATAAGGCAGCGAATGATTCTTGTTAACAGGCCGATACGTGACGTCGTACTCCTTCCACCTTGGTTTAGAGTTCTCCAGCGATTCCGAGTCGGTGTACTGGAAGCTCAACTCCAATCTCTCCGACCGCATTCGTCTTAAACTCTGTCCATACTCGTGAACGATGTGGTACTTGTGGAAAATGTCCTCGTAAGCTTTTCCGATCGTGGTATTCAAAATGTTCGTTTCCGGGTGTAGATTGCCATGTGGAACAGTCGAACAGCCGATCAAGCTGATGGCGACGCAGGTTAAAGCAAGCAGATGAATTATTTTCGAGAGCTTCCCGAAGAATCCGCGAGCTTCCGAGATGCTTGGATGTGAAATGCACGACTGTAAGAAAACGTTGATCATCGAGATTGTTGCAATGAAAGGCGAAAGTTTGATCATCTGCCGAAGAATGTCCATGAACTGCGCTTTCGTGAAAACTAAGGAATTCATTTAGATTAAGTCTTTGTAATCAGATCAGTTATGTCACTCACTTATTGATACGTCGACTGTTCCGTTCACCCAGGTGACTTTGTAGTATGTCATGGTGATGACCATGATGAAGAAAACCGCGCCCATCGTCAAGAGAAACGAGAAAACTTTCTTGAAGTTAACACCGCTGCTCTCGTTGGACTTGAAGTGTGAGTCGTCGAGCAACGACAGAAGCATCGCAACAACCATAAAGTTAAGGAATCCGTAGTTTCCTGTCGCAATTATGCAGACTTGAAGAAAAAGTTGCCAATAGAATGCAAAGATCCGCAAGGATCGAACGGGAGCGAAGAAGAGCCACGGGCAAAGTAGCTCTGATAAGTTGCAGAACGCGGTTGTCAGTTTAAGGTAACCGTCGGGAATATAAAAGGCGTAAAAGGCGAGATGAGTTGGCAACGGCAACGTGAGTAGATGGTGCTTCAAAGCGGTGAGGTTCCACCAATGAGGACAGCCAGACGCGAGTTTCACAGCGCCAGAGGCAAAGAGGAATCTAAAACGATAAAAATCTCGAAAACAATCTTCAGAGTAAACGTTGTCCTCGCTTACCTGAACAAGACCCATCGCATGAGCTGCAGCATCACGTTGTCAGAGACTCCATAGCGTTTGGAGCTCAATCCTGGGGCCAGCAGAATACAAACTAGACCAGCTTCAAGAAGCAAATCGTCAGCTTGATGATGGAACGTTTGAGTTACATCAACCAGTGAGTAATACAAAGTCCACAGCGAGGCGAACACTGGGAGGATGCAAAAGCGAGTCGAAACGAATCCAAAGAAAGAAAAGAGAGCGCCAAGCAAAGAGATGAGTTCGATTGATGGGAACGTCGCTACGTGGAACAACTTGAAGATTCTGATCCAGCTCGGTCGCTCGATGAACGATAAAACTTTGTCGTGCAAGAGTTTTCCTGTGATAGGCTGAACCACTGGCGGCAGCACACCATCGACATGGCTAAACAAGCCTGTAATCAGTCGTAAGTAAGTTGCATCATGGGAATTATTGATTAACGCCGGTCGTCGTGTTCTTCCGGTCGACGGTCACGATTCACTTACCTTCAGCTTGAATGTAGAAGCTTAGGAAAGCTGCCAAATAGATTCCACAGAACGAGCGCAGGATGAGATTCCTTGTGATGATAACGTTCGACAGTATCGACATCTTCTCGGCCTCAATCATTCCTCCCACACAAAACAATTAGAATTAATTTTCCAAAACTGTTTTCGGGAAATTCTCGGCGACTCTCAAACGAACGAGGAAACTGTGACGAGCTGGCGATGAGCGGCGGCTCCAGTGACTAGATTCGTGTTATCGCGATCTGGAACTCGACTTAAATCCTCTGTTTTCAATTGAATTAATGTGAATCAGTGCTCGGCGAAGCAAAGGGCACGCAATACTGAAAAGAGAAATTCAACCGAGCGGCGGTTGACAAAAGGTCGATGAATGATAAGGAATTACAAGCGAGTTGCATGACGAAAATATTTGCTCATTCTTTATTCATTATGCAGATTGGACGATCTGAATCTCGAATACAACAACTCAATCAAATTCGACGACGTGTAGGGCGCAGCGACGTTGACGATGAAGAGCTTTCATCTTTGGATTCGTTGGGCTTGCCGCGAGTCTTTTTCTCTTTAGGTTTAGCAGACCTCTGCACTTGGTCTGACGGTGAAGTCTTTGGCTTTCTTGCAGTCTTTGGGACAGGTTTGGGAGGAGCGACGTCTTCATCGTCACTCAAATCAATGTAGACGACTGGAGAGACCGTTGAAGTTCCGACAGCTGGCGAGCTTCGGCTGTACTTGTTGGCCTTTGGTTTCTGTTTAAGAAATTCGACGAACGACAAAGCCTCTGTTGCCTTCTCCTCGATTTCGGGAGGCTCCATTAGGTGCCTCAGACTTTCTTTCCGGCAGTAAAGAATCTGCTTGAAGCACTCGTGATCAGGAATGTTATCGGTACAAATCAGCTCCACTTCTATGTGGATCTTTTCCACTTCATCGTAACGTTTAAGTCTGACCAAAGTGTCTTCGCATTGAAAGAGCCAACGGATCGAGAAGACAGCGAAATTGATTTTGTTGATCATAAGGAATTCGCTGTCTTTGACTCGTCGCAATTCATCGCAGACCTTTCGCCATTGATTTAGTGCGAATGTGTTGAACTCTGCACTCGTGCTCCATCTGCGAGTAAGCCACATCAAGCGAGAGTAGTGACAACCGACTTGAAACGTGTTGAACTTGAGCTGAGGCGTTTTGCAGATCTCACATTCGCAGTCCAGTTTGTGCACGAAATGTTTGAGTTGACGGCTCAGCAGATCAGAGTTGTCCTCGTAAATTGTTGAGATTTCCTACAAATTGAATGGTTAACAACGAAATCACGTCTACGGTTGATGGTAACTTACACATTGAATTGGACTTGATGGCGTGACGGCGCACTTTCTGATGTTCTCCACTTGGAAGTCGAAATCAAGCGAAGCTGCTAATGGTTCGACTTTGAATGGCGACTCAACGAGGATCTCTTGGCTTATTCCGAGGAGTTTGGTGATTTCTTTAAGCTGAGCCTGGAACGAGAAAATTTGAGTCTACTGAATAGCTCACGAACAAATCGTCTTGGCTTACCTTCGCCCGATCGAGTTTCTCCATGTTGAGATATCTCAGGATTGACAACGAAAGAAGTTCAATGGTCTTGAGGCAGAATCGGTTTTTGGCAGTTGCGTAAAGCAGCGATTGGATCGCAAGCTCGTAGTGGTCCATGTCGACCATCCTGTTCATCGAATGGTTGATTGCTTCAATGTTGTAGCGGTAGAATATCTGGTGGAACTGACAGCTAAACTCATAATCGCAACCCGACACGCTGAGCAGTCTGGTGCATCCGAGGCTTAAGAAATTGTCAGCGCTTCTGTTGCAGCATTTCAAGTTGATTTCCATGATACAGAAGTAGACTTTTGCGTGGATAATAGCGCGGCACGGAGCTTCTTTCGGCGCGTTCCAAGTCTCCCACAAAATTTTGAACTGCTCCCAACGTTTAAAGGCAGACGACTTCTTTTTCGTGGCTAGAAAGACCCAGAGGCTCAAGAGGTATGACAAGATGAAGGCTTGAGTCGGCTCCGTTTGCTTCTCAAACGTTGGAATGTATTCGCTGTCTAACGTTTCGTTGGTGCGCTCGAGAATGTTTTCAATTGTCAGCGGCTTCAGCTTCTTCGACATTCTCAAGTAGTTTCCGGTAGTGTCGATGAGAGAGCGATGATGGTCGAGGAAGAACGTAGCGATGTTCATGATGTCTTTCGCCGATTCGCTCTCAACTTTTAAAAGATTCCAGAGCACAGTGAAGGCTTCGAAGTCCTTGTATTTGACCCCACGCATGAAATATTGCGTTGCCATGTTTCTGAGGATGCTGATCATTCTTGTCATCGACAAAACCTTCTCGCTGTCTTCCTTATGCTTCATTAAGTGGCAAACGACGTCGGTGAAATGACGCAAGCTCTCGTTCAAGTATTTTAACTGTTCAATTTCTTCTCGCAGCTGCAGCTTCTCGATCAATTGGCTCACTGTCTGCTTCACATCGCTTCTTGGAACTGCATTGTACAGCATGAAATAGATCGAGTAATTGTTGAGAGCTAACGCTAACGATACTTCGAAGCTGGGCTGATTCTTCTTGCGCAAGAGCGACTCTTCTTTCTCCAGAATCTTGACCACGTTCTTGAATCGGTCCACATGTCTGTCGCTATTCATCTCTTTCAAACTAGTATCAGTGATAGCTTGACTAACGCTCGTTAGCAGTTGAACGTCGCTTGTGTTTTCGACAATTCGCATGAACAACTTCTCGACTGTCTTTGTGTTTTCTCCGCCGTCGTATCGGAACAACGCTGACATTTCAAGCACCATGAACTCAACTTTCTGTCCTTCGAACAATTTGCATGCGTTGCCCGAGAACTTCGAGTCTTTAAACGAGTCGCTGTCGATGAAATCCGTGGCTGATTCGAATCCCAAAAGTCGCGTGGCCTCTCGAAGTAGGACAATCAGTCTCATCATGTTCAGTTTGTAAGCCTTCGTCGCTTTCTTTTCTTCACTTGCACAGTTCCTCTTGTATGCCATGTTTGACGCTATGCCATTCGCGTGGATCAACGCTGTGCTTTTGTCTAGTGGCTTCCCGTAAGCATTTAAAATTGGGCTCATGTCGATCATCGTATCTTTGACTTCTTGTGGTATTTGGGAATAAATTTTGAAGAAAGTTTTCATGCAAACGTCGATGTGTTGGATGTTCTCCTCGAGCAGCATTGGACGTGTGATGAACTGGTAAATATAGTTGTAAACGGAACCGGAAGCTTTCAGCATTCCCGTGTGCTTCGATTTGCACTTCAAACCCAATGTAATGTCCGCGTCGTATTTCACGTGATATTCAACTTTGCTCGTAAGAGATGGCACGAACTTTTCACTCTTAACAAGAGTGCATGCGAAGCTCATGATGGTTCCTATTGCCGAGTGGATCTGGTGTCGTTTGATGTCAGAGCAGCACGCCAAAACTCCTTCCTTGTTCTTTATGAATTTGAAGACATGGAAGAACCTGATGGAGAGATGATAGTATGCAGCGAAGCAATCAGCTGTCATCTCGAAGAGCTTCACGTTTTGTTTGAAGAGCTGAGCGACGAACATAGTCGCTCCTTGAAGCCGAACGTCGTTTGTCTCTTCGCTGCTGAAGTGATTGGAGTGGAGATCTTTGATTCCAGCTTCAGTGATTGCACCAGCACAGCACATTTCTAGGGCTTTTTGCAATATTTTATAACATATCCGATACTTCTTGTTAGTCGTTGGCTCATGTGCTAGCTTCTCGGCGAAGACCAAAGCAAACGAGATGACGCCAGCTTGATCGTGACCGTACTCCACGAGCCAAGTGAGAATCTTGAGAACTTCGCTGAAAACATCGTCGCTGTTGACCACAAACGATTGGTTCGAGACGCCTTTGAGTAATGTTGCTTGGAGCAGCTCGATGATTTCGCTCCATTTCTTCTCCTTCACGAATTTCGATGTCGCTCTTAATAGCGAATCCATCAAGTTAACGCACAGTTTTGAGTCCGTGCCATGCAGCCGGAGAAACGACTCGTAGTTCTTGTACAACGAAGTCCGTTGCTTCTTTGTCTCGGTGACTATCAACAGCTTGTCCGCTAGATAAAGAACCGTTTCGGGGTTCTTGCATTCAGGCATCGCATTGAAGCTGCAGAGAGCGACGAGCTCTTCGATAAGATACGCTCGGTACTAAAAGATGGAAGAAAGTTAATGCAACTGAGACGTTGAGTGTTCTTCTGGTCTCACCTTGTTTCCAGCTATGTAATTGTATAGAGTGCTGATCAGAAAGTCTTTGTTGCCGGTCGCCTCGTCGAGAATTGTTTTTAACAGCTTGAGTATTTCAGTCGCCTTCGGAATTGAAAGCTTCGCGTTGCCGGCGATCTCGATGAGTTCTTTGAATGATTGCTGTTCAAAGTATCTTCCTTTTGCTAGCTGTTTCTTTAGCTCTGCCACATGCTCGGAGCTATTTTCCGCTGTCGATATTTTCAAGCAAATCTCCCTCAACATAAACAACAATTTATCTTCCTTCGACATTTTCACCGGGAATTCACTCTGAGATCGGCAAACCTCCAGTCGCAAGTGATTGCTTTAATCTTTAACAACAATTTCTGTCTGATATCCGTCTTGTTCGATGGCTTAAACACGAATAAAATATATTTAACTTTCCACAAACCTTTTATAGCGCCAACGGAAATTCGAGCGGGGCGAAGAATTTTCAAATATTTGAATTTTTCCGTTAAACTCAGAGAAGCGCGCGACTTTCTCATTAAATTTTCCCGCAAGGGAATTCAACTACATCAAAGTAAACAAATTTTTGGTTCGAAATCTTCAATCGCTCATAAGTTAAGAAAGCAGCAAGCGAAATGGATCTGCTCGATGACATTCTGTCGTCCATGGATAAGAACAAACGACCCGCGTTAAGTCAACCGGATAAAGCGATTCAGAGTGAGTTTGGAGCGATTTCTAAATATTTTCCGCGATGCTTCATGATTTTCATTCTATTTACATATTTTAGAACGTTACCAAGAAGCGCAGAAAGTAGCGGAGAAAGAGCGTGAGATAATCAAGAACTACAAGGTAAAGATCCAGAACAAACTTGCGGCCTTTTTAAAAGATGAGAAGTTGGGAACGATGCAGTTCGATCCGATGGAAAAAGTTTTCAGGTGCGTTGATCAGCTCAAATAACACTCAAGACTTAAAGCGACAGCCTTGCGCAGTCTCTGTCTCGATCATTGCTAAACTAACTTTATACCTTTTTCTCTAGATCTGTGATTATTGAAACGGTTGAAGAGTCATGCAGCTCGTTATACTGTCACACCTTCGGCAAGGAGGATCGATACGTTATAGTGTACAAGAACCCGCCGTCCGAGTTAGAAGTAGAAGCCCGCAGATATTTCGACTACACCAAATGGGACAAAACCATCGAAGCTGAGTACAAAAAGAAGAAGGAAGAAGACAAACTCGTCATGGTGCCGACTGCATGTTCTTCGGACGCTGCGAACGGAGAAGCTAGAGAGCAATCGAAAGGCGGCAAGAAAACAAAGTTAGTTCACCTTGAGTGCGAGGCATTGGGCACAGATCTCAACAGAAACTACGGCATGGTGTCGACCGAGCTCAAAAAGGACACGCGAAGCATCGAACAAACTTTGAATGACATCCAGCAGAAGAAGCGCTTGAAGACGCAACATCAATCAGAGAACATCTAGGTATGAGATTAGCTTTCGCAAAGTACCAAAGTTAGATATCAACCGATAGCATTAATCGTCGACGATGACAGACAACATCAGAGAGCCTTCTCAACTTATTTAAAAACTTTTATTAAACTTTCTTCAACACTTTTCATGTCTTGCGACCTTCTATAATTATGATCGATCAATTAAAAGCAAAAGAACTGTCTTGGTTTCCAAGATGAAATCGTGTCCATTAACAGAAGCTTAAGAAATTCTCATCCCTCCGTTTGTTAGGTAACAAGTTTGATTAGTTTCTCTTCGAAAATAATAAAAGATGAATTAGATGATTACAGAAGTTTGATATTTTAAGCCTTTGGTAAATTAATATAAGAAGAACTGCGGTCAAGTGCGTGACGCAACGATATCCTTAAGTGAATAGAAATAAAAGAAGGTAAAATACTATTGCAACCGCCTGAAATGCCCGTTAACGATCAGACCTTGTGGAATTAGATTCCGTTGGCCTGTCGCACTCCTCTCGATGGATAAGACTTGTCGAGGTTCATGAAAGGCCTCGGAGCTGGGAATTCTGATACATTGTGGAACAGCACCGAGTAGCGCGCCTCGAGATCAACGACTAAACGTGTGATCGGTTGGTTTGGGTTCGGACTCGGATATTTTCCATTGGCACCGTTTTCAATACTGTTTCTCATCGACGAATGTCGTCGAGGGACTTCCGGTGGAGCTGGATTGTTGTTCGGAGCGATGACTGGAGTTTGGGGAGCTCGCAACTGAGCTTGTGAGCTCAATCGATGGGGAGGCAATGGCGGAGCTGATGCGTCAGTTGAGTCAATGCTCTTGTCCATATTGCTGATGTTATTCGATGATCCCGAGCTGGGCAGCCTTCGTGGTGCTGATAAGTTTTGTTCGTTGCTCGACAGATTCAAGGCGTTTGTGGATTTCGCATGATTGTTGGTCAGGTTTGTGCCCGGTTGACGTGACGGTACTGGGGGTGGAGGCGGCTTGTTTGTTGGCCTTTGTGCGCCTGATTTCTGTACAGGAGCTTGAAAGTTCAGAGCGTCCTGAATTTTCTGCTGATTGCTTGCGTTCATTCGGATTGTACCGAAGTGATTATCAGAGTTAAAGGGACCGGAAGGCGAAACAGCGACCGGCGGCGACCTAAAGCAAAAAAGAAACTGAAATTACATCCGACACGCTTGAAGCGACCACGAGGAAAACTACCTTGGCGATTTCATTGATTGATGTCTAGCGACAACTTTCCTATTGCTATCACCATTAAAGCTATTATTCCCACTTGTCACCAGCTTAAGCTGAGGCGGAGGCTTCGGGGCTAAGTTCGGTTTTCCATGATTGATGACTTTGGGGGGGTTTGGTGCGGCACTAACTTGTGGCCGACCAAAGAGCGACGACTTATTCGCAATCGCATCGGATATGCTTGGAGAAGGTGATGGGGTGTGATTGGCGCTAATGACACTAAAAATGTAGAAGCACGAGGACAAATGTCAGCAAGCAAGCATTGACAGCACGAGGAGCCCTTACCTTTGTTTCGATTTAATCTCATTGATGAACGAGTTGGATGACGGTGGTGTCGTCTAAAAATAGAAGCGCGATTAAAAATATAAGATAGAGATTTGGACCATCGCAAGGAAGGGAAAATATTTATAGAGCGCCGCGCGTAGGTCGCTATTCCACTTACTTCCTTCTGCTCTGCAGCGACATTCGTTTCTTTTGTTGGTGATGTCTTGTTCTTCTTAAGTGTCAACTTGAACTGAAGTTCGTCGGTGATGTTGGCAAAGCCACCGGGAGGTTTCCTCATCGGTGAGCTTGTTGCAGAATCTGGTGACGTTTTCACTGTCGTTGGTCCTCGTGAATGAGACGGTGAAGGTGCCGGGTCGCCTGCCACTCTACCTGCAATGAGCGGACCGCTTTTGTCGACTGTCTTCACTTTCTTCAACTGTGTGCCTTTCTGAATCTGACCGAGCAGCGCATTCCGAGGGTCGCCACCGCCCGAGCTTGGCGCAGCTGGAACGAATTTCTTAACTGGTGCCATCATTGGCGGTGGAGGGGGTGGGGGACCAGGCATTGTCCTAAAGTTCTTCGACTCTCCTACAATCAAAATGATAAAATTATTCGAACGAAAATCTTTTAGTGATAAGAAACGTCCTTGAGGCTTTGATCGCAGAATTGAATGATTCATGGACACTTACACTTCAGCAAAACGATCGTCGTCACCAGACGAGGGCTCCAAAGGTGCTGAGTGGCAGTTTCTGCTTCCAGCGAGCACAATCGATTGTTCCACCCAATTGTTCTTTATTCTATTTCGCTTATCCTCTCGAACCCGAACGTGTTCTCGATGCTGCAGTCGATTCGATACTACTGAAGACGTTGGAACATTCTCGAGGCGAAGATCTAGCGTGTGCGATGGTAAACAGTGGAATGATTCGAGCAGATTTCAAATGAAAGTTTTCCAAAATTTTCTCCCAAATGATTCACACTCAGCCGACGCGCACACTGACAGAAATATTTGTAGGATTACAAAATCGCGCAGGCGAGATATTTCGTCGCGTGATATTTCATAGATATCCGAGGTATCCGAGATATCTAAACTGTGATCCAGCAATGATTTCAAATGATCTGTCGATTCCAAAGTCGAACACGTGGCGACGACCGTTGAATCCACAAAAACGTGATCAAAACAATCCGAGATATTTCGTCGCGATATTTCTCTCAGTGAATTAAGCAACGAAGCTCAGCGGTAACGTTCAGAAAACTTTGTCAGAAAAATAAAAAATGTCTGAAGCTGAGATATTTGAAATTAAAATTCAAATATCATGGAATTAAGCAGCAGAAACCCAATAAATAACGATAAAAGTCTTTGTTTGTTTTGTGATAAAGCGTTTACGAATAATGTAGATCAAGAAAATCATGTAGAACGTGACCATAAGACAATTTTAGTGAAGGGAAAAGGGAGTAGGAAAAGTGAACGAATAACAAAAAATATCTCGAGCTCGGAAAATTCTCAGTTTCCCGGCTGCTTCCACTGCAGCAAGCGATCGACCCGGACCGACGACCTCGAGTCGCTGTTCCAGCATCTGTTAACATCGCACAAGGATGTTTATTTCGGCTGTAAATGTAAGATCAGAACTCAAGACAAAGTTTCCCTTGCGACACACAGGAAAAACTGCAAAATCGGTGGCGGAAAAACTGCTCGCGGACCAGCGGAAAATGTGACGAGAAAAGCCGTCAAGAGCAATGGAGACTCGAAGTACGAGAGTCTATCGGAGTCAGAGGACAGTGCATCGACCAATAGTCGGGCCCTGTCTGCCATTCACAAAAAGTCTGATAGGAGCAAACTGAAAAATCTTAGTAGAACTGTAAGCGAGAAGGGCCGGAAGAACAAGAGCTCGGGCAGCAGCACAATCAGCAGCAGCAGTAGCAATCGCACTGGAGAGGAAGAGTACACGATCCCCTTGACGAGACAAAAGCTGAAGGAACCGCCGACGTTTGCGAGACTGGGCGCCACGCAGAATCGGTCGTCTAGCAATAAGAAATCTCTAAAGACCAACAAAGCGACTGCGGCAGTTGACAGCAAGCCCGTCGCGAACTCGTCACCGGCAACCAAAACCCTTCGTACAAAATCAAGCAAAGTCGTTAATACAAATTCTCAAAACCCTTCAGAGCCGGTGGAAATCGTACAGAAGGTCGAGCCAGTTAGCGCAGAGTTCGACGAAGATTTTTATAAGAACATCAGCCAAAACATTCGAGTCAACTTGAGCAGCTACGTTGATGGCAAAAGTGACCGCCTTCTCAATCGGCCGGTGTTCGATAAGATTGCTTCAGCAGATTGTGAAGCCAAGTCATCGAACACTGTGACCACTCACGATAAAGAGATCCACGAGGCCACAAGCTTCGAGCTCTCAACACCATTCCCAGCTCTCTTAACCGCCGAGCAGTACGGCTTCGGCGAATCAAATCCCAACAAGCACAAGCGGCAAATCACCAAAAATTCGTGGAAGTGGAAGTGGGATCTGATCAAAAAGTATAAATATGTGAACGAAGGTGGAAAGATTGTCAAGAAGGTGAAGCAGATAACGACCGGACTGAAAGATTTATCGCAATTGGATATGTGGACGCAGTTGAGCATGCGATCGCGCTATGAAAGCTTAAACGTCAGTTCAGCGTTCGACAACGGTTTGAGCCAATCGCTCTCGACACGAACCATCAAAACGCAGAACATAGAACAGCTAAATCACATTCTGGATAAGTGCTTAACACCACAGATTGATATTGAACAATTGCAACAGACTATCATCAAGGCTGAGCCAGAGGAGAGAGAAGATTTTAACGATCAACTCGAAATGAACCACGCGAACAAGCTCGAGGAAGCGAACGATGAAATTCTCGCCATGTGCAATCTGACTAGAACGAATGCCACAAAGCCATCGAGCATAATGCTAAGTGGCGAGTGGGCTCGACCTCGTTGCTTCATCTGCGTCGGTTGCGGCATGCAGTTCGATCTCATGAAGAGCTTAAACGATCACAAGAACTCTGAACACCCGTACGTGGTGTCAGCGCACTACGAGATCGTTGGACGAGAGAATCTCGAGCAGAAGCTCTACAAGAACCTTTTTCTACCGAAGAAAGCTCTCCAAACCAATGGATTTGCGCGTAGTCTATCCGTTAACAGTGACAGCAAATCAAATGAAACCAATGAAGCCTCAACCTCCTCTGATAATAGTTCTAAGTTTTTCGTGGACCAGAAAGAAAAGGAATGTTCAAAATGCCTAAAAATGATAAAATACTCAAGTGATAACGATATCGATAGACATATTCTCGACTGCGTCGAGGACCGCGTGTGGCTGCAGGCGAAGCGAAGAAGCAAATACCGGCGGTCGCGCAGGAAGAATCGAAAGACGACGAGAAAGTCGCGGTTGTCAATCGATCACAAGAAAGCTGTTTCTAGTCCATCAACTCCATCAACTAAAGACAATACTGAAGGTAATGAGACTTTGACACGCTCGTGGACTCTTTTCTGACCTTTTGCGTTTGTCATTTTAGGTGAAAACTCGACGTTGTCGATATCGAATCCGCCAACACCAAAAAACGATCTCAAGAATTCAACTGTAATCACTTCCAAAGTGGACAAAGCCGAACCTTTGCTTAACGAAGTCAAGACCTTGAACGGAAAGACGAAGGAAGCGATGACCATCAAGAGCTTTTTTCGAGTCAGCAAAATGATCCCAGCGGCTCCGCAGAAACTCGTTGTGCAAATGCTGGAAATTCCTCCTCAAGCCAACAGTTCGTTGCGGAGTTCGCTTCGATCTTCGTCGGCTAAACGTTCAAACGTTATTTCGTTGGATGCAAAAAACGAAACGGCGTCAAAAAACGGGGAAGCTCTGGAGACGTCATTACCGACTGCAAGTGACGACATTGTGAAATCAGAGGAGCCAGAAGTAAAGCGTGAGGACGAGAATGTCCCACAGCGTTCAAGCGATTCTCTCATTCCATTAACAATTACCACACCCGAGAAGAACGCCGATCTTCAGCTCTGCAGTCCCACAAGCTCGTCATCTTTGATCAGCCCCACCTCAATTTCCAATGTGCCTAAGAAGAAAAAGAAACTCAACGACTGCATTGCCATGTTGACTTGCAAGATTCAGGAGAAGCTTGGCGTGAGTTTCTTCGAGGGCCCAGCAGAGGAACCAACGTCACCAGAGAAACCTTTAATCATATCACCCCCATGCTCTACCGAGAAGAAACCGGCTGAAACGATCTCGTCAATGTCCTTTCAAATTGAATCTTTGTTGAAGGAAAATTCGTTCGCCGAGCCAGTTCAGGAAGAAGTGATCGACCTGAGCATTAAGAAGAAACCAGCTGAAGACAAACAGCAGACGATCGTAGAACCGATTGTTAAACCACTGACTAATGAAGTGAAGCCAGAGCTTGAACTACCAAAGTTTGATAGCGTTGATAAGCTACAGCTCGACGAGCCGAAAGTTGAAGTTACAGAATCATCTAACCATGTGGAAGAAGAAGTGAAAGAAATTGCAGAGCCAGAAAGTTGTGGATCCAAAGCTGAATCGCCAGAGCTGGCAACGACAGTGAACGATGTGGAAAAGTGTGAAGACGTAAAAATCAGTGAAGAAACTTTAACCGAAGCTAAGAGCGAAGTTGATGTAGTTGAATCGATTGTGGAAGCTGAAGTGGAAATTAAGAAAGTTGAGTTAACTTCACCGGTCAACGTTGACTCTTTCAAGATTAGCATCCCCAAAGACAAAATTCCGAACTTGAATGACATACTTGATCAGTATCAAGTGATAACGGTCAACAACATCAAAATTTCCGAGTCAGAACGGCGAGCATTCGAAGAGCAGAAGAATCGAATTTTGCAAATTCTGAATAAAACCAAAAACTTGACGAGAAAGATCACAAACAAGAAAGGCAACGGTAAGAGAGCAGTGAAACGAAAAGCTCCCGCAAGGAAAGCACCGACAAAACAAAACAAGCGAAAGGAAGTGACAAGCACAAAGCCGGACGTCGCAGTGAAAGAAGACGTTCCGGTCAAGCCTGACAACGTCGAAGAGAAAATCGAGGAAGTAATTAAAACGACGAACCGAATCAGATGCCGTCGTTTGTCCGTGGTTGTCGATCCAATCGTCACGTTGTCTGCTTTCCAGAACAAAACCCGTAAAATTCGTCTCACGAACAACTCGCAGCAGAACGGATTCTACGAGCTTTTAGCGGCTAGTGAACAATTATTCGGTGACAGCAAACCGAAACCTGAAGCTGCGACCACTGAAGAGTCCGAAGTTAGCTCGACTGAACCCAAAGACGTTGAGAAGGAAGAAGTCGTGGAGTCTTCAACGTCATCGAAAACTCGAGCAGCCAAGTCAGTTGCCACGAAAGAGCTGAAGAAGCTGGCGAACGAAAAAGTTTTGGCTAACAAGAAGCCGGAAAATGGTTCTCAGCCGAAGTCAAAAGCTAAGAAACCAATCGAGAGCCAAGTTATGATAGAGACTGACGATCAAAAACCAATAAATGAGAGTGAGATCGAGACTGTCATCCCGCTCGCTAAGAAATCACGAGCGGCCAAGCAAAATGTTGAGAACATTGGCTCGCCTTTTGTTGTCATCGAGACTTTGGAAGAAGCGCTCGAGACAGAGAAATTGAACAACGATTTGCAAGCCGCGCGAGCAAACACTAAGCAAAGAAAGCCAGCCGCACGAGCCAAAAAGACGACTTTGCCTTTAGAAGAAATTAAAGTCGAGCAAAGTGTAAAAGTCAATTCGAAGGAACAACCCAACAAGAAGAAGAAAACGCAGCGAGGCAAACAAATGCCCAAAAAAGAAAATCTTCTCGACGTCTCGTTCTCTTCAGATGCGAGTGTTGAAAACGATATTCCGCTGTCTAAGCTCATCGAATCGCCAACAGCTGATTTGGAACCAAAAGCTAGCGAAGAAACAGCAACAAACCTCAACGATTCGATAGAAACTACTGAGCCATCGGAAGCTTTCAAGACGCTCGAGATCTCGAACGAAATTACCAGCAAAGAACAGTTCACGGTCGTTCCAAAATCAACCGATCTCGAAACCAAAGATGACGAGAAGCAGTCGGAGCCTTTCAAATTGAACAGAACTTCATCCACTGTTGATCTGATAGCGCAACGCGATGACAAAGAGAAGTCGTTCGATCCATTCGTTATCAACGAAGATTCGCTGTTCAATGACGATATGGATAACGACCCAAGTGATAAAATTAACGATCTAGTGAACAACATCATCAACAGCTCAGAGTTTCAAAATGATTCCGAGAGTGAGAAAAGCGAATGCTACCGAACGTTGCCGACCAAAGACCAGAGCACTCCATGCTTAATTTGTAAACGAAGCTTCCGCAATCAAAAAGGCTTCGAGAAGCATTGCACGACTAACACCCACATCTTAAAAGTAGAACGGAGGAATCGAGGGCTCATGAAAGTCCATGAGAAAGAAGTTGCAGTTGAGCCTGAACCGGTCATGAAGTCACCAACGCCTGACGATGCAGCAAAAGTCTTTAGGACAAAAGGCGCATTGAAGACGTTCGACATTATTTTGGACGTTTCTGCATCTCGCAATGATCAGCTGGCACTCATCGACCCTCCCAAAACACCGCAGCGTATGGAAGTTCTCCCAACAATCAGCATCGATCTTGAGCCAAAGCTTCCGCATGGTAACGACGACAAGCTTTACTACGAGTTCAAAATGGAGAAGAAGCCCGAAGACATGACACCGAAAGACAAAGACCAGCTATTCGACAGTCTCTTTAATAGCCTCGAAGCAAAGGCTAACGAGACAGAACATCTATTTGCTTCAAAGCAAACTTCGTTGTCTGTCACACCGCAAGACTCGGAGATCGAATCGTCGAGCACTTCTTGGGACCTCAAACACGACATTGAATGGGAAGCTGACAACACCGACAACAATGTTCCCTTCGCCAACGCCATAAAAGAACGTTACCCGAAGAAAGTCGCTGTGAAAATCAACAAGTCCAAGGACACAGCCGTGAGCATTCCAACCAAATCTCTCATCATGGGAAAAATATTTAAGAAGCATCGCGACAGAGAAAAGCAGAAAACTCCGCAGGCCGACGCTCCGAACAACAAGCCGGGTATCAAAAACAGTCTCGACGAGATTTTCGATCACCTTAAGAACTCGGCGGAGATTGACGACAAAGTTCTAACGTGCCCGTCACCGAAGACTTTGCTAAAGAGCTCGGGCGGAACTTTCTCGCCTCACTCGTCCAACTCCAACGACATGCTCGAGACTGCGTCGCACTCGAACAACAACAACATTTACAAAAGCAAACCTGTTCACCCAACGCCGGACAAGGAAGTGATAAAACCGAAAGCTGCTGCTGAGGTTATCGTGAGCAACGATCCGCCGATTCAAGATTCCGTCGACGAAGGAATCGGGAAGAGGAAATCCCGAAGGAGGTGCGCGATTAAAGCAAAAACTTTCGCTGAAACGTGGAGCTCCGACGAGTACGAAGAGCTGCACGACACTGAAGACATCATAAGCATAATCAATGAAATCGAGAAGCGCGAGCTAATTAAAAAGCGAAAAGCGATGAAAGCTGAAAATCATTTCGACGATATCGCAAAGCTGTCTGACTCGATCGAGAGCCCAGTGAAGAAAGTCCATGTGGATCCAACAGTCGAGAAGAAATCCTGCCTTGCTCAAGACAGGGAATCACTCGAGAAAAAGAAAATTTACTTCTCCGTCGAGCAGAAACCTGAAAAAGCTTGCAAGAAGCGTCGCTCAAGCATAGCAAAGGAAGGCCACAAGTCTGACGAGGAAACATTCACTGCCACGAAAGCTGAAAAGCCGATGAAAGCGTGTTCGTCAATTAAGAAGCGGCGAATGAGTTGCTTCGTTCCTTCCACGATGTCTTTCGACGACCATCCGAAAGTGAAAGCGCCAAGTGCCAAACAGACACTGCAAATGGAGCCTGAGACCCTCAGACGGTTCGAGAAAACAAATGAAAGCTTAGACGTTAAGACAAAGTCGAGCGCATCGTCGAAGAAGGCCGACTCAGAAAAATCGTTCAAGAATCACAAGAAGTTTGCTAGTTTACTGAACCATTTTGGTGGCCAACAATCGACGAAGAGAAAGGTTCAGAAGCATCGAAAAAGGCCTAAGAATAAAGTCAAGAACATTGCCTACGATTCCGACAGCGACTTCGAACTAAACGTAGGAAAGAAATCGAAAGCTGCTGCGCCTATCAGCGAAAGCTCAAGCTCCGAAGACGACGAAGAAGCGAACTTCATTGAAACGACGCCAAAGCCAATAAAACAAAGCCATGCGTCAGCGTTTTCATCGAGAAGCAGTAGCGTGAACGATATGACAATGATGAAGGAGCCACGGCCCTTGCCAAATGATCTCAAACACGTAGTTCCATCGACTACCAACTTTACCGCTGCCATATCTGAAGACATGATCGATTCGAACGCGTGCAACCGAACAAAGCGACACAGCTCCGAAAAGCTTTACTACTGGTCATCATCATCAGAAAGCGATCCGGAGCAAGGAGACACAGCCGATGGCGAGAACGAGGACTCGGTCGTGCCCCATCAACCTGAACAGCACGGCTGGATCGTCGGCGACTCGCACAAAAAACTCGTGACTCTGCTGGCGCACGCCAAAATCAAGAAGAAAATCAATTAATTGTTTCGATACGCACGACAGAAGATTGCAGTGTTATAAATTAACGTTTTAGTTAATTACCGATAGATTTGTCTTCATCTAGTTTCCCCGCGATCTTAATTTCATATCTCTAATCACCCGAAAATCCACTTAACTGTAATTGAAGCGATAGAGCGATATGGTTTAGTCGGCGTAGCTTAGGCCGTTTCATAAGATTTCGTAAAGCATAAAAATATTTTAAGGGAGTAAATTAATATCATTGAACTATTTTACATGAAAGTGCTAAGTTTTTCGAGGAGAAATTCAAAATCTATGACGAGGAGTTTATGAAACAAGAGAAATATCTTTCGAGCGAATCAGATGTTCTAGCAAAGTCTTAAATATTTAAAAGGAAAATAGAGCTTGCAAGTTATGAGCGGAATTATGTAGCATAATTATAACTGAATTTGATAAAGGTGAATGGTCATAATTCGTTGAGCGCTCTCGCGAACCAGTGAAGTTAGTTGAAGTGTTCGAATTAAATTTATTGATTTTGTAAATGATACGCAAATGCAAATAATGTGTAATTTGATAAATGAATGAACTATAATCCAATTAAACTATCACAAACGTAGATGTAACCATCGGATTCATCTAGAGAGGAAAGAGAAGAAGAAATTTTATGCAAAAAGTCATGCGTCACTTCACGTAATTCTTTCGATCGGAGACAACTTTATAATTACAATATGTGTTCAGTTCCCAAGTCATTAATCCATTAGTTTTTCCTTCTCGTTTGAGTTCTATTTAATGGAATGTGGAGCCGTCTTCAAGGACTTTTTATATGTACATCGTAACATTAGTTCAATTTTCGTCATTCTTACGTTCTTGCTAAATTGATGTTCAAAATTTTAGTTAAGAAATATTTACAACAGAGAACAGAAATCGCATAGAAATATTGTGGAACGAAATAAAGCGAAATCCCAAAATAATTTCCGCTCTTTTACGTCGCCAGGAAAAAGTCTCTTGTTCTAACCACGTTGCCTTTTATTTCCTTCAATATTTATCGAAAAGTAACATGTCTCATATGGAACATCATCAGTCACAGCTCATCACAATCGCGTTCGCTCTGAGTGACTCAAAGTTGTCCCAGCCATTGTAACAACGCATCAGAACGAAGGCCAGTGTGATATTCTAGAGTCAATTTATTTACATTTTCAGGTTTCGTAGCCGCTCTGCTGCGCGGAGTCTGACGCTCGACCGCTCTCGTCGTAGTCGTCAACGGCCGCAACTTCATGCTCATCCTTTCGATGCTTTAGGAATCCTTTCAGAGTTCTTTCTTCTCTGTGGTCTTCGTGAGAGATTCCTTCGAATGGAGGCGAAAATATTTTGCGAGGGTTCTGCTCCTGGTCAATTTTACTTTGAGTTTTGTCTTCCTGTGAATAAGAAAATTCATTTATAAGGCCTCAAGCAATTGTCATAAGACAATTAGATGGTTAGAGACCACAGAAAAATCGTCAACTTACATTTTCACCATAAGGTAGTCGCCGATACAAAGTTTCATATCTCAACTTGTTGAGCGAGTAGGGATGGAACGCTAGCGTTCGCTTTCTCACGTAGCTGTTCGTTTGCAAATAAAGTAATTATTAGATCAATCCAACGGAAAGCTTCGGTTTAACTGACTTGAAACAGCAGCTGCGAAAATGTCGAGTTCCACAAGCACGAGAGCATTCTGCTCCGCAGCTGTCGCAGCTCATCGCAACAGGGTTGGTTGATCCAAACTCCCAGATTGCAACGCCTGAGAAGTAAAATAAATTCCAACTTGATGCCATCGAAATGTCTTCAGTTTGACTCACAAAAAACGATTAAAAATGTGACGGGAATCGATTTCATGTTGATGAGCGTTTAAAATCAAAAAAGTGCACTTGAACTGAGATTTTCCTTGCTAGCCATACAACTTCATTATTTAATCCATTTCAAGTTGTAACACTTTTTCACTTGGATCACTTTGAGAGACTTCGCCTCGTTACTGGTCGTGGAGAAACTGCAAGAGATTTCCTCGACGGCGGCTCCTTATATAGCTCAGCGAGAAGAAAAACTCTCATCGACGCCAGAGATGAATTTATGAAACCAACCGCATAACTTTCTTGGTTAACTTCTCCGTTCACTCGATAACGCATGAATGGGTTTCGGTTGGCGTCGAGAGCTTTTCTCACTCCTCTCTCGATTTGAGTCCTCAGGCGAAGACATTCCAAAAATAAGTAATTAGTTAATTCACAAAACACATTTTCCATTTTTGCCTCGCTCGATTTCTTATTCTCTTTGCCGGCCAAAGTTGATTTCCTTTCATCCTTTCCATTTATGACTTTCATTAGTAAATTTGCTCATTGAGCTCGCAGCTCATTCATGGCGAAGTTCGTGGGAGAATTGCTTCTCAGTTCGCAGGAGATGACGACACTCACTTACCTTACAAAGTTTTGCGTTTCGCTAATAAAAATGCAAATCACTTTATGCGATCGAAACTCTCTTTAAGAAGCAAACGTGCGATGCATAATGACTTAGACTCAACGGGTTACCATCGTATTTTTGGATCATAATTAGACGGAAAGATCCCCAAATCTCAGCGGGTTAGCGAGTTGTATCGTTTGATGCCGAAGTTTATTAATAATTCATGATTGAGCTTTTAATTAGTCAGAATTCTTCTCCGCCCCCGCAATCTTAACCGAACATCGGAAACGTTTCGGGAAAAATGTCGAGCAAATAGAAAATCGTAAAAAGGATTTTATTAGCTTCATGCTGTCGGTCGTTTGAATCTGCAAAAGGCGCAGCGATGGTTTGACCTTGATTTCAATTGATTTTCGTCGGATCAATTTTGTGATTTATTTACCGTTTCGCGATGACAAAGTAAGGGTGACATCAAAGGGAAAAGTTGATACGCTGAGCTTAAGGGCAACCACGTACAAACCCGATGTATAATTTGGTACGATGTATAATTTGGTACTTCTGTTATATCAGTGTAGCTCAGAATGATTTGGAAGATCAAAACAGCAAATAAATATAAATTGTTAAAAAAGTTTTTTATCTTTGCGAGCCTCGCAATGCAAATAGAGATTTGTTATAAAAGCAGCAAAGTCATTCTTCGTGTTAAAAGCTGCGAGTGTGATGCCTTACTGCTATCTCGCCTGTAACAATAACTAGAAATCAAAGCGGCCAACAAATATTCTTATCGTTCAAAAACTCGGGGTGAAAATTTTACGACTATGTGAATATCGAGACGATTGTATTTTTCTGCTGCTTAGGATTTCCTAGAATTCGGAAACATAAACACAATAGAAGTTTTTTTAAAAAAACTTGACGTTTGTCAGTCACATGCTTCAGATTAGAAAACTGATTTCCTTGAATTTTTATAAACTCCTTCGCAAAATATGAAGGCATGTAACAAACAGCGTGTGACTCTTTTATCGCATAACATACGAGGCGGAGTTGGACAAATTCACAAGGCAACACGTGGGTGAGACGAGGGATGTGCACAATCTGCTTTACCGATCAGAATTTCCAATATGTTTTCTCATATTGAATCGAATGTTTCCAGCGATTTAAACTTTGGAGAACATTGTCGAAGTGATTTGTTTCTTGTCATTATATTGATATAATATTAAGAGTAATTCTTATCAGTTTGTTTCATGAATGAGAGCTTCGTCGGCATCTGGTTCATGCAATCCTCTCGCGCTGTACAGAATTTTTCGTAAGCACTCCGAATACTGCACGAACACAACAATAATCTGTAGCATTTACTCCGAAAGGAAAAGATTATCATTCAGTCGTCAAACGATCGGGTCGGATCGGGTCGGAAATTTTAAATTTCGAGTTACAATATCGCAAAAATGGGCTTAAAAGCTTCTACAAAATTCAAATCTCAAGAATATTCAGAGTGTTTAAAATATTGTGTGCGATAGAGAATGAATCGGAAACCTCACGTATTTGATGATCAAATTGTGATGTGATAAAAATTCCATTGCGATTTCACCAGATCAGTTCGAATGTGCTTCCACCCTGAGTTCCATGGACTCACAATATTTGAGATTTCTGGCTTCGAAAATTAAGTCTAATAAATTTAGAGCTTTAAACATCGTGAAGTTATATTAAAAAAGCAAAATGTGAAAATAATTCAAATCGAGCGATAAGAATTATCAGCATCAGCCAAGTGGTACAAAGCTTGGGATGGAAAAAACCCAATTGACGGTTGTTGTCCCCACCCAGTCCTCATTTCCCCTTTCAATTATTCACTCTCGTGAGAGAATCCAACGAGAGCAGAATGTCTTGATTTATGATCAATGAGTGATGTGCAACATTGCACTGGCGGGCCGGAGAGGAAGAATTGCAGCTGACTTTGTGCTACGATTGGAGATATGGACAGAGCCATGAGCAGCAGAAGCGTTGAGACGTTCCATCGTTTAGTAAGGTATTGATGATGCTTATTATTAGCTTTAGGTGAAACCAAATCACGAAAATGTAAATAAATGTCTCCAAAGTTAGATATAAAAACATGGCAGCAAAACTTCACTCAGCTATTCCATGAATTACTCGTACATTAGATTCTCATAATATTTGCGCTCTTCGTTCGTGTAAATTTAGCTGGCAATATTATGAGAACTTTTTATTCGGATTCTTTCTAATGAATCTGAAGAGCTTATAATCCACAGACAACCATCTTAGAACTGTGAAAATTAGATTTTTCGTCGTCGTTCGATTAGTTTCTCTTGTTCTTTCGAAATTTCGTTAGATTCTTGCAAATAAAATGAGCGTCTGCTGACAATTCAAACACTGCGATGGGGAATAAAATTGATTCTCTCAAAAGTTTCAAGATAGATCCTTCATCCTTGATCAGTCATCCGTCGCTTCAACTCTTCATGCTTCCTCGAAGCACAGATCGGGTTATGACGAATGAAACAAACTTAGACTGTCTCATATCAAAAGAGACTCTTTGTTCGCTCAATTCGTGATTTATTGTGGCGACTCGTTGATCATTAACTTTTTTATGGTGTGCGTTATTTTTATAAGATAAAATGGTAAAAATGCTTATTTTCTCCATTTTGCTTACATTTACTCCGAAAGGAAAAGATTATCATTCAGTCGTCAAACGATCGGGTCGGATCGGGTCGGAAATTTTGAATTTCGAGTTACAATATCGCAAAAATGGGCTTAAAAGCTTCTACAAAATTCAAATCTCAAGAATATTCAGAGTGTTTAAAATATTGTGTGCGATAGAGAATGAATCGGAAACCTCACGTATATCATGATCAAATTGTGATGTGATAAAAATTCTATTGCGATTTCACCAGATCAGTTCGAATGTGCTTCCACCCTGAGTTCCATGGACTCACAATATTTGAGATTTCTGGCCTCGAAAATTAAGTGTAATAAATTTAGACCGTAGAGGTAATTTATTACTATGCAAGAAAATAACGAACAGCCGCGTTAGCGTTGAACCAAGAAGATGAGTCAATCATAATCATTGCACATCTCAACATCTCGTCTCGCAGTCACGTCCAATCGAACCAACCACTTTAGATGTAACAGATTTGAAACCGAGGCTGTGGAAAGAAAATTTACATTCAAATAACTTTCAACAAGAAATACATAAGCTCAACTGTTCGCGTTCTGTTGAACGGCTTTTTGTCCGGCCCTCCACTAGGGTTTATTTAGAGTTTGGCATCCGTAAATTTGTCATTCAAGCAAGTTTCTCAACTAAAAGTCTTGAAAAACAAAGAAATCTCGATTTCTTTTAATGGCTCCACCAGATCTATCAGCTTTGGGCCCAGCTAAGAGCTAAGAAACATTTCATCTGAACACACGATCCCCGTAAGGGATTTTTGACTATGTCCAAAAAACCCTAAAAACGTATTTAAGAAACATCGGCAACTTCAGGCGACGACTCTTAAAGTTCGAACAATTCATAATTTTCTGACGATAAACGGAATTCGATCAAATATTTTTATTTCCCAATTTTTTATGTTGTTTCATCTGTTTTTAGTGGAAAAAAACTCTTATGACATCCTTAAAATAAATTGCGCAAAGAATCGCGAAGAATTGCGATAGATCGGACAAAGAATGGATGTCTCCGTGCTGTTCGACTTTTTATCGTAGCTCATTCGAAAAAATTAAAATATTTTATCCATCCATTCTTTGTCGAATCTTTCGCTTTAGAGTGCATTTAGAGTGACACAACACTTGCACACACTTCAAGTGTAACACTTGTAACAAATAAGATTTCTGCCGGATCATTAAATGAGCATAATAATTCGGGTCATTTGTGCTAGAACGTAACAGGGCGAACATCATTCGTTTGATTCTGCTTGTTCACTTGAACCATGAAGAAAACTTATATTATGTATGGTGAAGCGACGGCGCATTGACCTCTACCGATGTTTTCCTCGCTTCTTCGCTCAATGGCCCTCAATTCTTCTGCTGAAATTGGTGGAATATTTATGATGGGAAATTTTTCTGATGACGTTTACTCGCTGTAATTTAAAACTCTATAGTATTTGTAGTGCCCGTGTCTCCGACACACGTCACACATTCAATACGTCCACCTCGAACGAAACCTTGTAAATAAAAATGCTCGAGCTCAAAAAGGAACTCACAGTAAACATAAGGAAAAACAGTCTTGAGAAATCATTCGCTCGTAACTTTTCCTCGAGCTGATTCCAATTAAGTACCGATTCATTTTATGACTGTTGCTGTTTGCTGAAAAGGCTCTTCCTCGAGCCAAAAGCAAATATTCGTGAAAAAGAGTAATAAAAAAGTTTGCAGCCGAGAGAAAGGATAATAAAAAGCTTGCAGCTGAAATTCTCGCAACAGTATAAAAGGAACCGAGAATAGTTTTAAGGAATCTTTTGGTCATAAGATACTGAAGTGTCAAGTTGTAAAAATTGGTAAAAAGTGTAGTGTATAATAAAGAAGGAAGTAGAAGTGAAGTGTTTTATTCAATCAATTTTATTCTTTCAGCCCGTTTCAATTTCACAGAGAATTAATTGCCGTGAGATAATAATATCCAGGCAAATTCAAGGCGTTCGCGCACTGGGTCCCCACTTCCTAAAATCTTTTATTTTTGGTCATTAGAATGTTATTCGTGTTTATTGTTTGAAAAGATTGAGGGTTTTTCTGCCAATTGGGGGTCAAACTGATGGTTTCCACTTGGCTTTTCCCCCACACAAGAGTAAAAAATATTGAATAAATAATAATAATAATAATAATAATAATAATAATAACATATTGAAAGCGATGATTGCAACTACTGACGGGTGGTCAATTTTTCACGAAAAACTTTAATTTATCGAACTTTTCCTTGTTTTCCTTTACTTGTTTTCTGTCCACTTCTTGCTCCCCCTTTCATTTCTCTTATTCGCTTATACCTTATTCTACTGTCTACCTGTGCGCAGCGGAGGTCGATCAGCCCGTCCGATTGGTCTTTTTATAGAGAGTGTTCTTCAATATGGCGGTGTACTGGGGTTCTTTCATTGCGCTTGCGTATTTTTCCTCTCAATTTATAACATGCGAAAAGCCTGGAGGATTCAACGTCAACTTCACTAACGAATTTCCTTTTAGCATTCCCTCTTTAACACTTACAAAGAATAGGAATAATTAAAATGGTAGTTCTGCTGGTCAAGATGGTAGATTTTTTCCAATTTCTCGCAAGCCTTCTCCTATTTATTCATTCCTACTACATAGATGATTAAAAATATGCGCATAAGTAATGGTAAGGAATGATTGAGCAAATTTAAAAAAAATCATTGAAAATAAAGCGCGAAGTTGAACCTATCGAGCGAGCTTCACTTATATGTACGTTCATGAGCGGTTGACCAAACTTGTAGCCTATGCGCTACTGTATTCTATATTCTATTGTCGGTCGTCTTGGATAGACTTAGATACGTTCTTCGTACGCCCAGCAACACAAAAATTGAGAACTTTTTCGAGCCAACAAAAACGCACAGCGAGAGCAAACGAAGTGAGAAAACAATGTTCTTCGCTTTCCGTGTAATTGAGTTCCAAATATATGAACGATCGGGAATTCTACTACACATTCTCGCGACAATTGTCTCACACGAGTGTCTTCGGTCGCGCGTTACAAGCACACATTTACGGGCCTTACCTTCACATTTTCTTTCCACAAAATATCGTGACTCAAAGAAACATTTGCTATTCCTATTTTGTTTTCATTTGCCTTGAAGATGAATCATTGCTAAGTTAAGTTTGCGGATTTTAAATTGGGTTGACCGGGTCCAGGCCTTGCGGGAACTTTTGTCGCACCATCAGCTCCGTTCTTAATTTACATGGAAAGCTTCACGCCGCCAAATGTGTCAGCAGGAAGGAGAGAAATGCTCTTGATTTTCCTGCACGGTTTCACTTGGAAACACCACCGATTGTGTATATGGGTTGTGCAACTGTAAGTTCAAACGGAGAAGAACATATGGAAGTGTATTAGTCGGCGGAGAAAAAGAGATCGCCATAATCTCTGAGAGATATAGTAAACATTATGGTTTCGTTAGCCGTGGAAGATTGACGACGTTTATCACCGTGCAAGGTATTGAAAAAAATATTTTTTGTGAAAAAATGAAACGCTTCAATCGAACTGAAACAATGACGATGGAATTAAGTGTTAAAATGCTCGAAAAAAGAAATATTCCGTTTGTCTGCATTTTTGGATGTTAGAAAAACTTTGTTTTCCTTCATGAAAGTTCAGTTTTATGAAACTAACGCGGGAAGTGGAAATGTGAATTTCGTCACCGAGATAGCCGATTGAAGATTTGAGTGCATATGTGCCTACATCTTCTTGCGCAGATTGACACTTTTATACGATAATTAATAATGAAAAGCTAATGGTCAATGCGATTGCTTTGATTTTTTAATTTTAATTGACTTTCGTTTCGTTTTCTCAAGCAAAACTTATATTTTTTTATTCACAACAGATGGGAAAAAGAGAACATAATGACTTCACTGCTGCATTGTTATTAAGCGAGGACGGTGAGGGCTCATAACATAAAAGCATAGCAATATACGGAAACTTCCTTGTGTTCCACTAACAGACTCTTCAATTACCCCAGAAGCAATTGAATTGGCGCAACGCTGGCTTCAAGTCACTCAGAGAAATGATTTGCATGCGCTTCGCCTCTTAAAATTCACATGCAGGTTTTTTTCCGTTCCTGACACTGCAGACATATATTCATTGTATTTCAAGATTATTGACTTGAGGGACACGCGGCGGCTACGAAAACTTAACTTTTTTATGAACATATTCTTATGTCTATGAAAGGAGAAAATAAAAGCTTGAAACACAAATCGGCAGCCTTGTGTTTTATTTAACGTGACAACGCCGCAATTCTTATGCCTGAAATAATTGCGCAACGCAGTCGAAGTTTCTGGGTAAGAAATTTCAGATTCATTCGCATCACTTAGGACAAACTGAAAACTTTAAAAAAGCAATAAAATAACTCGAGCTCAAATGCTCGACCCTAAGATTGTTTATTGTTAGGATTGGAAGGATTTTCAATGTCTAAGGTTGAGAGAATGGAACTACAAACGCCAGTTTATGATTGACCATAATTTGGGAAAACTTCCGGGACGATATAACCAACTGTGTGCGATTGCGCAAACAAAAGTTTGAACACGTGCGGTATTCAGAAAATCTATGTTCCCCAAAAAAACGTTGGAGATGATTCATCTCACAATATTTTTTTTCTCTATGCAGCTGCTGATAACATTGACAGGTCTCGCATCTTCTCAATTCAGTTCTACGGTGAATGGTCGAACTTCGCTTGTGTGCTCAATTATTCGAATCTTTCCACCTCGAACGAAACCCTGTAAATGAGTGTTCGAGCAAAAAGCAACTCAGTCAGTTCATAAACGAGAAGCAGTCTCGAAACCTTTTATTCAAACAAAAGCGAAGTTTCTTACGATCTGCTAATGATTTTGACTGACTATCGCTCGAAATGCTTTTCTCGAGCAGAAGACTTTTAAATGAAGAGAAAGCTATTAAATGAGCAGAAAAGGATTGTGAAGCGGTATAAAAGAAGTCGGGAGTAGCATTAGGAAATCTTTTACTTGTAAGATTTTGAAGAGCATACTCGTGTAAGGTTTTTGCAAAATAAGTTTAGAGTAAAAATAAAAGACAGAAGTAGAAGTCAATTGTTTCGCATTGAAGTTTAATTGCTACAGTAAATCTAAGCGAATAAAAGTCACTACCATCTATCAATAAGAAGACGACTAGATTAATTACACTTGACGAAATATATTTTTCGCATTGTTGCGCTAAAGGCACAGGGAATCGATGGGGTATGTTTGGAGATGACTTTTATAGTCGAGATAACATTTCTATTCAAATGAGGCCGAAGCGTTCCCAATCGTTCCAGCCAAGGAGCGCCGATCACGCTCTAGCAAGAGTCAGTAAGCCTTGAGTCAAAGTCCTTGACTCAATTTGCCTAGTGGTTTGCACAACACTAATAAAGCTAATCTGTGAATAATTTCACTTGAAATTTAGACAAGTCAAAGAGGGGAGCTTTAAGTGCATCAGTTAGGGTGCAAAGCTAACAAAGAGATTTAAATGTCAAGAACTGTGGGAGATTGTACAATTCAACCTCAATTCGATGAACACCGAACATCAAAATTGAAGCTTAAACGTTGAACCTTTCTCTGCAGGAAGAGATCATCGACGGAAAGGAGAAGTTGCCTTTGTTTTGTTCTATTAGATTAAAGAGGAGAGCTGCTTTCAGCTTCCAGAGGTGAAAAGTGATAATCGTGATTGCTCTGTGTACAGAGAGAATCAGGGCTGAGAAAATGAACGGAAACCTAAAGATTTTGGCAAATCGACGTAAGGTTTTCTGCGAAAAATGTTGGAAATGAAGAACATCAAGATCATGCGTAGATTTTCAGGGCGAAACATCTAAGAGTTTCTGAGAAGACGTTGAAGTAATAACACTTGTGGATTTTCACATAGCCAGCTGTATGAAAGTCGTTTCAATTTCTTAGTGTGAGTCAGTTCAAATGAAAAATTTATCTCTTTCGAGACAGTGCGTCTGATAGAAATAGGCGGAGTTTTCGATAAACACGTGTATTTTGCTCCATTCACGGTTTGCTGTTCTACGAAAGCTGGGAAACCGCTTGCAATCATATGAGATTTTACTTTTCCTTCGGCCAATTGCCACCTCTTGCACCTTTTTGCAAACTGCAATAAAATCTGAGATTTCCTGAAGTTTTTATTCAAAACTTTCTTGCAGTCAATCGCAAAGAATCATCAATGAGTTTCACAAACAATAAGCTCTGATTATTTTGCCGCCTTCTTGGTGATTTAGACTCAAATGCAAACACAAATTTGAGTGACAATATTGCGGCACACTTGGGAAAACTATTTCCATTCAACTTTTTTTCACACGAAGACCCAAAGCTAAAAAAGAAATTCAGGAAAGAGCATTCGTAACTACAACCATCACGCGTCTAATTTGTCAATGAAATATTACAGATCGCGCCCCATTTGTCGCGTCGCGTTCTTTTGCAAATCTCTCATTTCACTCTTCTTACATTCCTCAAAATATTACGAAACGCGCAAAAGAATTGTACGTTTTATCGTTTGAGGAACGAAAAAAAAACAACAATCAACGTTTCATATTGCTCGCTACATCTATGTTGCCCAGGAGTTCTGCTCCATTCATTGATCGATAATTCATATACGCAAAGCATTCAGTTTTGAGGGTACAAGGTCAACATGCAATCTTTACTGTAAACCTTTGTACCAAAGCATAAGACAGAGTCTTGAGTACCGCACTAAAATTTCTCGAGTTCAAACTCACAATTTATGACTCAAATATTTCTAGAAAATACCAGAAGAACCCGAGAGATTTTAAATGCTCGGAGTCAAGCAGAGAAAAAGGATTCAAGATCATAAATTTGGGTCACCGAACGCACAACACGTGTGGGAAAATTGAAGTGTGTGGCTTTGAAACTCAGTAACAAAGTCAAGTTGTTTGTGAGCGACTCCATCGCAAATCAATTATTCTATATGATCTCATTTTAAGCACAAAGCCTGATTCCGAAGAGCTGCCTTTGTCCAACGATGGACTAAAATAGGCGAATAAATAAATAAATTTTAAGCACAAGGAGCTTCAAACTTCCGTTGAACTGTCTTGATTTTTCCTCGCATATTTTAATTTCTCAAGCTCATCGTCATCTTCGCATTTGATTTGGAATTAATGGCTAAGTTTATTTGTGTGTGGAAAGAACGCAACGATTACTCATCCCATCTGTTAATGAGACCAACGAGCGAGCGAATGATTTTATTCTTACATTTCTTATCTTGCTGAGTCGCACGAAACAGATTTGTTGTGACAAAAGTGATAGTCAATTGATTCTTTTTTGAGGTTTTTACGAGCATCACTAAGAAAGCTCATTATATTTTTGTCTATCTCGTGTTACGAGTTCTGTTTATGATTTACTTGAGAAGTGTATGTTAAGGTCAACGAAACAATTCGTGTCGCATTTCATGCTCGATGATTTCATTCTCAAATTTCTTACTTTATCTTCGCCTCTCTGTTGACGTCTTCTCCCGTGTAAGGCAAATTAAATTGTAAGTTGCCTTCTTCAAATCTAGATGCGCTCTCATTGACTTTGTGTTGTTGAAGAAGCGTTACTGACGGTTGGCGCGAAACTAAAGAAGAAGGCTCCACACTCTATTCGCTTCCAAAGCTCGAATTTCAACGAGAACGTAATCCTTCCCAAAATGGCTCGTCTTGTTCAAATTAGTGCGCTGTACCGATAGTTTTTTCATTGGCAGACGTAGACAAAACTACGCGCGACCGGCCTGGAGTTTTTCGGTTCTCGTCAAGGTGGAATGAAAAACATTGAATGAAAATTATTCGCTGCTCGAAAACTGCAAAGACAATCGACGTATCGACATATTTTACTGGGCTTCGTACACATTTTTATTCCTGCAATTTCTTATGCCAACAAAAAATGAAACTTTGTGCGTTGACGTTAATACATACAGCGAAGATGTTCAGCGAAAGAGGAGCACAAAGCAAATAAAGCAATTAAAGAAAAAATATTTTCTGTTATTCAAATATTTGTTAATGGAGAAGAGAACGAATGAAATACCCACAGTGTTTTTATGTGTGAAGGCAGAAAAAAGAAAAACATCGAAAGAAAAAAGTAGTGTCTTTACCTCAGAAGTGATCTGACGGTTGCCTTCAATCGAAGTAAGTTTGTTAGGATTTTTGATCAAAATAATCTGTTTGTCTGTGATCAACACCTGTGAAAGAACAAAAAGTTTTATTGGTTGACAAGCAATCGCTACAATGATCTGTTTTGTTTGCACTCGAAAATTTTAGACACGAGACTCGTTCATAGTTTCAGTTAAGATATGCAGAAATCGTTTTCTGATAAACTTTCATCCCCAATCTTTTCATAAAAAAGTTTTCATGCAGCAGATGCGCGAAATCGAAATGAATTGAACATCAATTGCGAGTTATGACTCGCTTTATCTTTCGTCCTATAACATTGGAGAGTAATTATTTATCTTTTCTTTGAACAGATGGGAAGACGACAGAATTTAGATTACATCGCTGATCTTGTGACAGAAGGTTCGTAGCAATTTTGTCTCCTAAAGTTAATCTAATTTCTCAAAGCAAATTGAAGATCCAACGATTGATCCGAGCGCAATTGATTTTGCACAATTCTGGCTTCAGATAGTGCGAACGGACAAGAATCGATCCCGATGCTGCCTGATGGCAGCTCAGTTTTATTTCTCATCTGGCAAGAATGAAAATCCTTACTCGCTCTACCTGAAAATTATCGAAAAACTGCTTCATTCCCCAACTGCTAGCGCCAACGAGATACAACAATTCCACAAATTCAAAGATTTGATCATGTCAATTTATAATAAAATGTAACTTCGATTACTACATGATTGATGAGAATAAAATGAAGCAATGTTTCTTATCAGTGCCTTGCAGACTTGTCGTCGTCGTCGCGTTAATCGTCGTCGTCGCTGTAGGTGCACGAGCCTCTTATTCTGAATCATGCTGCTAGATAAAAACCGATCGAACAGCAACTTCTAGTTTTATTCCACAGCTTATCTAATCGTTGATTTTTCAGTGATTTGCCGATTCTCACACGAGTGTCTTACACTTTCTTCTACAAGGTCGTTGATAGAAAATTTTCGAGAATTTGTATCAGATATTGAGGGCGTTGTTGATGAAACTCATTGACCTGCATCTCAAGTTTTCTCGGACCACGGAGACACTTCTAATCTTGGTACATGTCATATATGTAACTTGTTACAGGTCAGAACAGAAACAAGCAGTGTAAACAAATATTGTAAAGTTTGTTATCAGCGCGAAACGTTTGAGCTTTGCATGAATCAGGTATTCCCTTGGGTATTTTTAAAGCCTAAACTTCAAAATCTTAGAGCTGCGTTCCGATAATCTTCATGACGAATTAAACAAATATTTTACGCTGCGGTGTGTTTGTTTTCAAAACTTATTCTGATTGTTTTGAGACATTTATTCCAGCTCCGCGAGGGACGAAGAAGAAACTCCGGGAGCGTCGACGAAGAATGAGCGAACGCGAGAAAAACTTTGTGCAACTCACACACGCATAAACCCAACTGCTCATGAAATGACTAAAACATTTATCTGTGTGGCGGGGGGAGAAGAAAAATTGCTGTCGAAAAGACGACGCGAGCCTCCAAATTTTTATTCGATCGCATCTCGTTGAATAAAAACTCGCTTATCGCTTATTCTTTTCTCTTCACTGCGCCGGAACGGTCGTGCTGCCACAAAATCAATCAGTTCATCGTTCGCGCCACAAATCACGCAATTGAGTCATCACATATCAGGATGGAGGCACATCAGGATTTGAGCACAGATGAGATTGATGAAGAAGGTAAGTGAATGTCTCACTTTTCAGTTCATTTTTAATCACTCATCGCCAACTGTAGATACTACGATCGAACCAATTGCTATCGATTTCGCGCAGTTCTGGCTTCAGACAGTGCAAACGGACGCGGCACGATCCCGTTGCTTCCTCATGGCAGCTGAATTTTACTTCTCGGAGCCTGGCGAGACTTTCGACATCTATACATTATATTATAAAATCCTTGATAAATTTTTGCATTCCCCAAATTCTGATCCTGCGGAAAGACAAAGATTATTGAAATTTGCAGAAGTGATTGAGATTCTCATTAACTGTTAACAAATTGTTAATAAATTGATACTTCGATAATCAAACTTGAAGCGTGTATAAGGTGTTAAAAAGAAGTCTTATCAGTTTCTTCCAGCCTGTCTCATGTGCGAGTCTATTTATAGAAACCATTCGAAACACTTGCGTTTTACGATTTTGAATAAGAGTTGTGACCGAGATATAAAATGTCCATAACTTTATTTTTACTACATTTATTTCGTGACATTGATTTATCTGATCGTCACATTATATTTTTCAGTAACTTCCTTTGCGACTTTTGCGTGAATTTCATTTACTTCCTTCTTGTTCAGCGTTCGTTCCATGTGCCGGTAGATGATTCTGAAGCACAAACTGCTTCGTCCTGTTTTAGGATGGGTAAACTTATCCACCTGCCTCACTTGCTCCACAATGTCGCCGCCCACATTTCTTACTAAATCGTAAAAGTCGTTAGCAGAGAAAGCTTCGAGTGAAAGTTCAGCCGGAAGCCAGAAGGCTAAGTCGTTTGTGCACTGTGGAAACTGAGACAAAGCCTTGTACTTGAAGTTTTTGTTGAGTTGTGTTTCGTCGAACTGACTAAGGAATCCGCTGTCTTGGCTCCAGAACAAACGGATGTCTGGAATCTGGTACATGATCATTGCAAGTCTCTCCAGTCCAAGTCCGAAGGCAAAGCCAATCGAATTTTGGACGCCAGCTTTGTTGAGAATCTCGTTTCGCATAACACCACAGCCAAGTATTTCGACCCAAGCACCGTTGTTCATGATTTCCAGCTCCCATGATGGTTGTGTGAAGGGAAAGTAAGCGTCAACCTTTAGAACAAAGGCGACGTTAACATGACAATCATAAGAGAATGACAACAACTCACCCATCGATATTTTAATCCTTTTCCGAACAAACGCTTCACCAAACCTTCCAGCACATTCTTCATCTCGTACTCAACAAGTTTCACTGATTCCACGGTGTGGCAAGCTTGCTTCACCTGATCGATACACTTTTCCGACGACCCGATCGTCGCCGTGTTCTCCTTATCGACGTAATTCTTCTCGAAAATCACCAGATCTGGATTGTTCTTGAAGAGTTTGTCATTGTGAATCACTCGAACTGCATCGACCTTTGGGTAAGTTTGATGTTAAAAACTGTATTGAAGATTTCAGCTTATGGTTTTTACCTGATGAAAGACTGGGAAGTGAGTGCTGTCAATCTCATCTCTTCGATAAACGTCGCCAACGATCAGGAAGTTGTCCAATCCAGAACGAAGCAGATCCACTTGATGTGCTGTGCAATGAGCCCTAAGCATGTACTCGCGGTTGACGTAATAGCAATCGCTTTTGGCACGCGAGGGATGATTTTGGGGAATGAGGAGAGCGTCGAAGTTCTGCTCGACACTGACAACCGGACTTAAGGTCTCGTACACGCTGAACAACGGAGTTCCCTTCGGGTTTGTGTATTCCTGATAGAAGAAGTTGGTGATTCTCTGTCGCATCAACGAGAGTGGATGATTCTTTTGCAGGAAAACATTTCGTCCAAGATAACTCAATATTTTCGGAGTGAGATTCGTTTGATCGTCTGACTCGTACTTGCTGTTGTTCAACTCGATGACATGCTGAACTGGCTGTGTACTTAACGTCCTGACAGGCGACTGCGGAAGCCGTTTAATGTTGAGAAGCCGCGAAACTCGGAAAATCATCGTTTGTTATGATAAAGTTGAGAGGGGCGACGCAGTTGACTGAATCGAGGTTTCATTTCGTGGTCGCATTTCTGTCAGTTGGAGTTTAAATCCCATCGCGGGTAAACACGGAACAGAAATTGAATGAATTAGGCAGCAAGATGGATCCGGCGAAGATAATAAATCATTGTGTCAAACTGGGGATTCCTCAAGACGTTATCCCAGACGAGCAATATCTTAAGAAGTAAGTTGACTAACGAATCGTAAGCCAAAACTTTATTTCGTCTACATATCATTTTAGGATCATCAGAGCTCGGACCATTCCGCTCTTGGACAATTTCCTCCAGCTAACCGATGAAAGACAGAAAGTCGATTGCATCCGCAAGAACATTTTGGTTCAGTCATCGAAAAACGACAAGGCGAAAGTTCCTCAGAGATTGCAGAAGTTCTTCACTTACATGAAATTGAAAGAGGAGATTAAAGAGCTTTCGAAGCGCAACAGCGACATTGTGAAGCGAGAGAAGACACAGCTCGATGAGATTTATAGTGAGTGAGGCGCTTATTCCTTTCCTACTATTTCCTTATCGTTCCATAGTTTCAGAAAGCCAAAATGCGAAGTCGGAAGCTGCGAAAGAGACTAAAGAGCTTAGGGTAAGCATTCTGCGATCGAAAGCCATCAGTCTCGATGAGAACATCAGCAAGGAAGTGGAACTGGAGAAGAAGATTGCAAGCGTTTCGTTGTCTCGTTTCTCAAATGAACAAAAGACCGACGAATTGAAGGAAAATCTCAAGAGCTCCATGATCCTCTTAAAGAGATTTCACGATAAGGTGAAAACTTCAGGCGAAGCAGCGAATGCCGCTGAACAGGTTTGGATTGAACTCCGAGATACTTTGCGAAACGTTCCCAACATTTTCATCTTCCAATCGATGCTGAGGGAACTCGAGTGGAGCAACACGAACCTTCAACAACTTTTGAGTTCCTTTGCCAATAAAGACAGCTCGACTGCACTTGAAAAGCAGCTAATTTCGAAGCTTCATCAGCATCTGATCGTCTCTGGCATTGAGTCGCATTCGCAAGCCAATCGCTTAGAGCAAGTGAAGGAATCTTGCGGAGAAATAATCGAGAATATCAAGAATGAACTCGACAAACTTCTCAACTCGGATGTAAATTTGTCGTTCGCATATGACGAGGAGGAAGAACTCGTTGGCGACTACGTCGGTGTCATGTTGAAACATTTGGTACTGCGAGGCAAATGTGAACATTTAACAAGAGTCATCGACGTAATGAGAAATCTTTCAAAGGAAGAGGAAAAGGCAATTTCCGACTTCGCTTCAGCGACTCAAACCACGCAGAACATTTACAACTTGACCGACAATAAAGTCAGCGCTGCGCAGAACAGCATTGCTCAAATGTTCCTAATCAGCCAAAAGCTGAACTTTGGGAAGATTTCCATGATTCACTTGGTTCAAGAGCTGAAAGCGTCGAGCAAATACCAAGGAGTCAACCGAACTATGTTGAATATCACGTCAGTTGTTGATGACGCAGTTCCCTCACATCATGCGGAGCTGCAAGCTTTCTTGGAGCAGCCTGTTGATAGCTTCAGTTCCATCAGCGATATTGTGTCGTTTGAGTTGAGAGGTCACGGCAAATTGGATCTCGACGACTCGTTGGCACTTCTGATAAAGCATGTCATCGGAGAATGCTCGACGATGAGGAAACTTCTTGAATCAATGAAGCAGAACATCAAGATAAACCAAGAGCTTCAATCGGTCCCCTCAAAAGTCAAAACAATCTCATCATCTTTGCCTGAAATATCAATTTCCGAACTCGAAAATCAACTGCGAGCTAATCGCGAGGCAATCGTGGAAATCCTCGACAACATCACAAAGACGAATATCTCATCAAAGTCGTTGCTTCGCAATCACAATCGAATCTTCCAGGCTGCGCTGACCAACGTTTACAAAACTTTTATTCCGCCAACAAAGAAGTTCGAAGGAAAATCGTTCAAGGCGCATGAGAACGAGTTTAATCTGTACTATAGAATGATAAAAGATTGAGATCTCGTTGTGAGGGTGGAGTCTCTAACGAAAGCTCTTTGTCCTTAGATTGTCACAAGATTGTATTTAAAGCTGAACCCGATTGCCGTACCCAAGTTTGTCTGTCATCCTCCTAAAATAAAACCTGAAATAATGAAACTTTTTGCTGAATTTCGATGTCAACTGATTGCTTCCTTTAACGACAACAGGTGAAAGAGTGTAGGCGGGTGATGTCGTTACAAGCACATAATGTTACCTCCACTGGGAAACAACCAACATTGATGCTGTCATCGTTAACGTGCACAAACAGCGAACGATACTACATATATTACATCAATCTCGTGTCTGAAACTTTCTAACAAACTCGGAAACAACTTTCAATCTCTTTTCCAACATTAAAATTCTTGAGTAAGTTTTTATTGAGTTTGCTTTCTTTCTTTTATTCTTCATACATAACATTTTGGTGTGAGAATGATAACGTCGCGTATGCCAATAACAGATTATCATCAAAAATATTTTTAAATGCAACGCTCGTCGCATAACTTTTAATTGAATAATGAATGAATCCGGTGGAAATGAAAACAAACACTGAAATTAATTACGCTTTCTGGTTGTTTTGTGTGATGGGAAATTAATCCACAGAGCAGATGAGAGGAGCCAGTTGGGAAAGGGGAGATGTGTTGTGCAAGCCGCAAATGGAAACTCTGAGCGGTGTTAAAAATGTTTGAATTGAAAAGGAGCGAGCGACATGATTGTGATTTAATTCGCATTTTATTCCACTCACCACGAACCTTTTGATAAGGCTTTCTGTGCTGAAAGTTTCCTCGTAAACTTTTATTTTCATATTTTATAATTTTCTTCCGTCTTCACATTCATGAATGGCTTTTGTGTTCATAAGACGAGCGCAAGAAACAAAACTTTTCTCTGTCTTGATTTGTTCTCAAATCCCTTTAAAAACTTTCGGAGCGAACGGTGAAAGAAGGAGAAGCGCGTCGAGGGAAAAGACGACGCGGGACATGAAATGAATTTGTTTCCCCGTTGATCAATTACGAGCGAGATTCGTCGAAAGGAACAATTTGACTTTCGTCGATTCCGGTTCACAGAAATCTTCCGTTCCTTGTCTGCATATCTGATTGACTCGCATCCGACGATTCAGAGCTTTAAAGTTGCTAAGCGGAATCGGGGGCAAATGTATCGCAGGTTTGTGAATAATTCATGTTGCTCCCCTCAACAATGAGAGATCCAGATAAAAACATTGAACGAATGTCATAATAAAGAATGGTTTTTGCAGATACTCGACTTCCGTTTGCCTTGTCTCATCCGCAAAACCATGATACCGATCTGCTCAAAATGCTTTCAAACTTGTTTACCTTGGGAATGAGGATGAGGCAACCGAGAGAGAGACAGAAGGCTTTGAATCACAATTTCCTTCATAATTTTTTCGCTTCATAAAATAAGGAAAAGCTCCCATCATCATTCCGTTGAAGATTACCTTAGCTTTCGGTTAATTAAGTGTGTTTGGATATCAATTTTTCAAAGTTGAGAGCTCAGGGATTTCGCGTTAACTTAATGGTTTCATTGGCTGGATAACTTAGTCTGAAATCAACAATTTACGATTGATCGTATTCGATAAACGCGGATCAATGATTTAAGCGGATGACCTAATCGAATTCAACCCTGCCAGAGAAGCACGCGATGACCCAATTTATTCGTGAACACTCCAGTGCCAATTCTTAATTCGGCTCTTGATCGATTCAGGCAATTTATTTTGCTCTCATACCCTCTAGCCGCGTCATGTCAATTAACTGGGAACCCCCGATGCTTTGATATTAATTTTTCAACCTTTAATTGGATCGTCAGCATCGAATGCTCAGACATTTCTCCATTGGAAATGATTTGCTTGTTAAAGCTCTTCAATTATGTACTCGTGAATGAAAAAGCTTGGAACGGCAGCAAGAAATGACGAGACGCGATGCGACGCGACGCAATTTACGAGCGACTCCTAATGAAAAAGTTTCATCACGTCCTAACTTGAGTTGCAGGAGCTGCTTAGTGGCGGAATTAGAAGAAGTCAGACAAACACAGTTTTCCTGCTGTCAATTAAAACTTTTGCACGTTTCATTACTGGCGAGCACGTCGCGCCTTCGTCTGCAACTTTCCAAAAGAGCATTTGAAACTTTGCTACGAATATGTTGGACTGTTTGAATCGTAACACGGACACGGTTGAATTTCATTCGCAGACTCTTGGGCAATCACAATCGAGGAGAAGCGATGGAGGGAATTGATTAAAATATCTTTTACCGTTCGTGGAAGAAAAATACCAACTGCTCGTCCGGGACGAATCGTCCCTTAAGTTAACATTCAACAACAATATTTACTGATTTGCTTGTCTTTGCTTATCTCCTCGACAAAGGCGGAGGGAGGGAGGGAGGGTTTGACGTTAACCGCTCTCGCTAATAAAATCCTCGCATTAGTCTTTATAAAATATTTTCTGACAACTCGTCAGTGACAACTTTAAGTTTCCCTTAAAAGATTCAACATCGAGAGTTTCGAAAGCGAAAAATTTTCTGTGTTTCCCGTAAAATGTTATTTTCTGATTTTTATGACCTAGCGAGTCGGTGGAACTTACTCGAGGGAGAAGCCGACACATTTGCTTCTTCTTTGATTGGCGCTTACGATTACCAACTGTCGTCGCCCGAAATCAGAATCTCTCCAACCTTTTTGAATTAATGACATTTGGTTCCGCTCCTCGAAACAACACATCACACGAGTCGCTGCAAGGGCTGCGAGGTCGTAAACGAAACGCTCTGCAATTTGTTATGTCTTTCACGATAAAGCCGTTCCAAGCGATATCAGCGTCGTCAAGGTTGCAACAAGTTGATTATCGTTTTATCAGATCACCGTACGCAACTCGTTCCACGCTCCCCGAAATGTGTTGTTTGTCAGATGACGAGAGAAATTCAATCCACGGTGACATTACATTGAACAGTTTACGGCGGAAAAGGAACTTTTCAATTACCACGTAGACATAGAGTTGTTCACCCACTTGCCCTTGTTGTTTGCCGTAACTTCAGGCAAAACATTTCCCTCTTTACGTAGTATCTGAATAGTCCCAAAAGCTCTGTGTTTGGGTTTTGTTATCGCCAACGGGCGCATGTGTATTTTACACCGGAACCGAAAGTGTTTCGTAGTTTCCACTCTCGTATAATTTTACCATTCGCAGCGCAATTTCATGCGATAAAACTTTACAGTTGCCTTATGATTACGATTTCAAAACATTTGCTTAAACTTGGTGTCTTAAATAACTTTTTCGAAAATTTGTTACTCGTAAATTTGAAAGCTAGCAAAAAAGTCAAACGCTTAGCGAGGAGAATAGTTTAGTTTAAAGAGTTAAATGGGCCGTGCGTGATGTATTCGTCCTTGGCGTCTTGTCAACCGAGAACTGCACGACTTCAAAACAGCTTGAAGTCTCCGAGAAGGGAAAGATAGAGCGAGCGAGCGTGAGATGTAGAGGACTCGACGTTGTTGCTTAGCATGTTGAACATGCAAATTGATTTAACGAGTCGCAGGAGCAGCCAGCGTAGTGCTTCACATCCTTTTGCTTTCCGTCTCGCTCCACTCGACGGCACGAAACTGCCTCAATCCAAACTTAACTCGAGACAATTTCTACTGCTGGAGGCGAACGTGTGATTCAAAAAGTTTAACAGCGTGTTAAATGTATAAGAAGAAGGTGGCAATAGAAAATGTGGAAATCGAGAAGAAGATCCGAGAACACGAGCTAACGTCATTAGCATTCCTCCCATTCTCGTACTCGTGCATCGATTCGACTTATCGAATTTATTGTTCGGAGGGTATTTTGGCGAGCGTCAATAAGATCATCGTCAGCTCCTTCCTCGAGATTTTCCCATCCTTGTCGTAACCGACGCCCTGGAGAATTGTTTCCTCGAAATCTTTTAAGTCCTGAGCATCATAATCCTGAGCGAGCGCAAGTGGCAGCGTGTTTTATTTTGAGATGTTTATGTTTGAGGCGCGGGAAGCATGAAAGAAACGAAAGAAACCAACTGAATAAACGGCTCTTCGAGATAATCCCCGCTGGGGCAGAATGACTAAGTACGCTCTCCTTTCGAGATTGTGAGTCATGCATCTTTTATCCCATCCCAGCAGTGCTTTCTCACCAAGTTGACTAATCGGCTGTCTTACCTTCTTCGCCAGTTCCAACAAGTCTTTCAGGAAGCCGCGCAACTCCTCGTTCTCAATAGATCCGTTGTTATCCTTTGTGAATACAAGCGATATGGCATGTCGAAGTAAGGAGAGAAATAAGATCCCCAGAATTAATTTAATGAAACTCAACACTTCATCTGATGTAGGCACTCTCTCTCCCTCTCATCATGAATAAATTATAATCATCCTCTTTTTAATTCGATGGAGCTTTGCGTGCTCCCATCTGCTTCCCCCACTGGGCGAGACAGAAAGTTCATCTGCCTGGCAAAGCTGTTGATGAAAGTCTCATTAAAACGGCATTTGGGTGTGGAGCGATTGGATCGTTGCCAGCAGCGATAATTCCGTTTCCCCTATGCTCGATCGCTTTCCGCTCCACTCTTGCCAAAAAGTTTATTGCCATTTGAATGGGGAAACTTTTCCTCTTCGCTTCCGATTTCCTTATCTTCGAAGACGTGTAGAAGTTTATTGAACGACCCGTGTATCATAAAATCCACTTGTTAGCAGAGAATTACTCAACACCACCGACCTTGACACAAATCCCTATCTTTTGTAAACACTTCGCGATGAGAGAGAGCGCGAGCTGCATTTAATCCTCGTCAGGTGCAAGAAATTTCCTCGCTGTTCCGCTCGAAAGCAATTCAACGGATTGATGAGAAAATCTCTCAAGTGCAAATTGAAGTGAAGAAACTTGTTCGCACTCACTCTATCGTATAATGAAAATACTCCTTCGATGTCTTCCTTGGTAAGCGTCTTGGCACCCTGCGATGAGAAATAAGCATAAAGCGGCGATTAAACAAACGACGGTGTTAGACAAGCATTGATGAGATGTTCGTGTTAATTAAATTTGAAGTGCTTAAATTTTACGATGAATAACTCGCTCACCTTGAATACCTGACGGCAAAGGAAATTCTCTCTGACTGGAAGCAATCTGGCGTTCGCATGGGGTTAAGCGATGTATATCGTGAACGGAAGAAGGCGCCCGAAATAATTATGTTGATAAATAAAATGTGGATTGTCGTCGGGGGAGACATGAAGAAAAGGAACGAGCGGAATTAAATATTGATTAAATTGACAAGGCTCCAGGCAATCGAGTGAAAAGGGTGAGAATCGGGGAACTTAGCTCAGTCGAACGTCTCAAAACGTTCTTCCTGACAGTATTTTAAGCCCTCGATCCTCGCCCTTTTCAGCTTTTAATCATTAATTGGAGAAACGTGTTGCTTTCAAGCTAGAACTCACTTTGCCATCTCACTCAATTGAAGTCGTCCGTCCTTGTTGGCGTCAAACACTTGTAGCTGAAAATGTTTTTCAATGAGGTCGAAAGGTTAAACGAGTCATGTAAGGAAGCGAAAAAGAAAAGGAGACATCGTTAAATTGATTATCCTTAAATTATCCTCGTCCTCTGGCTCTCTCACACTCGTTTACATCACGAAATCAATTTTTATGCCGGAGGGAGGATAAAGATTTATGTCGTGATTTGTTATTCGATGTGAAACGGTTGAATGTGCGGCGCTCTTTATCGCTCCGCCTGTGAATTGACAATCTCTCGAAACGGAGAATCATCCGTGAAATTGTATTAACTTTTATGGGCCCCGACGGCGGAGAACATGTTGCTTGATTTATCTGAGATTCATTGGATCATCAATCAGCGTAATGACAGCTCGCGCGGCGCTGATACGAGCGGAATGAGAGATTAAACTCACCATAATATCCGTATATTCAATGAGCTTGTTTTCCGTGACATCGTTGTTCCTTTTGGCTTCCTTCAACAGATCGCGAAGGAAATTCTGCAAACGCAATCAGATTAAAACGTTAGCGAATAGATAAATACAGCAGCGCTCGCGATGTTTACCTTCAATTCATCAGCTTCAATGTACCCGCTGTTGTCTGAGTCGTATTCGCGCCATATCTTCATGAACTCGACACTCGAGTCTAATGGATTATCGAAGCGGAACAAAAGCAAAAAGTTTTCCTCCATCGGCAAGAGTTGCGCCAGCTCGCGGATGTCAATTTTCCCGTCTTGGTTGTCGTCGTAGGCTTCAAGGAAGCATGATTTCAATTCCGTCAACATCTCGTCAGTCAATGCCTGTAAGACAGTTAGGAAACATTTTCCCTTTAGTGCGTGTTCGCTTTGAAATTCAACTGAGTCATCATCGGGCGCCACAAGCTTGAAACAAGTCGAATAATTAATTTTTCATTATAAATCGTAATTAAATTCTCTGTTGTCTGTTGGGTCGAGTCAAAGCAAAGAAGATAGCAAATGTACGTATTTGCGGTCGGATAACGAAGTCTCTTTCGTTGTCCTACACAGAAAAGTTTTCGGCCTTAATGCCATCAAGCACACTTTGCTATCCGAGATAGCAATTTCTCCACGTCGAGGTATTGTGGAACTTTTGATGAATTTCCTTGAATGTAAGTAGAAGCATTTAGTCTGAGGGAGGATTGAGAAAAGTTTCAATGAGATTGCTTTACGCCTCTTCACGAAAAAGCTCTCAGCGCGAGTTAGGATTTAGCTTTGGATGAAGTTAAGGTAGAAACTCCTCGAAATTCATTTCTAACTTCAGGTTGAAAATTGAAACTCGAGACGTGGTTCAACGTTTCATGGTTTATTCTATGGCTACGTGGGCCAAACTTTAAATGTAATGTCATGATCGAACTCTACATAAACCACAAACAAGAACTTTAAAACTCCCAAAAGCTTCTGTAACTACAAGTGTACCTCTGGCGATGACAAACCCCACACTTCGACAGCTTCTTTTTTTGAGATGGCGTCACCTTTTTGCTTCCCAGGAAAAACCAGAAGAATTTCTGAGCTGAAGAATTTCTCGGTAAATAATTGCTGATACACGCGATGACGACGGACAGAGAAGATGATGAGACTAAGCAGTTCATCGCTTTGTTTTTTCCTCGCGTTAATCTTGGCGCAAGGAATATCTGCTTTTGGAAATTCGTTTGATGTCGAAGGCAAAAAAGATTGAAATTTTCCGATCGAGCATGACGAGAATTCGATTTTCCTCGCTTTCTTTCAATTTTCTTTCCTCCCTCCGCCTTAAATTATTTATTTTCTCCCCGTGTTTTCTCGTTCTGTTTCCACGGCTTCGATCGACATTCCTTCATTAAATTACTGCGTTCTGCATTTGACTCAATGAGCAGCAAAAGCTCCGGGCCCTCCTCAATGATCTCGTGTCGCAGAGAGATTGCAGGAATGCGCGAGAAGAAAGAAAATCGATTCACGCCAAAGGAATGCGAAACAGTTTATTAAATCTTTTGTTTTATTCAAACTTTTCTCTCGTCTCGCAAGCCCGGAATTTTCGCTTGGCTCGCTCGCTCGCTCGCAATCGAGCGAAAATATTTCCAAATCTTTTCAGTTTTGTGCGAAAATAATTACGTTTGTTGTTTATTTTCATGAGATTGAATTTCTCTCCGGCGGATTTCTTTCATATCTGAACGGGCGCACAAATATTTCACTGGTTTCATAATTAAACGTGGCGTTCGAAATGATGATTGATAACGAGAACTAAATTTAGGTCATAGCCGAAGAAGCCTTTGAAGCAATTTTTCATCAACGCGAGAATTCGAAACTTCCACTCGCATCCGCCGAGATTTATTGATCGTCGTCTTCGCTCCCATTCTGCCGACAGCGGTGGAAGATGGAACACGAGATAAAATAATTGATGAAGACATTTGTTCCGCCCTCGCAATAGAGATTTGCACGATCCGCTCTATTCTGCCTGCAGAAGCTTTATAGCTATTTGATCAGCGGCAGCATAATTTATTGCACCAATAAACATTTTCTCATAAACTTGGATCGCGTGGCTTTCCCTTCCCTCGCTGTCGATTCAATGTTTACCGTTGCTCTCTTATTCACGTTGAGGCTTTTTTAATTATGCAAAAAGTTAGTGGCCCACGAGCAGAGCAGAAAGTTTTTGATAGCTTTTGAAATTATGTTGAGCGGTCAAATGAAAAACGGATTCAAGTTCTGGCCCAACTCCAGAAACTTTAATTCATCATCAAAGCACTCGCATTAAATCTGGCAGGGAATGTCGGGCCGGATGGTTCCGCAGAGGCTTTAGGAAACTATTTTCTGCTTTCCTTTGAAGCTCCTCTTTATCTGGGGCGGATGAACGATGATGTTTAACGAATAATGATGCCATTTATGTCTCCAGTACGTGCACATTAAGCAGCCATGGATCTGCCAAAGGAAACGCAAAAAAATTTGAACAAGTATAAGGACAATGAGATAATGGCATCGAAGCCGGATGAATACCGAGGATCCGTTCGTATCTCATGTCACTGGAAAGCTTGCTTGAGCGTGAATTAATCTTTTAACTGAGCGATAACATTGAGTGTGGCACTTAGAGCAGAGCCGAACTTAATCCTAATTTTCCCATCGCCTTATCGTAACCTCACGATCGCATACGTTTCCCACAAGAAGGACAGCTCCGAGACGGTTAAATTAAGGATTGCGGGATGGATGTTGAATTGAAAGACGTGGAAGTATTTTCAAGCAACGACTCGAGCGAGGGTGGAAAAACAAAACATTCACGATGCAATGTGAAAAATCGTCAGACACTTTGGAGTGGGAGGCGAAGAATAAAAGAATACTCAATGTCACGCTTCTGTTGGCAGAGCAAATGAGGCCGAATATATTTCTGCAGATGGAGGATAAAAGCTCATCGCGTTGCGGAAAATTTAGAAAAATATTTTTATTGATTCTCTCGAAGCTTTCTATGCGCTGTTGTCCTGAAAGCAGAAGCAATCGGACTCGTGTATTCAATATTTTATGCTCGCTCGGCGAATTCATAAGCTCCAAATAAAAATATGCTGCTCCTTATCTCGTTCTGCTTTTGCAAAACCGTTTGCGAAATGTTCACATGCCCGAAAGAATGTCGAGTGGTCGGAGGGAGAGTTTGCCAGCAATAATATTAGAGCTCGTCCCTCCCGTAGAAAGCTCAATGTTTTGTGATTCACTGCGAGTGTCCACAGCCCATCAGATGTTCGACCGTTAAATTTAACGAACGCTGACATTGACACATGGCATGTGTAATTATTTATGATCAGCGAGATTACCATCATGGCTTTGAATCGGAAAGGCAGCGCCGGAGGCAATAGGCGACCAAAGCCGGTCGATTAAATATTTATTCTTGTTCTATATATATATTGATCACACCATCCCGACCCGCAATCCCAAGCGCCTCTAGTTTCGCTTCGAAATAAACAAAAACAAAAGAGAATATTTTGTAAGAGAAAACTTGAATAAACTCCAAGGGGAAAACTTGAGAGAGTTGACGATGGACACGGAGCGACGAGAGGCGAGAAATAGACGTTTAATGATTATTTTTTGTCCATTTCACTCGATATTGCTCCACCGGATTAGTCGAGCAAGTGAAGACGTTTCATTTGGGATTAGGCAATTTGAGAATTGTATCGTATTGCGACCGAAGCGATTGCCCATCCCACTCGATTCGGATATCAAAGCTGACACGACGGATAGAAAGCAGGCTTCGTGGGCTTTCGTCGAGCGGCAACTTGTTTGAGTTTCCGCACCGAGGGAAGCTCTTAATTCAAAAGGCAAAGACGTGGATCGAAGTTTTCGGCTTTCAATTTCGGGGCGCAGTCAAAATTTAGCCTCTCGGCTCAATTAATTTGATGTGTTGATTTTACGTTGCTTTGCTTTCCAAGAAGAGCTTTTCAAGTGCAGGGGGAGTGAGATCATTTAACCTTCTGCCAGCCACTCACATGACGAAATTTTGTTTCCACATGAAGCGTTAATTAAACAGCAAAATTACATCATTGCTGGGGTGGAAAACGCTTCACGAACAAACAAAGCATTAATTAGTTCTCACGCACGGCGTGTTGAAGGGGCAAAGCATGATGAACGATTCAAAGCGCCAAAATTGAAAGCAAACGATGAACGAACGCACCAGAAGAATTGGGTTTCGTGCTGAAATTTGACCCAACTCACAACACCATTGGCTCGGCTCGTCTGTTTGCCTTGCATCCCCAGACTGAAACCGCTTACGTGTGGTTAGAAAAAGTTCTTCAGCTGTAACGATTTCCATGATGAAGCAAGCTCTGAGTGTTTTGCTGATGGCCAAACGAAAGGAAATTCGTAGCGAAATTATATGCTTGGGGCTGTTGCGTGATCCAACAGATAGAAATGCGAGTGGAAACCAATAAAGTAACTCACCTCAGCATTCACTTCAGTCGGGTTGGCGCTGGAGACGAACTCTCGGAGGAATCCATCGAGTTCGGTACCTTCGATGAAACCGTTGGCTGGAGATTAGATACAAAACAAAGGTAAAAAGTTTAGTTCATTCAAGGCGAGAGCGCCTTACGAAAAACAATCTGGCAAAGGTTTTTCTATTTGATGATAAAGCGTTTTTTTATTCATGCTAAGTAGCATGTAATAGAGCAGTTTCACGCGTGACTGGGAAGCGGGTGGCCGCCTGATGAAAGTATCACAAAAGAAAACTGGATAAATTTGTATTTAAATGGACTTTTAGTTTCCAGTTGAGACAGCTGTGGGTTGGACTCATTAATATGAAATTAACGGGCATTAAGGCCTCCAGGTTTTGCCCCTTTTCCCAAAGGTTCGTGTTCGGACTCATAATTTTCTGTTGCTTCATAGTAGAACTTCCTACGTAAATGAATCAACAACCTTGAAGAGCTGTTCCTCATCCTGTTGAACTCAAAGTGGCGACCCTTTGATTATCTGTCGAAGGAGCACGCTTTGCAATACAAACAAAGTCGTTTGCCTTCTTTTCACAGTGCCAACAAATGAGGCCCGGAGAGGAAAAGATATTGTCATGTCGGGTGGATCAATTCGAAGGAAAATATTTCTATAAAGTTCGAAAGCAAAGCCATAAAGAACGAGCATCAAGTAATGCTGCTTTTCCTTTATTACACCTAATACCCACAGAATGGTTTATCCTCCATTAAGCGAGCGAGAAATATGTTTGCCAAATGTGATTTCCAGGAACTGCGAGAGCATAAAAAATACTCGAAATCGAACTGCTTACCGTCCTTATCGTAATGGCTCCAAACGTCCATGAATTGATTCGCCGAGAGCTTTTTCAGTTCTCTTGACTCGGGATCTCGATATTGACGCATAAAGTTTTGTGCCTTCTCGATGCCGACACGCTTAATCGCAGCTGAATCCATTTTGCTTTGCTTTGTTGTCAAGGTTCTTCTTTCAAGGTCTCTAGGCTGTTAGCTTCTGGCGGGACGGCAAAACAACAGCGACAATTATCTGTAAGTAGGAATATCATGTATTCATGCAAGCAGCCCGTAAAGAGGGATAATCCCGACACACAGTAGACGATGTGAGATAAAATTAGTTTCAATTTGTTCGAGGGAAATGTCTCGAGGCGTTCTCGTCTGAGCTGACGCCCAAGCGTCTCATTTCGGTTGAACTGTGCCCTGGCAGAGCGGAGTCGCTCGGCGATTATAAACTTGAAATCCCCACATTAACGTGTCTGCTTTTTGTTGGCAAACTTTTTGATGAAGGAGCGTCGGACGTCAGTTCCATGTTTTGCTTCGAGGCATCATTGCGGAAATTTGAGGGAAGCGTTCGCCACTTCAAATTGATAAGAGTTTCCTTCGTTCGAAACTTCAGGCAAACCGAGCACAGGCGTTGTTAATTAAGACGGTGAAAACATTTTCGCACGGGAAAAGCTTAACGTTGACAACTCGAAAGGTAGCAAAGGGACGAAAATTCGCAAGGCGCAAGAAACACGATATTATAAAACCCAAAGCTCGAGCCCACAATTATCGCTCGCGCGGTGTTGGAAGTGTCAAATATTTTCCTTCCTCCGCCAACTGGAATTTTCCTCTGATTTACGGTAATTGAAGTCATTGTAGCGGCGAGAGAATGACGGGGCTTCCTTTATCCAGGAACCAAAGCTCCCCTCAACTTTCCAAGGTTCTTCCAAAACATTTTCACTTGAACAGCAAATGTGTTTCCAGCTAGCTCAACTCGGTGAATTTATTTACCCTTAGAGATAATCTCGGTAATCAACAAATATTATTTTGAGAGGGCTCAACTCAAATGTTTGTTCACTGGCTAATGCTCACGGCCAAATAAAAAGATGGAACGATACAACGAGCATTGGTCCAATTCAATTCGCTCTAATTTCTGTTTGCTCTCGTCCTGTAGCATCGCTAGCTGTTCATGTGAGGCGGAAAATGTTTGCTGAATGTTAGCATTTCCTTTCAATTTTCTTTCCGAATTTCCTCGAGCCATAAAAAAGCAGGTAAACTCTTCGACCGGAGCTTTATGCTTCTTCTCTACTGTTACCATCAATTCCCTTCTTTTCTTTAAAGCTTTAAACTGTCACGAGCAAAGATATGGTGAACAGTTTATTCTCTAACGCAAACGCCACCCGTTTTGTATCCAGGCACTGCGGCTGGCGGATTTCCCTTTTCGCCAGCTCGCATTTAACGTCCCATCGAGTTGTGAACGTAAAACGATTTCTGCTAGAAACCTTTTCTCTTTATTGTTCATCGAGAGGCTCAATAAGAAAACATGAACAAAGCCCATCGGGAGGTCGCGCCACGAATCAAACTCACCTGGTCCTTGAATAGAATTTTCCTTTTTTCTCAGAAGCTTTCGCTAATTAAATCGGAATGATTCGGAAGTTTCTTTCTTTTCTTGCCGCGAGGCGATAATTAATTTCTTTTGCTAATTGAACCAACAAGTTTCACTCACTCACAAGGAAAAAATCACAATTGTAACGCACGAGCTCGTTTCGGGTATGTTTCGATGACAAGAAGCTTTCGTAGACTAAGGAGAGGAACGGAAAATTTTCATTTGCTCGCCGAAGAAAAATGTGAGACATGCGTTGTGGCTCGCGCTGTGGAACTTCGGGAGCTTTTGTTGTTGGAAATTGAACGACGACGAGCGGTTCATTCATAAATCTCCAGCCGTTTAAACTTTTCCGCTTTCTAGCTCGGATTTTCATTTTCACTTTTAACTCGACTCTCTCATGCTCGTCGGCTGGGAAAGACTCGTCGCTCTCCGATGGAAAAGTTGTAAGAGCCGCGAGGCGTTCCGACATCGATCAAAGGAAAACGTTGAATATTTAAATTTTTCATCAACATCGCAATTGCACAAACTGAAATAGAAAAACGAGCTGCGATAGATTGCGAGAGCTGAATTGACTAGCTTTGGGGCAGTAAAAGGTTGAACCTTTAAGGTTGTATCGCCCCGCACATTAGTTCTAGTAAAGTCAGTTGATTGCATAGCACGGAGGACATTGAACAAGACAAGTATTGAAATTGATTAAAATTGGACCGTCGGGCATGACTAGCATACTTAACTTCTCGGTGGAACTCCGAGTTATCGGAAATGTTATTTAGAAGGAAAGGTTTCGTTAAGCTTCTATTGACCCTTCGCCTCGTCCCCCACCCACAGCGGACTTTTTCCAGGTGGACGTCTTGTCTGGCGAGGCAATTTCCAAACGGTCTGGGAGAAAGCAAAGCGTCGCGTTCATCAAATAAGCTCCAACTTCTCCCATGATGTTCGAGAAAGAAGGAGAACGTTCTAGTACACTGAACGACTCGGATAAAAACCGAAGCAAATCCACCACGAACAACATTTTCATTCTCGAAGCCAAAGAGTTAACAGAAAGTCAAAGCAAATTTTGCAAAGTAAATTCAGAAAAACATTAAGAGCAAAAGTTTGTGAAAGTTCGTAAAAAAAATGTCACTGTGCTATCCACATTCCTCACAATTCGACATCTTTGAGGATCCTTTCTTCCACCAAGGTGAGGCAACAAGCAATCAAAGTAGACGAGCCGACATCCACCCATTCGATTTGTGCTTGAATAATTTATTCTCCGTTGTTTTCCTTTGAAAGGGTTGGACCCGCTCTTCGGCATGGCGCTTTTGCCGAACGACTTCTACTCAAATCGAATCGTACCGCGCTCAGGATTCCATCATCACTTGCCGACCGGCTATCGCCGACCTTGGGCCGTCGCTCGTCAAGCGATGCATGAGATGGGTATGGACAAGAAGGAACATCTGTTTGGCCTCGACGGCTTCCAGGCGTGTGTCGATGTTCACCATTTCGAGCCATCAGAAATAACAGTGAAGACTGAAGACAACACGGTCATCATTGAAGGCAAGCACGAAGAGAGAGACGACAATCAGGGTTCCATTCAGCGTCATTTCATTCGCAAATACACATTGCCGAAAGATTATGATCCGAAGACTGTCACATCCAACTTATCTTCGGACGGAGTTTTGATTGTCAAAGCGCCACTGCCCGCTTCCATCGAGGCTGGCCAACGACACGTTCCGATTCAACATACCAACGTTCCGATTCACTTGAGCATCAAAGACAACAAAAAGAAGGATTGCGCACACAAGGAATGTCCCAAGAAAGAGTGCATCAAGAAAGGCGACAATGGACCTACTAAATAAACAGGAGGCTGATCCCACCCGAAGCAAATCTCACCAACGCAAACATAGCAGATCTTTTCATTGTAGTCATTTCATTTTGTAGCTTTGTTTGTGATGTTTTTTCCTCAAAGAATGTAAAATAAAATAAACCGGCATCGGTGAATCATAATGAAAATACTCTCATTGATTTTTGTTGGAGAAAAAACGGCTGCGTGTGGCAGAGAAGATTTTGGAGGCGCGTACGTGACGATAATCATGTAGCATGGGAATTGCGTTCAATTGACACGAGTATGAGAATTGTTTGGAAATAACGAGCGGGAGAGAAATTAGGCAGAAGATGTTTTGGCAAGGTTGAAAAACATTGATGGCACGTGCGGGCCCAGAACGCAAAAAGTGTCGCGCGTGTAGTAACAAATGTTGTAAATGGTCAGTGATTTACTGCGCAGGGCTCGACACGTTTTCATATAGAGCTTTTTGTGCCACACGCATTTTCCTTTGGGGGAATGGGCAAGGATAAATTGAGGTCACGCAAGGCTCCGTCGAAAGGAAATGCTGCTGAGTCTAGTACGAGGCTGCCGAAGAGTGGAAAACGTAAAACCGAATCGAGTGGTGAGAATTTCCACAGTCAACATTTTACGTTTCAAGTGAAAGGACGAAAGAAATTTTCCTGTTGAAAAGAAGAAGTTAATTAAGTGAAAGGATATGGCCCACTTACCCTACGGTTGTAACTTGTTCGATGCGCCATTCGACAAAGGTTTGTGCGACTTTTCCTCTACGACGAAGAAGATTTTTGCAATTTTCGCTAACCGCCATGTTTATGTTTTCGCACTTTTAGATTATAAAAGTGGTTTCAGCATGGCTTCGAAGGCAGGATTAAGCCCAAGCGTGTGGAACAGGCAGAGACAAAACTCTACCGACGTCGATCCAAAAACTTACAAGTTCGATTCGAAGGGATTCACAGCGCTCGTTGACGTTCATTTGTTCGAGCCGAAAGAAATCTCAGTGAAAACTATCGACCACGTAATTGTCGTCGAATGCAGGCACGATTCGAAGGAAGATGGACATGGATATGTCGAGCGCAAGTTCGTGAGAAAGTTCAATTTACCCAACGAGTTCGACATGTCTCTGGTGAAGTCCACGCTATCGAAGGACGGAATTCTACAACTCGAGGTTCCCAAACCGCTCTCGCAGACCATCGACGAGCGACACGTCGAAGTCCATCAATCAGAAAAGCCATCGTTCTTGATGTCACTCCTCTCTAATCGAGCTAACTCGATGCTAAGACGCTCTCACTCTATACCGAGCGATAACGAAGACGAATGATGCGATGCCGTGTAAGGAGGAAAGCCTCCGCTCGATGGTCGCTCGTACAACATCATATCGAAAATATTTTTCGCAATTCTAAATCGTCAAGTGCAGGGGTTGTTAGTTGTTGTTTTGCTGCTGACATATATGAAAGCATTTACAAATTTGTTAGGTCACGATCGGCCTTTCGTACATATAAACATTTCGCTACTTAGTCGTTTAAGGAGAAGTCCACGATTTTGACCCACAGTTAATTGACTAGATCTACCTCACTTGGGAGAGCACATCGACCGCACTTACTTAGCTTTTTAACGTTCATTTACTCAACACGTTCCGCGGATTTTTCGCGCCCAATATCGAAGACATTTCTTCTTGTAAGGGAAAGAAACGAAAACATTTTTTCATGCACATTAAGGTAACAGATTGTTGTTGTTCTATTGAAGGAAACTCTACAATAAAGAAATATTCGAAGCGATAAAGTCTAAAAATACTTTTCTATTGCGGGTTCGCTAAGGCGAATGACGTCGAGTCCCTTGAAGAAAGCAATCGAGCTATGAATCAGTGGCACGCGATCGCGAAAAAAATCCTACGCAACATTCCGATGATTAGGCGAACCATTGAGCTTTTGTCAATAGGTGTTCACTACGCGTGTTCACTGAGACGTGCCGGGGAACGATTTGTCCTCGCATTAAAAAAAGGAATTAAAGCATCAATCTTGACTTCTGGCGTTTTCTCTTCACTCGAGAGAGCTGTGTTCGTGCTTGCATCAAACGCGGCTCACTGCATGTGTTGGTGGTCTGATAATTCACATTCTCCTTTTCTTTTTAATACGCTGTTGAGTGTCGAACGTTGAAGTCATGTCGGCCAGTTCTTTTGAAATTACCTTGGATGTACAGCGATGCAAAAAGGAAGATATCGTCGTGTCCTTCGTTGACGACTGTTTAGTGGTGCAGACAAGGAAGTGCAGCCCAGATGATAACTCGATAGTGGCGAGAAAGTTTTCGAAGCGAACATATCCGGTTGAGACTGACAAATACGACAAGGAGTCGCTTCATTACGAGTTTGATGACCATGGCATGTTGAGGATACAAATCCAACCGAAGATGGCAGCATGAGCAACAACTGATTAAGCGATAATTGGGAAATTAGGTGCAGATTTGTTGTGTACAACGATACTTAATGACTAGATAAATAAAGCTTTGCAATGTGCTAAATTGTGTGAAAATCAAATGAAATTGTTTGTGGTAAATCATTCCAATTGTCGGGAATCGAATTTCATGAAAACAATAAGATTCATAACAAAAACAAAAGAATTTTCTTTTTCTTCAGGAAAAATTCATTTTCACTGAACGAACGACACAATATCAAACAACAGACAATTCCAACGGAAATTTCTTGTTATTCCCAGATTTCTGTATGAGTTTCCGAGTATTCCAAACGACGACAACTTGCGCAACCAACGTCGGAAGAAACGAGAAAGAGTTTTAGTATGTTGGGGGTTTGGGCTACAAAGACGCATAAGGTTTGAACATCGCTGGCTTCATCGCAGCTTAGGCTGTATCTTAGGCTGCTTTTTAAGGCTGTTTCACGAGATCTTCCAGACGATTTATTTGATAGAACCTGGGGTTGAAGGACTGAAACTTCAAGCCTTTAAAAGGTCGCCATTCGAAAACGGTTCCTTCAAGCTGATGGGAGTTTTCCGGAGTTTTTTATAAAGGTTTCCAATCTAACTGCTAAACCCCCATTTAACAAGATCACTGAGAACTCTCTCGCAGGCCAAACAGCGGAACAGCTTGCCATACATTCGCTCTCAGACGACTAGCATAAGTTGTTCTCTCGCTGTGGCTCAGTCATATTTTACTCTTCCAACCGTCAAAAGGTGTTTTTGGCAGCGGCTAAACGGTCGAGTTGGAATTCAGTTTCGAGGCATAGAGTTCAAGTTTACGATTACAAACTTTATTCGTGCATATCGCGCCAACGGCAACAGACAACATAGAAAAGCTGAAGTGGAAACAATTTCTCGGTTCATAATTACGCGCCGCAGTTGTTTGGTGGTTGCGAGTGAGAAAATTCTTCCAGAGAAGTCAATTGGATTCGCTTTTCCTCAGTCGTTCGCGCGGAAAAAGTGGAATGCTGGAGAAGCAGATGAATAAATATTATCGTTGAAAGCTAAACAAATTATCGTAATCGATATATTAGAAGAAGTTCACACGAAATTATTCTAAACAACGAGAGGATTGTGAAACTCGCTTGTGAAGTTCCCTGAGTGCGAGAGTGAAAAAAAGAGGGAAAAATCGATATCAGAAACATCCACGTTTGTGGAAAGGAAAAGGAGCAAAAGGCAGCACACACGCCGTCGTTGCGCTCTCTCTTACTCATCGAGAGTCTGTTGCAGAAACCGAAAGGTGCTGGCGATTATTCTGTAAATATTTATATATCTTTTATTGCATTTTGACCCAAGCATTGCTTCGCTTTTTCGGTTGTAAACGTTTGTTGTCTCTCATTCGTGCTGATTAAAATTGAGCCGTTGCGGTCATTTAGACTCGTAAAATTGTTCTGAAATAATTTAGCTGCGATCTTCTTTTTCTACGTAACGAGTGAAACGCAAATTTAGGGCTCTTCAAGCCCCCACAGTGTTCAAACTTAAGCTCCACCTGCCACCTTTAGCTGTAGCTAAAACAACGTCACCTCTACCTCTCTCAAATTATAACAAAATCCCTTAGCATAGGTTGACAGAACTTCGTTCATACGTGGAAAAGAACAAACCTTGATATGGTTGCGCTGCTCCAACGATCCAACTTCAATCCACCAACATTTCTCATTTCAATTAATTTTAATCTCGCTTGCATTTGCTGCAATTATTCCCCAGCCGAGCGTAGCCATCAAATTTACTTTTCCCGAGCACAAATCAATTCTCGCGCAACAATTCACGCTCTCGAGCCGCGATTATCATCAAAGTCAAAAGTGGTTTTTCAACAAAGCACACGAAAACCGTTTCAAGGGAGAGAGCGCGATGAATATTCACGAAAATAAGAAAAGCGAAAAGCAAACGAACGAACTCATGTCGTCATCCTTTAACGCGAGAACCTTGACAGTGAGATGAATGATGCCTCACACCAAACGGCGACACAGCCTCAGCAAATTCCACTTGATAATTTTTTTGAATTCACTTTGCTGATCGCATTCGGTTAGCGTGAATTTCGTGCATGTGTCGTAACGAGTTTGGCGCGATAACCAAGGATGAAGGAAAAACTCTTTTGTCAGAGTTGAAATTTGATATTTATTAGACAAATTGAAATTTATGATGCCGGCCAATGAGTGACGCAGGAAATTACTTTTCCTACATGTTTAAGCTCCGCTTGCCTCCATCAATTTAGCGTTTGACGTTGCGTTTTGTTTTAACACATCACCATGAACTAGAATAAAGTGGCGGTGTGCGCGTAGTGCGACCTTGGCTTGAAAGAATCAATTCTAATTCTCCAATGTCCATTTACATAACAATCGAGTCGAGTAGCGGGCGAGAGGGAGCGAGATGGCCAGAGATTAGTCGCGAGCGTGAGACTGCCATTTGACAGGCAAATAAACATGTTTATTCTGTTTAACCGGTATCTTCCTTTATGAAAACGATGACGACCGTCTTTTGAGATTGCGCGTCGCTTTGGAGATTTCGTGAAACTAAAAGCGAGAAATTCTTTTTAACGAGGTGAACGACAAACGGATGCTGGATGAAGCAATTTTGTATAATCCCATCAATCAATTGGAAATGGACAGGAAAATCATGCGTTCCGACCCACGACGGTCCGAGCTCGTGGTGGGAATTAAGATTCGACGTAACGACTTCCTCTATTCTAATTAATTTGAAGATCTTAACTGTAATCGATGGTCAAAATTGCTGGGAAGCGATGCAAGTCAAAGACAAACTAATCTACTATTTATCACGTATTAACGTCCCGACTCCATGCCACACATCAACTCAATCCATTAAGCTCTAAGACAAGTTATGAGTGATCTCGAAATAATCGCTAGGTTTCATTCATCGTGCTCGCGTGATGAAGCGTGGCCGGGAAGTCGATTGCATTTAAAGTAGAATTACTTAAGAACACGAGGAAGATTATTATCGGTTGGATGGAGACGTTAGCAATAAAAAACCTCACCGCAATAAAAGTTTAACTAGAGCCTCATTGAATAATTGATGAAGGGGATGATGACATCATCGATCGTCACGCTCGGAGAATTCGGTCCATTCATGAAATCATACAAAAGGTTAAACGGTGATTCATAGGACATTTGAGAATCTCGCTCGATAAGAGGAAGAAGCAGCGCACAAGACACAACGTCAACTCACAGAATCATTTTCAAATTTATGTAAATCACTCGCTTTAATGGCCACTCCGCCGTTCAGCGATCCAGTGCGACTCAGCATGGAACCAAGGAAATGCGATAAAGTTTAAAGTTTGTTCGTTCGGTCTCGTTCAACATTCTTTCTTCTTTGAAACATAATAATTGAAGACGAACCAACGGCGACTTGATACCCGAGAGGCAGTAATTATTATTGAATCTCGATAAGAAGATGCAGCAACGAGCATGTTCGCTTCTTGTTATGTGGAGAAGATGCTCCAGAATTTCGCTTAATTGCATTGTTCTTCACATCTGATCTCATGTCGTCGCAGCGTGACTCTCGGCTCGATTTGACGATGATGCCGCTAATTTATTTATAGCCAGAATTGATGGTTTAAAATAGCTACAGCCCACGTCAAACCATTCATCTCTTTGTCGCTAGCAAGCCCTCTCCAGTTTAATTACAATTATCTAGCTTTCATTCCACTTACGGAATTTGTTTTCTATTCGAGCTCCAATAAAAGATGATGGAAGAACGATAGGCATTTGCTTTTTTAATTAAAATCATTTCCAACCGAGAGCCTTCGTTAGCTGCATTCGAGTGCATCTGTGTGGCGGACGCTTCATTAAAATTGTTCTCTTATCAAAAATCACCAGCTTCTCTCACACCGTCGATCGGACGCTAATGATGATTGCGGCTGGACCGCGTTTTGTTTTATTTATCGTTTCTCGAGCGATAAACAAGCTGGCATAATGAGCTTGCCGACACCGAAGTTTTTGAATGAATGAGATTAGCAGCATGTGTTGCAACTCGGATGGAAAATATTGAAATTTAAGACCGATTTGATAGGGTTCGGGGCGAGAGTGCAAACATGAAGCGATGCAAAAGACCTGGACCTAGCTCAATGATGAACATCTGGCCGTCGACGCAGATGAGAACAGCGAGGAATTCTTTGTCTCGAAGGCTCCCAATTGCATTTCACTGATGCATAAATCATGTGTCGAGTGCGTGGATGTGTCAGTCGACAGTATGGCTCCGCATCGGCAGCAAAAAGTCGATGGAGCGGAACTATATCTTGATGGCGGAAGGCACGAGAAAACACATTTCTCTCTCATCGGCTTTGTCATAAAACTGCCATCAATATTCGTCCTTCCTCTTCTTACGTTACTCCCTCCGGACGTTTCCGTCTATCTGCGCGTTGACATTGAGAGTCGAGCGATAACAGTCGATCGAACAAAAATCCATAAACTTGAATAAACAAAATTTACTATCGGGCGAGTTCGTTCGCGACAACAAACCAATTTCTCAAAACAAAGGACAGGAATAAGGAGGCAGGGAGCGTTGTCCGTTTAAACCTCCACACCCTCGCTAGGCTCTAACGAAACCTCAAGGTCGCTCACTTAAAAACTCCTGCCATAGCTGACCCCCCAACCGCGGAATGTGTCCGCGAAGTTGATTTACTTTCAATGCTTTTTCGTTCGGATTAAATTGTCACAACCACTTAGCTCGGATGCTAAAAATACTTTATGAGTTCATATTGAATTGCAGCCGCTGCGAAAAAATGTTTTAAATGCAAGTTCATGTCAAATCGTCGGTTCGACCGCTCAATTACCGGTCGCCGGAGCTCTCGTGTTACTTACTTCCAGTAACCGTGGACTCATTATTGAGTTGACATCAGCCGCAAACACTCAGAAGCAGAACAGTGGCGCTTGATTGAATTAAGTCGAATGAGGTTTGCGAGATTATTTGACGAGACGATGGGCCAAGAAGAAATTTAACGCAAATAGACGTCGTTTACTCGCGATAATGGCCAAAGAAAACATCGACGGCGAGGCTTGATACCGAGACTGAAGCCACACAAACCCAAATGACATAATAAATCCGGTAATTGGCAGCAACTCTCGACTTAATCATATGAAAATTATACGTTTCGGCATCGGGTTCCACGATTGTCCGATGCGTGTTCGCTCCACAAACAACAAGAGTTTGAAACTCAATCGACGGCGAGTTCTCATTCTAAATCTAGAGAAGGGTTTCATTAGACAAACTTGGAGATCGCTCCGGGGGTCACTCGATGTCCGATAAGTTTCCAAATGACTTTCCGATACTTTTTGTCGCAACAGAACTCGAGAGCGGAGACGCTGCCAAGTCCCAAAATAGTTCCCGAAGAGAGTTCAGCCAGGTCAGTTTGATGAGAATTTTCGTCTGGCTCGACAATGATTCGCGTGGAAATCGTCTACGCAATTGAAAAGTAGAATAACAAAATTTCTAGATTGACAATCATTGAGCGAACAGCGAATCGATTCAAAGTCGTGGAATGTCACGCACTGCTCCCTCCCCACACGCCCAACGCGTCTTACGACAAAGGAGAACTGTCGCGATGTGTATCTGGGACTGTTAACGCTTCGTTACTTAATTAATTAAAATTGATGTAGCTGCGGAGTATAAACAAGCTAGCAAAGTGGAGCTGCACAACATGAAACAAATGGGAGCGTGAAGGGCGATAGTCGAGATTGCTTGCCATCATAAATGCGAATGAATGAATGAGAATTGGTTCGCTCTCACATGCGCGCGACTCTTCGCCAATTAAACGGTCTCGAGTGAAACACATCGCCGAGTGTCTCAATTGTGTAATTGATATCAACGTTTCGCTATTTCTATTTCAGAACGTCCGTGCCAATGGAGATTCCGATGAAGTTGCTGATTCTGCTGTCGTTGTTTGGCGTGATTCGAGCAATGTCCAAACCCGTTTTGGTCAGAGACAGTTCGACGGCACAGCTGTACACATCTAGTCTTTTAACATGGGAAAGCTTCGCTAACGATCCCAACCAGCTGAAACATGCCGTCGTCGGCGGCACTTTCCAAGGCGAAGATGTAAGATCTTAATCGACATCGACTGCATGTAATTATGCAATTTACGATCCATTGCAGAATTCCAAAGCGTACATCTGTCGCTCGACGATAAACTCCATCCCAGTTTCGGGATACATCAAGAAGCGCATGGTGGGCGACAAGGAAGATCACGTGTGCATTATTTCACAGCACTCGCAGTTCCGCACGAAGGGACAATTTGACGTGCTGCTGAACAAAGGCGACGGCGCTAAATTGGAGTGGATCAAGTGGGAGAAATTGATTCCCTTCGAGAGCATCAACGGTGCCGTGACGACTGTGAACGGCGCTTCGAGGGTAAGCTAGACAAGTTAGGAGGGAGGGCCGTTGTTGACTCGATAATTTTCTCCCAACAGACCGAAGTTTACTACGTCGCACGACACCTGAAGAATCACTCGATGGAGCATCACGAAATCGATCACGCAATCGGTTGGTTTGATGCCAGCGACGGTTTGGGTAAAATCTACGTAACTGTCGCTTCCGAAGAGCGATCATTCGATCAGGGAGAGATTCTGACAGCGACCGAAGCAATTCGATACGAGCTACACGATTTCAAGTTCTCGACGATCAAGTTGCGTCAGAAGCTCAATCGAACGCTCTTGGGCCAAACTGTCCTAAAGAATGAGGGCGAAGAAGAAATGGATGTTAATGCTGTAATTGGATACGAGTACGATGTCGTAAGAAACTTTGGAACGCATGAAGGCATCGCGAGAAGCATCAACACGACAGCATACATCAGTAAAACAGAGCCCGTCCACTTCTACTGGGGCATCCAGAAGACCGAGCATGCTGTCAGCTCCAAAGGAGTTGGAACCAGGTAGATTTCGTCGAAGATTGCTTGAAGAATAAATTACCATTCTGATTATTCGGACAGACTGCTTCCGGGAACAGCTTTGAATGTCACGCTTTGGGGAAACTACACAACTAATGAGGGTCCCTATCGAGCCAACCTCGTGACGTTCTGGGCTGACGGCAAGAAGTCGAAGAAGCGTCCAGTGCTTGTCTCGTCGGTAAGCTTGATAAAATTTATAATTCTCATTAGCATGATATCGTCTTCGATTCCACTTGCCGAGTTTGTTAGTGGCGACGTCATTGCTAGACGAAAGTCTTCGTCACGAGTTCTTATGAATTATCTAATCAAATTATTTCCACAGGGACTCGAGCAGAGCCTCGAAGATCCACTGGAGATTGAGTACAGTGCGACTTACTGGCTCCACAATAATACCGTCGTCCCAACAACTACCCAGCGGACGACCACAAGCACCAGCACACAAAGTGTTCACAAGTCAATCTTCTCGACGTCGATGTCGTCCCACGAGATTGAGAAAATTACCGAGCGGATGTCGATTGAAGACGACGAGGAGGACGAGGCCCAGACCGGAGGTGCTTCGCACTTCAACCAGATCTCTCTGACGTCGTTCGTCGCCCTCTGTCTGCTAAAAGCTCTGTTTTAAGCTCCCTCGTGCTGCACCGATTTATTAGGAAAGTGAAAAAAAGTTCATGATTTCCCTTTGTTCACCAACTTGAAACCAGTTCACGAGGCAGAATCTCAACATAACGATAGGAAACTTTCATTTACTTAGTTCTTAAGCCATTTCTCTCAGACTCTTCGCGTAGAGGAAAAAGAATTTATTCGAGCATCAGTGACGGTTGGCAGTAGCAACAGGAACTCTTTGATGTTAAAACCCCTAACCTAAGACCTTTGTCGACGACCATCATTTTACGAGAAACAATTTTCTAACAAACAAAGTGCCTGATGCATCTCCGATTCAAAGTTCACCCTCGATTTCTTGCCATCTTCTTTCCAACAAAAAAGAACTTTGAATATTAAACAATGAAAAGCGAGCGAATTCTGTTCACTGTTTGCTTTTCCACTTGGCTGCGTTTCCCTGGCTCTTTGTCGAAGGCTTTCGAGTAGCAGTTGGAGGCGGGCGAGAAAAACGCTCGCGAGATTAATTATGCATTCCAACTACAACAGACAATTAACTGAGTTGTTGTTGAGCGATGATCGAGGTGACGATTTGCGACTTCTCACTCGTGCAACATTGCTTGGTTTCCACTGAAAGATTTGTCAATTCAGAGCTTCGGAATTGTCTAGAGCACTCAAACACAAATCGAAGTCAACAGCTCAGACTTGGACCGCTCGGCTCCTCTGTTCTCGCGCTTCATTGGAAGCGCCTTCGAATCATTATCTCTCGTTCAACGCTGTTAGAGAAAAAACTACTAAAATAATTTTACTAGCTGGTAATTCATTCGGTGTATAAATGTGTAAATATTCATTCATTAATTTCGTGTTGAGAGCTTTTCTGTTCGACTCGTTCGCCGCGGTGTCTCGCGAACAGAGAAAGCGTTAAACTGTGAAGCGTAATTCAATTGCGAATGCGAATAAAAGAATCTTCTATTGAATCGGGCCGTTGGGAAACGCTCGTCTCATGTGTCGAGTTGTATTGTCTCGGATTTCAAGCCCGAGCGATTATTGAAGAATTTCCTTTCGTTGTTCCAAAGTTTCCCTCAGCCGAAACCGTTAACATGCCGGTCCTGATACACAACAACCGTGACTATCGCGGCGAACGTTTCCCAACAGAAGTCAAAGCTGCAATTTAATTAAAACTGATAAATTAAATCTCTTATTTAATCGAGCGGTGTCGTGCATGAAGAATTAGCAAAGCTTGTCGACATTAATTGAGTTAACATTGAAAGTTTTGAGTTGCGAGGGAAGAAAGATTCCCTAGAGCGCCGCTTTTTCGGAAGTTTCGTTAGCGCTTGTCACCAGTGAGAGCAATGAAACGATTTAGTTGACCCATAACGCATGAACTGTATAAGAAAAGATTAATCAAAAAAGTGTGAAAGCTTCTCTATTTTTTATAATCAATGCGATATTTAGATTGAAACATGTAGGGCATAAGAAATCTATTGATTTGAACCGAAATCTTGCCAGCTTGGACGCGATTTGGATGGATGGGAAAAGGCTTTGCAAAAGGATTCTGAACTTATTATCTCGTGAAGTACAAAGAGCAAAAGTTGGCAACAATCACGGCCGCAGCTGATCACAAATATTTTCCACGCGAGCTTTTCAATGTTGGACGAAGCTCCGCGTTTGCTGCTGAAAAAGATTAACAAAGAATTGTCTCAAACTGCTAACAAATAAAAATTTGTCTCTTGAATGAAATGTGTCGCATTTTATTCTTATGATTGATTGGGCTTACAGATAGTTTTACTCGGAATCGCTGCCATCTTTCTTGAGACTGCCAAAGACTTTTGATGGAATCGACTGCTTCTCAATGGGAACGTTCTTCATTTCGCCAGGTTCTTCGTCGTTCTCAGCGCCTTCTTCTTCGTCGTCGTCTTCCATGTCGATATCAATTTCGTCGGGATTGTAAACGGCGCCTTCCTCAACCGTCTTCTTGCCGCCCTGGACCTCGCCTCGGACGAACATAATGTTAGCGCCAGCTGCTGTAGCAAGAGTTTGTTTGAAGTTCGATTCCGCTGCCTTGGCTTCGAGTGCCTGCATCGCACTTCTCGTCGATTCCGTTGTGGGGCCGGTCGAGGTTGGAATTTGAGCCGACATCATGTTGATCTGAGTGTTGTAAGTGGCTTGAACACTTCGCTTGATTCTCAGCATTTCACGCATAGTGTCCTCGTTGCCATGTCGGATTTCAAAGTCCTTCCATCGCTGCCAGAAGTCTTGAGTGATTCTTGGATCGCACATTTGGCTACAATGCGAGTAGATGACCCGAGCTCGATCGATCTCCCCAAGTTTCGTTTCCATCTCCGCGAACTTGACACACATTTCTCGCGACTTGGCTTCAGGCAACATCTCAATGGCTTTCTCGTAGATTGGTCGAGTTCGGGGGATGCCATAGATCTCTGCTGCCTTCTTGATGTACAGATTAAACAAGTCAAACATATCGGATTCTTGAACAGCACTGACAGCTCTTTCGTAAACCGTCATGACATGACGAGCGAGTCCATGCTCTTCTTCCAGTTTCGCGTAAAGCAAGAAGAAGTTTTTAATCAAATCCGGTGGACAATGCTCGAGGCATTGCTCAAACAGATCTCTCGCTCGCTCCAGTTGTGATCCCGAATAGCGCGCCAGGAACTTTGTCAAATAAGTGTTCCAGATATCGAACACGTTGGGCCACTTGAACAGAGCGATTCCCTTCTCGTAAGCACGGAAAGCCTCTTCAAAGTAATTGTGCTCCTCGAGGAACATTCCGTAATTGATAATTATTTGCGGTGTGCAGATGCGAAGATCGATGATGCGGTCGTAAACACTTTTGCAGCTCTTGAACGTGCCGAAGCTTTCTTCAAGATCGGCGTACATCGACCACAGCTTGAGGCTTTTATGGAGACGCGCTTGAACTGTTTCGCTTTCATCTGTGTACGAGACTTTGTTCTTCGGGATGACGGTGGCTCGATACATTAGATCCAAGGCCTTTTGGAAGTTCTCTTGACGAATTTCCATTTCCGCCCATTCACAGTAAACCGCGGCGAGATCGTCAACTTTTACGTATTCGACTTGAGTCGCTTTTTCGAAGACAGTTCGTGCGTCGTCCAGCTGGTCGTTTACTTCGTAGAACTTGGCGAACTCAACCCACAAACTGTGAATCTTTCCGACCGCTTGCTTTGGCTGAACCGTTTGAACGGAGTCTGTGTAAATCTTTATGATTTCCAGCGGTTTTCCTTCGAATAGTTTCACTCGATTGTGCCACTCTTGGACGTTGTGGGGATTCTGTCGAAGTAGAACGCTGTTTAACAAAGCCAAACGCCTTTCCATCAAGCTCTCGAATCTCGCAAGTCTCAAATCGATTTCAATGTCGTCGTCAGTTGTTGCGTTATCTTTAGCAGCAACGTCTTCCATCAGTTTACTCAAACTGAGTTCCTCAAACTGTGCGTAGGCATCAAACACTTGAGAGAAATCTCTCACAGTCTTGACGGTCTGAATCGCTTCCTCGTAAATGTCTCGAGCTCTTTCGAAAAGTCCGCTTCTCACGTAGTAATCAGCCAATGAGTTCCATAAGTGTCCAAGCTGATCGGTGTATCGTCTGAGTCCGCTTCGAATGATCGCATCAACGTTAAGCGAAACAACTTTGTCAGGATTTTTCGAAATCATGTCACAAAGTTCATTCCAAAGTTGATGGTTTGACTTGCCGAACTTCGACACGAAATTTTCATTGTCGACGATTTTCGCGAGCTGTTGCGACGCTTCGTCCAATCGATCGACCTTCACGAGGTAGTTGATGAATTCCTCGGTATCCTCGGGACAAAGCTTGAGATAACGTCTGTAGACACGGACTCCCGTTTCGGGAATATCGTACTTGTTGAGGAACTCCAAGTACAGCGGCCAGATTCGATTGTGTTGGGTAACTGGAAGAGCGCGTAAGGCTCTGTCGAACGTGTGGCGGATCCTTGTAATCTTGCATTGACCAGTGATGAACGAGAGATATTCCATCCAAATCCTTGGCATCTTGTGCATGAAAACCAGCGATCTCTCGAATGCGTTGTTGACATCTTCGAAATCTTCGTCTGTGAGGCATTTCTCCTTCACTTGTTTCTTCCGCAGTTTCAAATAGTTGAACCTAAAACGGAGGTCAGTTCAGGTTCGAGAAACGCAAAGGAGATTGTAGAATATTTACCAGAGTTTGTAAGATCCAGGAAGTTGCTTTAGCGCTCTCTCATACACTTGATTAATGACATTTCGCGATGCCGTCTTCTTGTGCTCAACATATCGCATCCAGTGCTTCACTGAATAAGCGTTCCGCAAGATTTCTTCTTCATACGGAAGATCGTCGTCGTTCTGAAAGAATTCGAAGAGTTTGATTGCAATCGTTTCCGGTATTTTGAAAATTCGTCGCAAATAGCTCAACAATCAACTGAACTCGACGTTACTTACAAGCTCCAGATCAATCTCCATCGGTGACTCCACTAAAGTAGGCATTGGGAAGCTTCCAGCCAGTTCTATTTGATTAAATGTGGTTTGTTTTGGTTGGCATTCACTACAAGTCGACTTCGAATAATCCGACGGCAAATTCGGTTAATTTAGATAATGTCGGTGAGTAATTTCAATAGCAATCGAATGATTTGAGAAGACTGAATCCTCAGGTGTTGCACAGTTTGGACAAACAACACGTTTGACTGTGATGAAACTCTTAGTTTTTTAAAAAATAATTAAAAAGTTTTAACGTTCTGAAGCGATTCAAACGACTTCGGATAATCGAACGAGTCGTTTAATTTAAACGGCGGTTGGAAACTTTTGCGTGACTTTTTGTTTCTCGTTAATAACTACAAGCGCAGCCCGAAATGTTCGAAGTATTCCTCAAGACTAAGCTCGACATTGAAAAGCAGATCCATAGCTTGCAGAAATCGTATTTGGAGTTTCTGCGCTCGCCAATCTTGCCAGTGCAAAATAATCAAGAAGCGGCGGTGAAATTGCTCGAGAAACATTTATTGGAAATCGGTAATATCAGCCAGGCGTACACTGAAGCACTCCAGAAATTCAAGGAAACACAATCACTACTTGTTGAAACGAACGATATTGCGGAAGCTATTGAATTAGAGATAGATCAGCTCATCGAAGGTTTAGGTTTGGATATTCCTGAAGAATTAGTGAAGCAGTCAACAAACGACATTCGAGAAGTCCAATCCCCAGAGAGACAGAACGGAGAACAAACGCTCGACACTACACACTCAATCTCAACCGCAGACGAAGAAGAAGACTTGAGCGATAAGGAGAATTCACAAAATTACTCTGACGAATATTTCAGTCCGAATATCCAAATCAGAAAGTCGTTCAAGGAGCACAGCGTTAACAACGGAGAGTGCTACACACCAGCTATCAAGTCAACATCCCAGCTCAGCTTCTTCAAGCGCTAAATGTTTTCATATATTCGTAATTTTGTTTATAAATTTTTGGTGCGGAACATGAAACCAATTCCCAACGTTACTCGGTTCGACGACGGAGTTATTAGGATTCTCGGACAAAACCCCAACCCAATGACACTACAGGGAACGAACAGCTACTTGGTTGGCACTGGCAACAGGTGAGAGACGAGGCTAATGACTTGCTGTAACTTATCTTTTAACCTTTGAACTGCAGACGACTGTTGATCGATACAACTGATCCCGGCAAACGAGACTACGTCAACCTTCTTGAGGGTGTTTTAAACGAAGAGAAGGCGACGATCTCAACGATTATTGCAACTCACTGGCACCACGATCACATCGGTAGCATCGAAGATGTTCAGCTGAAGAATTTGGTTTCAGACGATTGCAAAATCTGGAAGTTCCCTCGAACTGATGCAGCTGAAGACTACGGGAAGCTCAAGTTTCTCGACTTAGTCGATCGTCAGGAATTTGAGCTCAATGACGGCACAGTTCTCAAAGTTTATCTCACTCCCGGACACACAACTGATCACGCTATCTTGTTCAACGAGAAAACCAAGGCGCTGTTCAGCGGAGATTGCATTTTGGGCGAGGGAACTGCGATCTTCGAGGACCTTTACGATTACATGAAAAGCTTGGAGACCATCCTGCAACTGCAGCCGTCTGTTATCTATCCAGGACACGCTGATGTGGTCGATAATCCCGTTGAGAAAATCCAGTATTATATCAACCACCGCAACGAGCGAGAGCGGCAGATCCTCGAAGCTCTGACCAACAGCAAGGAGCCGCTGACTGCAATGGGGATCGTGAAGATCGTTTATACAACAACTCCGCGGCATCTTTATCCGGCTGCAGCAGTCAACGTCAATCAGCACCTTTTGAAACTGAAAAAGGAGGGCAAGGTCGTTGAAGTAGCTAAAGGAAATGACGTTTACTGGAAAGTTTCAGGCGAAGGCAACAAGCTTTAAAGTGTTTAATGTTTTTATTTTAATCAGTCTGGGAGAAGTTTCATTGTTCTATCACTCAAGGTTTCAATATATTTTGTAAGTCTTTGTACTCTGCGGTTTTGCTTCGACGTTTTGCTTTCAGTTAGTACTCATGCTAGTACCTTTATCTCCTTTTTACTCTCTGTCCATTGCCGAGAACTTAAGTTTGTGCATCAACACTTGAACTTCCACCTTGAAGAGAGATTTCTGCATGTCGTTCATCGATTTGAGGTCTGGGAGTAGTTGCATGAGAAACATTATATCAGGATCGTCAAGAACGAAGGTTTGTCCAGCCGGTTGAATCTCGGAAGCCGACGATTTGAAGAAGCTTTCGTCGTCGCTCAAGTCTTTTGGTTCTTCCGATTCCATTTCAAATTCTGCGATGAATTTTCTCATTGCGCCCTGGAAGATCCACGACGAAGCTTCAGGCTTCGTATTTTCGTATTGACATTTGAGCAACAAGTATTGGAACTTTTTGACTGATGAGCCAGCTGAAATGAAGAGAATAATGTCATGAAATCGATCATGAACAGTATTGACTAGACTTGAATAAATCTGAAGAGATTTTCGCTAACTCACCAGGTTTGTGCAAGAACTTATCAATGTTCTCCCATTCCTTGTCGCTTTCGTCGACCGGCACTTGCAGCTTGAGCGTATCAACCGTGCTGATGAGTCGAACTATATCTTTGTAGCACCATGCGTGGTTAAGCTGATGGCGATTCATATTTTTCGTCTAAAATAATGCAAATAGTTTTCCTGGTGTTTAAAGCGATTGTCATTGTGCTTACCTGATAACTGCAGCACGATACGATTGTCTTAAAAGTAAACTAACGTCGATCAAGCAGTGAGATATCACATGAAAATAAATAAATTTGGCCAACGCAAAAAACAAAATCGTTTCGAGCTAAACTTAACGAAGATTTAACGGGCAGAATTCAAATATCGCCGGGGCTCGAATGCGTCGACTTCGTTGAGCGGGGCGTGAAAAAGCGAAACTTGAGCCAGCATATATTTTTTTAAATCGCCGAAAATCAAGGTAAAACAACTGTTTGTAGTGATCGTGACAAGTGCATTACGTGAACGGAGTGATGACGCGAGTGCTGTGATAATTGAAAGCCGCTCCAGCATGAAATTCAGTGAAAAAAGTCGAAGTTTGTGAAATGTCTTACACAAAGTGTTCTTCGGTGAAATTCCTTAAGATTTTTTGAGACCAGCAAGCAAGAGCTAACTCTCCTTCCCTCCATCTGTTCCGCAGGGCTACAAGCATGTTGTCGTTAGTCCAGCACCACCGTCCTGACCATGCCCAGCAACACTGAAAGCCGATGATCAAAAGAAAAATGTAGCGATGCTCTCAAGAAATATTTTTTCGTTTTCATTCTACTCGTTTTCCGTGTGCGCTTTCTGCATCAAGTTCTGTTAATACGTCAAAGCAATAGCGATAATCAAAAGAAAGAAATTTGTGATAAATGGACATCCAGAGTGTAAAGTTAGAAGGAAAATTCGCAGCTCGACCGAAAGCGCTCAACACAATCAACGTTCTCGCTTACGATAATTTTTTCCTCTTCGTCTTCGGTAAAAATAGAAGGAAAAGAAATAATAATTACAACAACAACAAATCTGGTAAACAATCCATAAAGAATATTTTCCTCCGCTTTCTTTATTTTGTCTTTGATGGATATCGAAGAGAAATAAGTCTGAATGGTAGCGGAGAGGATTGCGGGAGTTTAGTTCGAGGAACCAGGTATGTACATCTTTCCGTCTTATTGCCTTCTCTTCGTCTCCCAGCCGTGCCGTTCTTGCGAAAACAATAAATCCTTCTTTCCTTCTCTTGCGTCTGCTGCGCCGGCAAACGTCTTTCATGTATGCAAATTCCTCGCATGCAGTCGCTTGTCTCTGCTTCTTTTCGAGCTCCGAGACTTTCAGTAGAAACAGAATTTAATAATTTACACATCAAATGTTTCCTCGATTCGTTCTTATGATTGAACCAGCAAGAATTCGCTGGTTGAACGCACGATTGCGTGCATAGATTTCCATCTGTGTCAGCAAGTGATTTGGCTTTAAATCGAAATCTGATCAACCTGCCGCATCAGCACATTCTCATTCAATTTCATTCCTCCTTGAGATGACATCAACATCGTCTTAAACTTCCCTTTGTCAACCGACCCTTTGTCATTCGGAAAAAATCCTCATTTCTCTTTTTGATTACCAACAACAATAGCGCCGAACAAAAGCACCGAGCGATGCAGTGACGAAATGCGCATGTGTCACTTCATTAGCCCAAGAGCTTAAAGGAAATCCGAGAAGCCGTAGTGATTTCCTGACTTACGAATGCTCTTTGCGACACTTCAACCTTTCTAGAAATGAGATCGTCATGACTTTAAATGCCTGCACTTGCTCGCTGCCTAGAAAGTTGAGCGTAAAGGTAAAGAGAGCAGCTTGCAGCTCTCAAGCCGCCTGTTAAGTGTAGCAAGCCGCCTCATTCCAATTTGAAGCTGTTGAGTAACTTTCAGACTTCAATTCCTAGACTCAAATCAATTTTCCGTCCTCCATTTTCATTCAAATCACGACGGGATATCTCATTTACCTCGCCTCAAATCAGAAGGGAAGAACTTAGTCAGGGTTGGACATCGAGCATTCCTGTGAAATAAAATCGATTTCTCTTTTAAATTTGTATGACGGAGTCTGTCTGTGACTCAACTGCAAATCTGACAACACTGAACCATTCCACAAACTCTGAGGGAGGAAAACGTTCACCCACTTCAATGTAAAACTCCCTCAAACATATCGACGTTGGAAATGTTTTCCTCCCGACTTTCAGTTTCCATTTTACGTCCTTATCGAGCACAAGCTATCAGTGAGTTCCTCGCACGAAAATCTTCAAAGTTTCACTAAATCACCGAAGGTAAAACGAACTTGTTTGTTGTTTCTTGCACGTCTGAAAACTATTTGTTCGGTTGCCAACAAAAATTCGATCCGCTAACGCATCGAGAATAGAAATCATAACGCATCAGCCTCAAATCGGAAATCAATCATGCGTGAAATATTTTTGTTGGGCCTATTAAGTTTTTTAAACTGTTCGGTTATTAGTTTCGTCTCGAGAAACCATCTGGCGTTGCACAAATTAAGAAAGCACTTCACTATCTCGTTGATTATTAAAGGACTTCAATGACCGATCAACGAGTTCGCTATCAATTTTCTTAATTGCGTCCTCTTCGATGCTTCGTGTACCGTAAATATTTGCAATGAACCCACTCGAATTAACTCGTTAAGATCATCAGACAAAAGCAATAATATTTATAACAGGAACGGTAGCAGTGCGGTGGCAATGGTGAATGAAAGTAGGAGGGATTTATTCGCTCGACGAAGGGTGAACGGCGAATCAGAAATTTCCATAAAAATGGCGCAGCACGCGCAGATTCCAACGAGGGTTGAGAACGATTCGATCTTATGACTCAATTACTGCAAGTTGAGGCACATCAATAGAGTCAAAGACATTCGGCAACATTCCAATAAAATTTTATGACTCTTCGTCCCTTTCCGTCAACTAATCCGATACCTGATGTCACCAGCCTTCAGCCCATGGTTCCTCCTAGAAGTTAATGTCTCTATTGAGGCTTGTCGGCAAACATCAAAGAGCAGACAAGCCCAGAATCTCCCAACTGATTATCCTATCGACATGCTAATGTTTCTTTCTAATCTGCTTCGTTCCAGGCCATTTTGCTCTTACTCCACATTCGATGCCTTGTAAAAGTGTCAAATACAACTCACATTGTTTTGCACACAACAATCTGGAAGAAGTTAATAAGTGACGAATGAAGAAGAGCTCATTGCTGCTTCGGGTTTAGAAGAAACTTGTGCTTTAAAGAAACGTGAAATCAAAACGAAAAATCTCAAAGACTTTATAGTTCAAAGTGTTTAATAGACAGTAACGAAAGATACACCGAGCAATCAATTATAGTTTGAAGTGGTATGAGTCGTAACTTCTTCAATAGATCGCCGGATTATGATCACAGTGGACCACGACCGCCAGTTCCAGGCCAAGAGGAGACACGCCATAAGGTAAGTAAACAATTTTAAATTGAAATAGTTTGCTAATCAAATCCTTACAACAGATGACTGATAATGTACAGAACGAGCAGCAAATGGCGCTATCGTCATCGTCTTCATCCCTTTCACCGTCTCCACCATCGTGCCTCAGATGGGCGGAAAACCTCAGCAACTTACTCGAAGATGCCGAAGGCAATCAACTGTTCAAGTCGTTCGTCGAGCAGGAAGGCGGAATCCACGCGGAGCGACTCAACTTCTACTTCGTCGTCGAAGGTCTCAGGCAGCACAGCGTGGAAATCAACCGGCCACAAAGTACAGAAGATAAGCGATTTCGGGAAGAACAAGTGAGGAAAATCATCAGAGCGATTTTCAAATTTCTCATGAAAAGCCAAATACAAATGCCGGAAAACGTCCGACGGTATTGGGATATCTCGCGTCGCGATGAAAACTATCGAGTCCCCGTCAACATCTTCGATCAGCTGCAGCAAGATATCGCAAGAATCATCAACGAAACGACTTACCGGACCTTCCTGCAATCAGAAATGTACATCGAGTACATCCAACAAAACTCAGCGAGTGCCATCGATCGAGGTCACGAGGCGTCAATCACAATTTCAAACACAACCACCTCAACAACATCGATCACCGTTTCCGGATCTTCCTCCATGTTCCTTTCTGGAAGCTCAACACTGCCGACGCTGCACGAAGAAGGCGACGGACCCGCAGCCGATTCTTACGACTTTGGGGTCGTGGGAGGATTCAGAGGGTCCAGCAATCGTGTGCCAATTAGTAGTAGTTCATCTAGCAGTAAGATTCCGATGTCACTAACGAAAGATGCTCTCATCGCCACGCAACGGGAACGACTAGCGGAGCGACCGCCTGCGTAAGTTCAAACATCCTTCAATACTCCATTATGATTATAGGTTTTGTAAGCAAATTACGTGAACTAGAAGCTTCTCTTGCTTTTCTTCTACCATTGCTTCTGTGAAACCGAACTGCTGATCCCTCCGAGGTTTTATTAAAAATGGTTTCCTCGTTTAATTGCGCAACGTTCGCATCGCTTCCCATGATTTCCTTTTGTGTTTTTGAGTGGATTAAATTTCATTTACTGATTCTGAATGCAAAAATTTCCGATTCATCTCAACTCGCATGCTCGACTCTTAATTTATTTAACTTTTATTTTTCTTTTTCGTTTCAATTTGTGCATGGATTTTCGCGATGGAATTACGACCACAGCGCACACGGATACAATTATAGTTATAACAACGCCGTCTCCTACAATCCTGTCTCCCGACGGGATTCGGAGCAGGCAAGCATGAGCTCAGGGAGAACAGATTCAGACATTTCGTCTCTGTAAGTTTTATCATTTCATTTGATTATTCGTTGAAACAGATCGAGAGTTCCTTCAACATAAATTTATCTTCCTTAGTGACGGGCGACAAGTCCATCGGCAGCGACGAAGTCACCAGCAGCCACAAGGCGCGGGCGAGAGACGGCAGCAAATAGACAACATGGCATATGTCAACAAGAACTCAGATGGAATGGGAGGAATGGTGAGTTGATGAAATAAGTTTAATAAGCGACAGGAGACTAAAATTTCTGTTAGGTTATTCCGAGAACGGCGGTTGTGCCGGCGCCGAATAAGCCAATATCGTTTGCGCAATTGCATGAGGCGCTTTGCGCAAAGCTGATGCTCGTAAAACAAGACCAAGACATAAAAGAGATCATGGGGAAGAAACTATTCGCGGTAAGTTACAAGTTTCCCCTTCACCTTGGCCATCTCTGAACTTTGTCTCTAGAATCCACAGACTGAACCATCCTTCGACGAAACACTTTGTGCCAAACTGAAAATGTACGACAACAGAAACGATCAGGATATTCTTGATCAGCATGTGACCCGCGTGTTTGATTCGCCACTCCGCTCGCCCGGCAACACGTCGCCGAGCACGAATCAATTCGTGCGTCGCAATCCTCATCATCTAGAATCGATAGCACCGTCAGCCAGAGGTAAGTTTAAGCTCGTCCTAATAGTTCAATATTAAGTTTGTGATATTCTCAGGCGCTCAATCTTCGATGCGATCTACAAGGCCGCCGCCAGATTCAAATCTACGTAAAACTAAGAACTGGGGAAGCATTTACACCGACAGCGGCATCAGTATGTTCGGCTCCGAAACTTCAACGATGAGAAACATGGCTTCCTCGAGCTGTGGCAGCAGCACTTCTCGGCAGCGAACGCAAATGCCACCACCGGAAGCTCTTCCAGCGCCAAGTACAATGAAAGGCCAACTCGAAGATATTCGAAGGTTTGTGTTGCTTAACTTCGTTTGTTAATTCAATCTTTAAACAATCACGTTCACCATTCTCTTCACACAGAACCAAGCGACATCACCAGCAGCCTTCAGCGTCTCAAAAGAACGACATACCACCGCCATTACCAGTTAAGAACTTCTCACAACCCGCCTCGTCTTCTGCTTCAATAGTTTCAAACACTTCCGACGAAGCAATCACGGTCGTCTGTTCGTTTAGCGACGAGGACGTCCCGTATCGGTTCAGGATTCACGACAAATTGCCGACGCTTAAATTGTTCAAAGAATTGCTCCCGAAAAAAGGAAATTACAGGCAAGTCGAGTCCGTTAGAGTTAAAGTTCAGTTTGCTCACAAAATCGTCCACAGATTTTTCTTCAAAAAGCGTTGTGACGACCCCGATGTGCCTATTTGCAACGAGGAGATTCACAATGACGCCGACCCTCTGCCGCTTTTTGACGGAAAAGTAATGGCGCAGGCAAGGCTAGGGAACTGAGATCAGTTGCGCCACGAGCTGGTTTCGAAAGCAATTGTCAATGTTTTACAAAGATTTTCTCAGACGAAAATCGTTCCACTAGAAGTGAAACTAAAAGGATCACGGTGCATACACATCGAATACGAGCAACAATCAAAACATGGATCAGGAGGGAAATGCTTGCCATTTAAAGGAAATTCGGGTTAGCTCCGAGGATTAAAATTAAGTCCGCGGATTAAACTTGAGATTAGGATTAAGTGTGACGATAAAGTTTAAGAATATTTTCTAATTCACTTGTTTTCAACGATAAGTATTGATTAGTTTATGTGAAAAGTATAATTTTATCAGAATCAAAACAATTTTTCATTCGAAAAGAAATTCTAACAATTTTCCTGAACTGATTTTTCTATCAACGCGACTTCATTTGGAGCCCCAGAAACCTTTCGGACTAAATAACTTCTGTATTCTGTTTGAATTAAGATTTCTAATCGTCGGCAAATGTTTGTCCGAGTAAAATTATTGAATCAGTGCCTTCAATGTGTCAAAATTTCACGAAAAGCAAACGAGGGTCGCAATCGATTTCTCTGAACAAACGAGAGCGACGCGCGACCCGCAATGAAGAAAGTAATAAATTCTAAACGAAATTTAACAATGAAATCAGCGTTCCTTCGATTCGGTTTGTGGGCTACAATTTGCGGCAAAACAGAAAAGTAGAAGCTTAAAGTTGACAGAGCCGTGGAATTATGTAGATCAGAAACTTTCTGCACTTTATCAATTTTTCGTGCTGAAATCCGTTGGCCATCTACAACCTTCGGTCAACCTTCTCCATCTCCTTCAATCTGCACTAGAACCGTCCATCAACTTAAGCACCTACAGCTTCCTATTGTGCTCTAGAAAAACTGCAACGATCGCTAATCTTCCATCCCAAAATCTAAGCGCCATTCGCATAACTTCATCTCGCTTTTCTTGTTTTCCAGCTGAACCTGAAACAATAATTTATTCGCTTAATTAACATGCGCTATAAACCGCGCTGATCAACCGCAAACTTGTTTCGATAAACTCGCAGCAATCATTTATTGTTGAGATGTCTGAGAAAGAACTTTGTGCGCGTGATTTGTCCATTTTGGATTTGTTGTTCGATCCAAGTCAAGGCGAGAATAATGTGAAGGATCTGGGACGACCAATTAACGATGAAGTGGATGCAACCGATCAAGACGAAGGAATTACGGAGGAGATAATTAAGTCGAAAGCACTAGAGCTTGAAGGAGTTAATCTCAGTGAAGCTGGGAAGCTTAACTTTGCTTTGTTGAAATTCAACGATGCGATTTCAATTGCAATCTCGAGACCTTCGCCTTACAACAACCGTGCGCAGCTTTATCGCTTTCTGAAAAGAGATGACTGTGAGTTTAACCTTGAGTTTAATTTATGGTTGTTCTGATAAAGTCGTCACTGTCAGTGGCTATTGCGGATCTCACGCGATCCATCGAGTTATCTGGCGACTCGTTTCCTCTGACAAAGTGTCGAGCGTTATGTCAACTAGGCATCATCAGACGAAAAATCGGTGACGACGAAGGTGCTCGCGAATCTTTCAACGAAAGCGCCAAGCTTGGCTCGAATTTCGCTCGACAACAACTCATCGATCTCAACCCTTACGCGCAGCTCTGCAACCAAATGGTGACGAAACTCATGTCAGATATGAAATAAAGCGGGACCGGAAACATTTTATTGAACACAGAAAGCACTCGACATTTACATAAATAAAATCTTCCTGAAAATTCGGTTGGGTTTTAAAGCTTATTCTGTTATGGCTGGTTGGGCGTTCAAATCTTCCCTTGCCACATGAGTACAACGAGCACTATAAAGCCTATGATGCAAATAACATAAAACGAAAGAACACACTTAACATTGGCCAGCAGATCGTGGAACGATTGATGCTTGTTTTGAGTTGATTTGTTCGGCTTCTCCGTCAGCTTTAGGAACTTCAGGTTGGCGCAATTCTTCTGGAAAATCCGGTAAGCGTCTTCAGTAAGGCACTTCGACGTGCTATCAGTCATTTGGAAGTCTTCCAAGTTTGGACACGCGGCTGTGATGATGTCAACTATTGCATCGTCAATAAAATCTATCGAGTGATGGATGTGGATCTTCTTAATGTTGGGATTGTTGCGCAGGAACTCCAGCCAATCCCCTCCAGAGTTCTTCGCGTAGCAATACTGGAGGCTTATGGATTCCAGCGAGTCAGCGCACTTCACTGTTTTAAGTAAACCTTGATAGTAATCGGTTAGCTTCAGATGGCGAAGGTTCATCAGCTGCGAAAGGTTGGACAGAACGTCGTCGGAGTAGTCAATGGCGAGCTCCAAATGACTCAGATTGGGAAGACACCTTAGAAGTCCAATAAGCAAATCGTTGTTGCCGCGCGATTCGTTCTCATACACGAGTTTCTTGGTCGTTTTGTTGCAGTGATTGAAAGTTTCGATCGATTTCAACGAATACTTGTTCACGAGGAGATTGAATGATGCCAAATAGTCCAACGACATCAGGTGCCATATCATTGCATCACAAATCTTCTCATCGTGTGCATGGTTGGCGCTATTACGAAGATCGAGCGACAGTTTTACTTCCTTTAGCGACTTCTGACGACAGAAGAACTTGGCGAACTTCTCTAGATGTACCGAATATCCGTTGAGTTCGACGTTTAGCTTCTTCAACTTAAATTTCACTTCGGGCTCTTCTTCGAAAGCGAAAAGCGCGTTGTGCGAGTCAACTCCAATGATCTCTAGATGTTCTAATGCCCTTTGCTGGAGAATGAAATCGTTGATTGATTTAATTTTCTTGTTGGCGAAGAACAGAGAGCTGAGTGAAATTGTCTTGAGTGTTTTGCAGTCCTGGAAGATCTTGAAGAATTGTGTGCTAATGTCGAGGAAGGAGTGAATCTTCAGGTGCTTCAGACTAGGGAGACTGGCGACGTCGGCGTCGTCGAGTGGTTCATTCATCTTCGCGATGCGATAGCCTTCAATCTCAATGTAAACAAGGCGATGTGTGAGCTTAATTAAGTTACTAAGCTGTCGCAGGTCGATGCAGTCTGCCCTGATGCGGATGCAGCGAGCCGAGATTTGTTTCTTGAACAGCTGGAGCCATTTGCTGCCCAGTCGATCTGTGTGCTCTTTGTTAAAGTTGAGAAACACATAGTTCTGGTAGAGACGGTTAGTCAGCAAGAGACTATTTAGGTCATAATCGTCTTTGTACGTAAACTTTTGCACTTTGTTGTAGTTGAGATACTGGAAGTCGATGCGAACGCTCGGGTATCTAAAAGCGAATGAATCATTAAGCCAGGCAATCATAGAATGCACAGATCAATTTCACCTTATCGGCATAAAATCGGTGATGATTTGGTTGAACTTTTTGCATGTCTTGGCTGCGTTTAAAATGTCTTGTGATCCCAGAAACGAAAACACTTTCACCAAGCTCTCCGTTGGCAGCTGCTCGATGGAATGCATTCCGCCCAAGCTTCCAACGCTAATGCGTAATTAAATTTCTTCTTTTTCTTTGTTTTGCGGTGACGAGAAGGTGTCAAGGTGATTGGATTTAAAGATGTTACTAAAAATAAAGAGAATAAGAAAATAAATTAGGCGAATCGTTTAATTAATGTTAGACGAGGCACTCACATCTTGCTCCACTGGAACTCGACGACTGACTGGCTAATTGATCTCAATTTACGCCGTCTCCGTATTGTTTTGTTGATGCATACTGCCGATAATAGAGAGAGGAATTCTCTGCATCACTTGAGGCAACAGATTAAACGACTTCGCGTCAATTTAGAAGCCAGCAAAACGGATTGGAAATTATTACTGAAAAACTCCCAAAAAAAATCCTCCAAATAGTTAACGGATTTCTTTCAAAAATTCAAATAAAACGCTACAAATTAACTTTTTTAATAAACGCTATTTTCTAGATTCTTTGTTATGTACATATTTTATAAATTAGGTCAGGGGGACAGATTCATTTTGTACATCTTATCTCATCTAATCACTGTTCCTTGCTGTTGTTTGTCATTTTCGGCGTCGAGAATTTCGGTTCGTTCTGGCCTGATGAGCCTTCAAGGCTTTGCCAGCTTCAGCAGCGTAGTCGACCATCGTGGCGAAGATCTCGTGATGAACCGATCTGGTGTGCATTATCAGCTGCTTCTTGGTCAACCCGGTATCGTTCTTCGAAAGCATTTTGGATTCCAATTGCATCTGTTTGTCGGAAAATGATTGCAAAGTTTTCCATTTCCACTGTAATCTGCGGACAAAAACAATAACTTTCAAGCTTCTCGTCGTAATTCACTGTGAGATGAACAGGTCTCACCACATTGAGATCTGAGAGTAAACTGAATAAAAACTCCTCGACTCATCGCCATGCCAAACCCCTCAAGCTTCGCGACTTTTTGTCAACAACAGGAAAGCAATTCTCCCGGCAAAACAAATTAATCAATTGCGAGTGAACGGCAAGACAATTGACAACAAAACAACAACGAGATGACGGACACGGATGTGCTAAAGTTCAACAGCATGAAGATCTTCGATGCAGTGAAGGATTTACCGGAAGGCGCGCGTGAAATCTGCGACGTCTTTGAAGATTTGTTATTCGTGTGGAATTACAAGGAATGTAACTTGCTGGTCGTCAACTGGAGATCGGCTCAGTCGACAGAAGCAGCTAAGCACCAGGTAAGTGATGTCAACGTTCACCAACAGCTCACGCAATCATTTCCAAATTTCAGGTCCTCGTTCCATCGTCAATTCCAAACTTCAGCGTCTCAAAAGTCTCCGTGTCAGTTGGCGGCACGTTTGTCGCAGTCAGCGGCTCTCAAGGTGTCTTGCTTATGGAAATGCCATTGCGGTGGGGAGCTGAAGGAGTTTATCAAGACGGCAAACCGAAAATCACTTGTCAGGCTTCAATTCTTCATGAGCACGCAATCAATCACCTCGAGTGCATTCAAACTCGTTGGCATCCCAACTCACCGACCGACTCGCATCTCCTGATTCTCTTGTCGGACAATTCCATCAGAATATATGACGAGACGAGTCTCAAGCACATCTGGCGCGTTGGACCGATTCCGAGTTCTGTCGCAGTTGAGAAGAATCTTTCGTATCTTCAGAGCTTGGGCGACACAGCAGTTGACTTCGACATTGCACCACCGAAAGTCAGAGAGGACCAGAACGATTCATTCGAAAGCGACGTCAACAGAATCAACGCAACGCTTAGTTCACTCTCGATTGCATCGAAGAAGAACCAGCTGCAAGAGCAGAAGAGAATTGAATGGCCCATCGTGATTCTTCGTGGTAACGGATCGATTTGCGTTATCAACGCTGGCCTAAACACAGAGCAACCGCGTTTGCAAGGTCCATTGACTGTCATACCGCCACAGAAAGAAAACTATGGCGACGACTCTTGCTCGCTTCTCGTTATCCCGACACTTCCACCAACGTTGGTGATCGCCGAAAACTCTGGCAAGTTGCATCACATTCTGATGATTGAGTCGCCGCCAGGGGACAATTCCTTTGACGATACAAGAACTACTTTGAGAAACGATTGGGACTTGTACGTGTTGGAAACCATCGAACTCGAGCTGGGACTGTTGGAAGACACAAAAACATGCTCGTCGACAACGCCAGTGATGCTGAAGAGAGATCCAGTCAACGAGCAGCGCTACTTCTGCTATCACGACACCGGACTGCACGGAGTCTCGATAGGCTTTGTTCAGCAACTGCAGTCTTACGTCAACGAAGAGTCTGAAGACGAGCCGAACATGAACGTCGTGTCACGAGCTGAGTACATTCTCAGCACGAAAGCCTTCAACTCCTCGAAAGTCAACGCAGTCGTCGGTGTCGGTTTGCTGCAGTCGCCTTCGGGACTGTTCGCTATCCTAAGCAGCGGCCAAGTCGTCAGCTTGAACACTATCAAAATGTTAATTGCGACGTTTGTTGAAGTGAAGCCAAGCAGCTTGGAACAGAAACCAGCAGACAGAAAGGTCCCGTTCGATCAGCACATCAAAGCTCTTCTCCAGTCTGGCGTTACTCAACCGATCCTGAAGCTTGACCGTACTAAACCGCCGACGTCGCAGCAAGCTTTCGAGCTCATGATGAACTCCATCCAAGTTATGCGTGACAATCAGTTCAAGCGACACGATCTGGTTCGGCAAGAGATTTCAAAGCGAGTCAAAGTTCTCGAGTGTTTAAAACTACAGCAGAGTGATGACATCAACCAGCTGATTGAGGACAAGGAACTCATTCAAGAGAAGGCAGAGAAACTCGCTGACAAACACGAAGACCTAATGGAGCGACAGCAAAACCTTCAGAAACGAGTTCAGGATGTTCTACGTTTAGCTTCCGTCCGTTTGCCTTCGGGTAATGCATCGGAAAAGGAATTCATGGATCAAGTCAAACGCATCAAATCGAAAGTTGATAAACTTCTTCAGGACGTCAGACAGATCAAGTCGAAAAACGAAATGCAGAAGAAGCAGTTCGAGTCATGGGAGAACACAAATGAGAATCCCGTTAAGAGTTTGCCGCCCAAACAAGAAGACACAATCAAAGACATCCTCGTCGATCATGCCAAGCAAATCTCAGCACTCACCAATGACGTCAGAAAAATGAGCTCAATAATTGATGTTTAATGTAGAACCAACTAACTTCTTCGTTTAATAAATCTTTATTTTCCATCAAGTTCGACAATCTTTAGTCATCATCGCTGTGCTCGCTTGCGCTTTCTTTGCCGCTTGCTTCATTCTCCGAGCCTGATTGCTTCTCAGCTGATGCGTTGTCGCTTTCATCGTCTGAGTCCTTCAAAGCTTTCGTTGGTTTTGACTTGTCTTTCTTCTTGCGACGTGCGTCGAAATCTGAACCATCAGAAGCGTCGTCTTCATTCTCGTCAGACGAGTAGATTGGCTTGCTGTCGCTAGCACCGGCTCCTCCCTTCTTGTACTTGTTTTTGATCGCAGAGATGGAAATCGCTCCTTCATCTTCTGAACCTTCGTCTTGGTCGCCATAACCAGCAGCTCCTCCCGAGGACCGTTTAGTTCGCTTGGTCTTGATTGGCTTCCGTTGTCTCATCAGTTGACGCAGCGACTCTTCTTCCTTCTTCAAGTTTTCAGCTCGTTCAGCTTCAGGATCGTGTCCAACTTGCGTTAGGATCTTGATCTTTGACTGCGTCTTCTGGCTTCTATCGGCGAGAGACATTGTCATCTTCTTATGCGTGAACGAATCAGTTGAGTGCGGTCTGAATGTTAGCTTCGTCCTGAACACTGCTTGACCTTGCAATCCGGTTCCTTGCCGAACGAACAAGTGATTGTGATCATTTTGAAGAGGTTGCTTGTAGACATCGAAGATTTCACTGCCAAGATGAAGACTTAAGCTGCCGTCTGACCATCGGACGAAACGAGCGTTCGATTCTTGAACGTTTTCGCCTTTGCTGTTGATAGTTCTTCGCCATCGAATTGTGTTGCCGACCTTCAACTTCAAGCGCTGTCGGCCCTCCTCGTCCAAAGTCTCTTCTTCGTCGATTTCATCTTCGTAGGTTTCAGGATCAAACGGACGCGTGTCGACTGACAAGAAGTTGGGCAATTTGACGAAATGAATTTCTCTCCCAAGGTCAGAAGCGATCCTCGGAATTTCGACTTCAATTCTGGTTTCCGGGATCGGCGTCTTTTCCCTCTCCTCTGACTTCTTTCGTTCATTGTTATCGTCGCCGTCTCTTGAACTGCGACGGCTGCGACTTCGCGAGCGGCCACGACTGACCGATCTTGATACTGAACGACGAGATCTTTCACTCCCACTATCTTTCCTAACTGAACTCTTCTCCGACCCACTCTTGGCGCCAGCTTCATCCGAGCTGATATCGTCGGCATCTCCAAACAAAGCAGAAGCTCCAGGTTTACTTTGTGCAACATCGTCTTCCTCACTGTCGGTGTCAATCAACTTATTCTTCTTCGCCACAACTTGCATTGGAGCGTCGTTTGAATCGGAGTCAGAGATGATTTTACGCTTCCGTTGCTCAACGACACCTGATGCGTTTGAAGCTTGAGAGTTGCTGCGCGATCGTTTGGAAGCTGGCGTTGCGCTTTTTGAGCGCTTCGTTGCTGGTGAGCCGCTTCCAGATCGCTTTGTTGCTGGTGAGCCGCTTCCAGATCGTTTTGAGGCGGGAGATCCGCTGCCGGAACGCTTTGAAGCTGGAGAGCCACTGCCTGATCTTTTGGACGCCGGTGAGCCACTGCCTGAGCGTTTGGAAGCCGGAGAACCGCTGCCTGATCTAGATCGGCTTCCAGAATGGGCAGAACCGCTTCGAGATCGCGAACCTCGCGAATTACTTCTCGATCCTTTTGAAGACGCCGCCGATCCCGATCTGCTTCGTGAATTGCGTGATCCAGAATGGTTTGATGCATTGGAGCGATTCGGCGAACCATTTTCAGAACCTGAAAATTATTAAAGTTGATTTAACGGTGAGTTACGACGAATTTCTTTGAACCTTTGCTGTTCTCACCTGAATCGCTTAACTCTTCACCCATTCTGATCACTCTCAACTTTGTGCTGTTTCTAATTTCTTCTTAAACTTAAATTGAAATTGTTTGTTTTGCTTTTTTCTTGCAAACCCCGCGAAGCTTTAAACTTCTCGTAGTTTTCGCCCCGAAACATAAAATTTAACGGACGAATTTGAAATTCACACAAATTTACCGGTAAATTCAAATTTCGCCTCTCGATTTTGTCAACAAAAAATTCTCGGGAAGTGAAATCAACAACGCAGATTTGAAAATTGATTCTGACGCTTAACCAGTGACATCGCGAGGTTTTCATGTGGAAGTATGTTTCAAGGCGGGTCAAGGATTCCATTCAGCTTGGAATTAACGTTCGGAAGTCGTTCACGGTCCAACAAAACCTAAATCACAACAACACTCAAGATACAGCGAGACAACAACAACAAAATGCAAGAGCAGCTCACCACATCAACTTCAATTTGATCCCCAAGCAACATGATCCTTCGAGAGACAAGGACAAGAACGACGAGAAGTTCAAAAGAAAGTATCAGCGCTTGAACAACCACAACAAATGTCTCATCTCGGCTTTGACTTGGGTAAGATCGCATGGCCTTGAAATGCTTTTGCTTTTCTAATTTTCTTTTCGAACCAGTCCACAGCAATCATCACAGGATTCTATGCATCACAGTTGTTGTGCCTCTATCGTCGAAAGCAGCGCTATGCAATCGATGGAAGCCGTTGCTACTACTCGAAGTACGTCGCCAACACAACCCAGTCGATCCACCGCAACGTCCAGTATCTCTTGACAGTAGAAGGGCAGAAATCGTTGCTCCCTTCGCTTCCTAGCTTCCACTGTCCGTTCAAGAAGGCGAAACTCTACCGTGACGATCGCGATGTTCCGAAGAACCCAACGAAGTCCGTGACTGAGGATGAGTTCATGCAAATCGTCGATCCTGGCTACAAGCAACATGAAACTTTCTATGGGAATTTCGAGCAACGTCAGAGTAGCACCAATGTACACAATGTCAGCAATAGCCAAAGTTCAAATGTTAAAGCAGACAAAGCAGAAGAAATTGTCGAATCTTCCGCAGAAGAGAAGCAGGACGCGGCAATCGATGATGCCATCCGTAAGCTTGCACACATCGTAGGAGAACTTGAGTTCCAAATGGGACTTGAGAGTGTTCTTGCCGGTGAATACAGAGAAGCTGTTGATCATTTCAAGATGAGCAGCGCACAGAATCACCCGGCAGGTGTTTTCAACCTCGCCTTGTGTTACGAACAAGGCGTCGGCGTGAAGAGAAACATGAAGAATGCACTGAAACTCTACGAGATTGCGAGCGAGCTTGGACACGCAAAAGCGTCGTACAACCTTGGCGTCTTCTACTCTCAAGGTCTCGGCGGTGCTCGCAAGGACTACAAACAAGCCAAGAAGTTCTTCGAGAAAGCAGCAAAGTTGGGCAGCATTGATGCAATCGGTGCTCTGAGTCTTCTTCTCCCGCTACCTAAGAAACTCCCAATCTTTGACGAATTGGACGAAATGACTGAGAATGATTTTTACTTTAAACAGAAGCCGATGATGGCAAAGACCATCAGTGCCATGGCGAATCAAATGCGAGTCGCTGTATCTTAAAACCTTCGCTGATGAGTTTAGGAATTCACAATATTATTGTCACCAGTGCAGCTCATTGTCCGAGAAAGTGGAAGATAATTTACCCATCTATTAATAATCCGAGTATCATTACATTATCTTTATCGTATCGGTAGAACGTGTGGAACGACGATAAGAGCGATTAACGATGTGTTGCTGTTTTGCAAGTTTTTTTCGAGCTCAGGTTTTAATCTAATCTGCAAGTGAATCATTGAGTAGCGAAAAATCATTTGGTTCTAGGGTTGTCATCTAATTGAATTGTAGAACATTAAGTAAACTTTTGACAGCGTTAATAAGGATTGGAGCTTAACCTTATCAACCGAATTATCGGAAAATTGTTGAACGAAAAGTTTTGAAATAAAACTTTGAAACAAACTTGGCGATGATTTTAATGGGGGATCAGTTACGAGTATGTCAGTAATAAGAAGGCTTGGCTCAGCTGTGTCTTGCTGTAAAAGGTAGCTTTCAATTGAGCCTTAGTAGCTGGATACAAAACGCAGTCATTAAGCCAACGCAAACCTCAGGCAGATCTGGTCAAAATGTTAATGCTCCATTCGCACGTGACCGATCAACGAAGTCGTTGTATATTCAACTCGTGTTTCATCAGGAGTTCGATTGCGTTTTCCTTTTATTGAAGGTCAAATCTAGCAGGTGCGACCAAGGAAAACGATCAGAACCGTCCCACGATTAAAAACAAACTTCCTGAAAACGAAATCTGACGAATTCCTTCGCGCACGACAGGAAACATTTTCTCACGATGCTCCTTTGTCGGTTGTTATCGAGCCAATTTTCCACAGAGGGGGAAACATTTTATGAGTTTATTACTGTGGAACAAAGGGAAACCTCTTCGAGGCTAACCAAACAAGAGCTCGCGATTGGGAAATTCCTCGAATAACTCCACGCTGTCTTGACATGCATGGATAAACTTTCGATTTCCTTTATCACGAACCGTCACGCAACCATAAAATTTCCCTTCAATGGCAGCAGAAGAATGGAAAGAATTATTGTCAAACATGCTTTTATGAAAATTGGGAAGGAAAACATGAGTCTCGATTATTAATAAAGTTTTCGTCGTCGACTCAACAACAAATGGATTCTTACAGCTGAGAAAAAAGAAAGCGAGTAAAGTCGGGTGTTGGAAGCGAGAAAGTTTCTTGAAGTGACAACTTAAAGTTGAGTGAGACGAGAACCGTAAAATGTTTGACGAGGAAGAGTCGAAGAAGTTAAGGATTTTCCAACGGCACGAGCGCCAAGAGCTGCAGCTGATCATCGAGCGATGCAACGAGGTCGCCTTCGAGTACGTTTGCGTGCCCAGCATTCGGAATGACCAGGACTTGTGCTTTGGAAGTCGAACGCCAAGAAGAATTCATCTCTTTGCTGACGACAAAACCGTCAACTCTTACATGAGAAAATGCTTCAAAGAACATTTTCCAGAGCCTGTCGAAGCTCAAGCCGAACCTAAGAAGTCTGATGAAGAGGCTAATGAGATCGAATCTCCTGAAATCAAACTCACTCATACATTTGCTTCGCGAGTTCCAAGGTTTAACGACATTACTATCGATTCGACTGGCGTTTATCGCCGAAGAAGGAAAACTCGTCAAGCCCCGGAAGTCGTCAAGAAAATCTTCAGCGCCTTTGGTTCGTCTAGCAAGCGAGACCCGCTCATCACTAAGCATCCTGTCAAGTCAATTACGCCTGGCGTTGGAGCTTACAACTTCATCCGTCCACACAAAAACTACTTTAGCCATTCGTTCGGCGGTGCCATCAAGACAACTCCGGCCTTCGATGTCGTATGCGGTCCCATGAACTTGGATAGCAAATGCGATTCATGCGAGGAAAAGCCTCAAAACGTTTACTGGAAAAACGAGAAGACTCAAAGCGTTCTGTGTAGGGCTTGTTACAACAAGAAGTTGGACGAGATCAAGCAGAAGACGCGCGGAGTTATCGAAAGGCATCGCAAGCTAAAAGTGATGGAGATCGACTACCAGAAGAAAAGATATTGCGAGTTTTGCCACGAGCACAACAACACAACTGCAGCAGTCCGAACGATGACACCCAAGACGTTCTACAAACGAATGCACAAGGAGAATTGTCTCAACATGAAGTTTAATTATTAACTTTAGATGTTTATTCAATAAAATTGCGAGCGATTCACTTTAGCATATCGAGCAGTGTTGATTTCCCGTTTTTCTCAACCTTCCGCTTTTTGGTTGGCTCTTGAGGTTTGGGTCCATCTGACTTTCGTTTCTTGCTCTCGTCTGGCTTGGCGATCGTTGCAAAACTCATTGAGTTGCTCCCATGCGAAAGATTCGTCACTTCGTCGTCCTTGTGCGAGATAAACTTGGCTATTCGGCTCAACGTTTCTTCACCGCGTGCTAGGAAAGAGTTGCGGAGTTTGCTCGGGTTCGCGGTTTTGATAAGGAACGTGGAATTCTGCTTAGCGGTATCGGCTGGCGATAAACTCTCAACAGTGCTCGCTGATCGGACGATTTTGAACTTTCGCTTCGCCGTGAGACTCATGTTGGACGTTGTCAGTGTTTGGCTGCTCGGATCCAAGAACAGGAAATCGTTGCTGATCGTGTCACTTTCGTTCATCTTCTGAGACTGCTCTCGAAGCATCGTCTCACGCTCGTGCCTCATTTTCCGGTACATAATTTCCCGCTCGTCTTCGCTGTCGTCATCTTCAAGGGCGTCTCCGTCTCTGGCGTTTTCATCCTCAAGTGAGATGCTCTTCTGATTGGCCCATTTGAATTTCCGCACTCGACCGACGCCGTCGTTCTCCTCGTTCTCGAACAGCAATTCCTCGATTTTCTTCACATTTCTGATGTCGTCGTCGAGGACTTTCCGCGCGTGAATTCGTCCGACTTCTTCCTGCAGCTTTTTCTGGTCGAACTCTTCTTCATCGGCAAGCTCGATATCGTATTGATCCAAATTCTTCTCGTCTTCATCCGCTGATCCCCATTCGGACTCTGACAGCTCAGCTTCTTGCTCGACATATTTATTGGCAGCACTGATGAGATCTTTCTTCTTCATCTTTACTTCGATCTCGTTCTCCTCCGAGTCGTAATCGACCAGAACTTCTTCCTGCTCCTCCTCGTCCTCGCATTCCTCCATCTCATCTGATACTTCTTCCTCAAAATCTTGTGGAATTGAATCGTCTTCGTCGTCAGAGAACTCAAGTTTCTTCACTTTTTGCTTGCGTTTCTTCTTTCGCTTTTGCTTCTTCGCATCGATTGCGTTGTCTTCCTCGTCATCACTGGAAACGAGAAGCTTTCTTGGATTTCTTTCTGGTGTAGCAACTTTGTCTTCAACCACGACTTCGCTCTCAGGCACTTGTGAAACGAACTGCGAGTCTCTGAAATTGTCTTCAGGTTCTGTCTCCACGACTTTAGCGCTCGAGCTGGGCTGAGTATCAGCGAAACGTCCAGACAAGATGTCGAGGAAATCGTCGTCCATAAGTTGCGACGGCCCCGAGTCGCACAAATCTTTAATCCTGGAGGAGTGAATAATTTCTTCTGACACGCTTGGCTCGGTGAATGTGAAATCAGCTGTAAACGGATCTCAATTAGTCAGTTGTAACTTAAAAATATCATCGAGTAACTTACAAGGCAATGAATCTGGGACGTTTTCGGATCCATTCGGGTTGATTTCATCTTGAGTTGCAAACGGATCAATGATGTCCGTTGATTCATTCAGAGGTTGCGCGGTCTTTTCAGTGCATTCAGTCTCCGAGGCTTCTGCAATCTGCTCGCTGTAGTCGAACACTTCAGACTCGATTGGCTGCGCGATCTCTTCAGTGTAATCGAAGACCTCTGACTCCATTGCGACGTTTCCTTTAGACGGAGATTTAATTTCTTCGTCATCGGAATCGACGAAAGCTTTCAAAATTCTTCCCTTCTTGCGCAACGTCGGCTCTGGCTCTTCTTCTTCACTTGAACTTGAAGTCTCTTCGTCCTCTGAATCATTTTCAGACGCGTCCTCGTCAACAGCCTGTTAGGAGGAAACATTAGCTTAAGATTTTTCGGTGTTGGATATTCTTACCTGATCGTCGAGGAAAGCGCAGCTCGAACCTGTCGCTTTCTTTTTCTCGCGAACTTCGTTTTCTTCCTCCTCGTCTTCCTCTCCCTCGCTTTCGTTATCATCTTCGTCTTCAACCTCTTCATCTCTATTGTTGCCTTCCATTTCATCAACTTGATCCTCCAAGTCTTTCGCTGGTTTCTCTTCAGGTTCAAACTCAATTGACTCGCTCTTCTGAATCTTTTTCTTGTGCTCTTCGCGTCGCTTCATTAGTATTTGATCGCGCAACTTTTGTTTGAACATCTCGCGAGAAAATCCTGGTCGATTGGTATCGAATTCGGCTTCTTTGTCCAACTTCACTTCAACCTTTTGATTCTCTAGTTTGCCATTTTCAACTGTTAGAATGTTCATGCAAACTGTTTCCTTCGGTTTGGGCTTTCTAACAGAATGTAGATACCTTTGAAATAACATTTCGGGGCCACTTAGTATCTTAGGCCGAATCAGTCCCGTTTCCAAGTCGATGACATCGTTGGGGCCCATGCCTTGGAGGCTTTTAAACGTGGATATTTTGGGTGTTGAATCAGATGGAACGTTCTTGTACTTCTCGCGTAAACGATCGAGCACGTCTGCTTCCGTCTCCGGCACATAAGTGACTTCTCTGATTTCAGGTTGAGCTGTAACTGCCTCCTTGTTAGGGCCAGCATTGCTTCCCGGTAATTCAGGTCCACCGTCGCCGTCTTGCTTCTCAGTCTCGCTAACTTCGGAGTTTGTTTCTTCCGGAACAAGTTCAGTCTCATTTAGCTTCGAAGTTTTCTCTGTTTCCGTAGGACTTTCGGCGATTTTTCCACCTTGTTCATGAGACTTCTCAGCTGTACAATTGTCTGCAATGTTCTCTTTATTCTCCTTGATCTGATTCTCGCTCTCGTCGTCATCTGATTCGCTTTCACTCCTGAAGAACTCGAGCGCTTCTTCTTCTCGCTCTTTCATTCGTTGTGCAAACTTCTCCAGCTCTTCTCCGCGCAGATTAAGTCCGAAGTTGGCGTCAGGTATCTGTCCCTGCTTGATTTTATCCATGGACGGCATGTTGAGCGACTTCCTCGATAGAAACTCCTTCAAAGTGTACTGTTTAGGTTTATGGTAAGGTACGCGAATCTCTTGCTCGCGCTCCATTCTTTGCTTTTCTGACTGAATCTTCTGCTTGAGTTCAGCTTCTTGCTTGTATGACATTTTCTCTTTAATCGTGGCCACTGCTTTAGCTGCTGACTTCTACAAATGGAACATCAGGCAACGTGAAGCAAAATAGAGATAATCGAACTTACACGTTGAGTCTTGACAGGGAGAATTTTCTTTTTCGGATTACTGTTCTTCCGTCTACTGGCATGCTGATTTTTGCTGGGACTTTCCTTTTCTGAGTCGCTTGACGGCGGTGCGCTCGATTTACTTTTATTTAGAGATTGATCGATTGGCTCTTCTTCGGATTCCGAGTCGAGAAGACTTTTGTAGTTATTGTTGAGCTTTCTTGGTAAAACGTCTGCTTCGTCTTCACTTTCCTCCATCGGTGCGACTGACGTATCCATTTTAGTAGCTTAAATTAATAATTTCTCCGATCGAAAACTTTGTTGTTGATTTTTGGCGGGAAATTTTAGGTCGAGCAACAGAACGAAAGTGAAACGGCCGAACAAAAGTTTGAATTCGAACATTCAGTAACCGTTAAAACTTTATTGGAGGAAAGCTTGAGCTTTCACTGGAACTTTTTTAAAAGCTAAAACTTTTTGTTCTCATTTATTGTGGTGCACATTTTCAAGGTGAATTTAGAAATCTTGCAAGTTGTCTCTGCTTTAGAGCTTTTGGAAATTACCTCCGTTGCTCTCTGAGTCGCCGGTCTCTTCCTTCGGCTGCTCAATTGGGTTTCCTCGAAACGTGTAAAACTCCTTAACCACAAGTTGTCGAGTGCTTTTGTGCAACACGAAGATAGCGAAGATGACCATTCCTTGAAGACAGTGCAGAATATCGTTGATTATGAATTCTTTGAAATGGACGAAGTTTGAAATCATCTCGCAGCTCCAAATGACAGCCATGAACCAGAAAATGCATGAGTACATGAAAAACCTGTTTTTTTCAGTGCCGAATCTTGTGTAACCGGTAGCGTTCTCGATTGTTGACCGTTTCAGATAATGATAACCCGCTAGTATCATGAACAAGGCACTGAAAACGTTCAGAATGCTCAAAGGAATCATGTAGTAATAAAGGTCCATATGATCAGTCTGAATCGCGCAATAGAGAGTCCCGAAGTTGGGTCGATAGCTTTCAATTGCATTAGATGGAATGTTGTCGACGATGAGCAAAATGAGAGTCATCAGAAGTGGCGTGGCAAAAGCGTAGCAGCAGTAAATTCGAAATCTGCTGTCTGCGTCTGATGTGATTCGAAAATTCCTTTGCAAATAGAAAAAGTCAACAAATATTTTGATCAGCATTTGCATGCGTCTCACTTGAAGGTTCGCCAAATGTCAAAGCTCATGACGTTCAACCAGAAATTGCTCGCGAACGCTGTAAAATAAAGCAGAAACCCAGCGAGAGTGCAAGGAGTTCCCTTTTCATAAACCTCCAGCTGAATAAGCGCCAAATCAAATTGCAGCACAATCACGCAAGCGACGTAGCACATCAGGCATTTTCCATGAAGATTGCGAAGTTCTTTGATGCAAGCGTAGACTAGGAAGGTTGCGATGCTGAATGGCAACGACAGGAACATCACTGAAATGTTATTAAAGCAACACGTGGCTTATTTATGCTTTTACCGTTATAGGGAAAGATTTGCTGTTCATCCTTACGTATTGGGTAGAGAGTGAATCGCATCTCTTGAGCTGTTTCGTCATCTTCGAAGCACAGAAGCAACGTCCACTTTTCTCCGTAATCCTCGAGCCAATCGAAGCAATACTCATCGGTTGTGAGAAGCGGCTTCGAGTCTGGTATTGTGATTTCTCCGCTCTGCGAATACTTTAGTGAAATAAGGAATTTTTATAAGCGCATTTAAGCTTTACTGGAAGAAATGTGAATTCCTCGTCGGCAGCGAACATTCCACCGTGACATGGCCGTCCCTGCATCACTCTGTATTCCGGTTTGATCTTATTGGCACCCGGCAAATCGCGTATATCAAAATCGTGAGTGCAGTTTAAGCAACAGAAGCGAACACACGGAAAATCGTTAGAGCAATTCGGGACTGCGAGACCTCCAAGGATCGGTGCAGTCACAAGAAACAACGCGACATTTGCAATCCACATTACGATTTTGATATTATTCCGACTTTCTTCGCTGCACTTAGATTGCTCACTGGCGAGGAAACAAGTTTTGATAACACTCGAAGCGAAAAATTATTATCAGCATCTGTCTTCGCTCCAACGAATTTCTAAAGCTAAAATCGCTTTATTAAAACGATGTTTTCTCGGAGAGCATTGCGCGCTCGATGGGGCGGCAAGAAATTTGTCGTGATGTGTTGGCCTTGACATGCTGGAGTGAGTACGTTGATTTGGGTGAAAAAACTGTGGTTTTCGATTGCGCTTCCCGCGATTCCTAGTTGATAACAACAGTCACTTTAATGTAACACAATGGATTACATCAGCCTCATGTATCTCGAGACAATAACTGACACCATTAGCTATAGACAAATGGCTGAGAAAGACTTTTTAGATCACATTACTGCAGTGTTCTTGTCAGACTCGTTGCGAGACTTATCAACAGAAATTCATACGAGACGACCATTCATAAATTTGCCGGCGTTATCAATCACGTTTGTCAGTCTCGGGTTTTTCCGAATGGAGTCAAAGAGGCCGAGACAGCTGAGATGTTTCGCAGTCAAGAACTTGACTTAGTCACCGGTTCTGCTCAGTACAGCACTACACTAAGCTGCTAACTTGGTCTTCCCTGAGTCGAGCTAAAGCCGGCAAACTGTCAACAGCAGCACTCATCGAAAATTTGTGATTCTCAAATTAAGAAGCGTTAAAATAGTAGAAGATGAATCACAAACTCACGGCGAAGTGATTGACATGAAAATATTTCTTTCAGAAATTTACGTCGAACTTAAAAATTGAGCGTGATTCTGCGAACTGATAACCGCAGCAACTTCTCAGTACGACCACGAACAAAATGAGAGATTCATGAGTGTCAACGCAGATTATTTCGCTCATCGCGCAATCGAAATTCATTTGCTAACTTAAGTTTACTGCATCAAGACGTTTGAATATTGAAGCCGAAATGTTTCGATTAGTTAAATACAGGTTTGGATTACCGAGCGGAAATAGATTTATAGATAAATAATTTGTGGTTCAATGTCTAGTGTTCTGCTTATTATCATCATCGTCGCTTCGAATGCTTCAGCTTACTCCGAATATGAGATCCAATGTTTCGTTAGTCATTTGAGAGAAACTGGGATTGACGACCCGCTGCTCTCGTCAGTTCAATCGATTCCGGCGTCCACAGATTGTAATGACACGATCGACGCAAGTTTGCAAAGCTTGTACACAAAATTGGAACTGATGAATGTCTCGCGGTTCTCGAGTTGCTTCAAGAATGGAATCACCGAGTCTGGCATGAAAAACCTACATTTGCTGTTGGAGTCGATTAAAAGCTACGACGTTGGCTACTTCAAGGAATCCGATAAGGAAGTTCGGGTCAACCGACTATTGGCTGTGATGTACTACGGGTTGGAAGCTGTTCAGAAGAGATGCCTGAAAATGCAGCAGACTCAAGAGAAGCTCGAGAGCGACTTCGACAAGTCAATCGCCATGCGAAGGGTCCAATATCGAGGCGACAAAGAGTTCTGCGTACGAAGCCATCTCATCGCAATCAACGTGTTGAACAAAACCGCCTACAACGTTGCTGAAAATCCAAGGAGAATTGAGACGAGCACCATAGACTGCAACTTCATCGTGTCGGAGCTTCGCGAGAGAACTTACAAACAAATGGAGCAATACATCAACTCGACCTGCATCATCAACTCGTACCGTCGAAATCACTACGTCGAATACTACTGGAAGCTCGAATTTGTTCTACCACATCTCGACTTGTCGCCGGAAGACATCAACAGCGAACGAGAAGATTTCGTGGCGAAGATTTACTCGTTCCAAAAAGCAGCGGAGAAGTTGTGTAATGGAGAAAATTAATTTTATTGCGTGAACTTTGCGAGAAATTGTGCAGTGAAGTTATTTAAGTTTAAAAATCTCATTGTGATTCAAGTTGAATCATTAAGCGAGTGACGATATTCAGCAGTCACTGATTAGGCGACGTCGCAAATAAAGCGATTTAGTCCACTCGACTTATCGGAACGAGCCTTATTGCGTTGGTGACTGTCGTCGAAACCACCGATGACTCAGTTCTTGACAGCTTTCGTTGCTTTGAGGAGGTCGTTGACTCGTTGCGAAATGTTGAAGCCCTTGAAGAGTCAAATTTAATTATCATTTGGTTCCAGTGCTGTGCTGGGTATGAGGGGGATGAGAGGATCTGTGTGCAATATCAAGGATTACAGGGATGATCGTTTTGTGGAACTTAAAACCTAATGTGACTCGAGTTACCTCCTAATAATCATCCTCTTGACTTTGGGCTTCCACACGAAGAGCACGAAGATGATGATCCCCTGTAGACAGTTGAGAACGTCCACGATGTGCAGAACCAGCGAGTCCTTGACGGCCCACGAAATTATCTCGATGATCCACGTGACTCCCATCACGATGAACAGCCGAAGATAGAGAAAAAATCTGGTGACGTCAACAAACCCTTCAAGTTCGCCAAATGTTAACTGACCTCGCCTTCTCCACGTTGATTTCCGAATGCCGACGACTATCAGCCTCTCTGATCATTGACGTGTCTTTCCAAACCTGATTTATCTTATAAGCAGTGATGGAGTAGAACGTCGTGTTGAGAATCAGAACGCAGCCGATGGGAATGTAGACATAGAGGAACTCGATGAGCGTTGACTGCTCGATCCAACAGCGGCCTTCACCCATTTTGACTTTAAGTTCTTCGGGAAGAAAGTCTGTGTTGTCGCTGACATAAACTAGAGAAGATATCACTGCCGGTCCACCGAAAGCGTAGCAGCAATAAACGAGAAAACGTCTCGTCTCGCATCGCTTCGTGTCGAAGCCATGCCGGTTCGCCAGAAGCTTCTGAATGCCTCTGCAATCGATTACCTTATTTCAAGGAAAAAATTTGCTTGCAAATGTATGCAAGAGCTCACCTGAACGTGTAATAAATATCATAGCACATAACGTTGAGCCAGGAGAAGCAAATGAGAACGCTTATGAAGGCAACGTAGCCAACACTGACACACAGCCAATTGATCGCATGAATTTTCTCGTGATTCAGTTGAATCAGAGAGAAGCTCAAGTAAAGGGAAATCAAGCCGACTAAGTAGCACATCAAGCACTTCCCGTGGAGGTTTCTGAGCTCGCTGATGCAAGCGTAAACAAGAAATGTGACCACCAGGAACGGCACCGATATCAACATCACTGGAAACAATTCGCATGATTGCTTGGATGTACAAAACCAACAAAGCATATTTACGGAAAGGATAAGTCGCTTTGAGTTGTCCAACCTCGTCCAAAGCGACGTCATATTCGTAGTCCCCATGGCATAGCAACATCAGGCTTGTCGTTCCGTTCCTGTCGTAGCAGTAAAAATCATGATGATTCGTGTAATTACTCTGATCCACGAATTGCACAACGGAGCCGTTCTGAAGTTGAGACTGATTAGCGAAACCGCAAAATACTTTCAGCTTAGTAATCATACTTCAATGAACTCCCACGGAGCTTTATCCTCCATGTACATGTCGGTGCAATTCGGCTTTCCTATTATCACTTGGTAAGATGGGTCGAGCCGTCTCGCCTCCGTCACACCACTCAAGTCGAAGAACTCGGGGTCCAGACACGCCGACCTGTTCCGACAACAAAACCTCACGCACGTTTCGTTTAACTTGCACTCAGTCAATATCGGTCGCAAGGTCACCGGTCGTCTCCCCTCGTTCTCCAACTCCGTGTAATCGCTCATTATAGGGGTTGCTACTTCACCGCGAACACTTATCGTAATTGTAACATAAAAACTTGTAATCGCAAGGAAAATCTTCATCGCTTCGAAGCGAGACTTTCGCTCCGTCCGATGCGATCGAGCGGCACGCGCGGAATGAACATTCTGCGCGATTTCTCCCCGACTCAGAGAAAATGCTCCAATTTCTGCTCGGATATATGCAATGAAATATCTGATATTCTCTGAGTGTTGAGAAGTGAGACGCGCGCCCAGAATGCCCATTTTGTGCGCTGCCAACCAGTCAAGGCCGAATGGGCCACTTGAGAGCAAGCGACGAGAAATTTATGAGTTTTTCTCTCGCGCGACGTCACCGACGAGCGCTGTGGGGTGTGAATCGACTTCTGTCCACTTTACATCGACCAACATGCTGCTCTTCTTATCGCAAACACTTTCGGCGGAGAGCTATTTATAAACAATCGCTTGATTCTTATTTGAATGCTAATGAGCGACTTGTTTGATGACGAGCTGTGCCATGTCGTCGGATCAATTGGGGATTTTTTTGCTGTTTGATTAAAACATCATGACGACGATGACGAAGCGTGATTTGAACTTTGATTGATCGCAGTGGTTTGAGAGTAGCGAAAATTTGAGGATTCGGGACGAGTTTGTCGCAGTAGGAGGGCGATAGATTCTTAAAATGTGCTTCTGAGTTGAAGCAATAATAAACTCGATTAGTTATATGGTCGTTGAGACATTTATATGAGCGTAAGTGATCAGGCTTCCGCTGCAAATCCATCGATCAGTTTTGGGTTCTCAATCAAAATGTGCTAACACTTCGCTTGGCCATCTTATCTCAGTATCAAGCCTTGAAATGAGTTTGTTAGGC